>PVJI01001306.1:0-188495 GCA_004026765.1 Micronycteris hirsuta
AAGATTTTATTTTTTACAGAGGGGAAGGGAGAGACAAAGAGGGAGAGAAACATCAATGTGTGGTTGCCTCTTGCACCCCGCCTACTGGGGACCTGGCCCACAACCCAGGCATGTGCCCTAGACGGAATCGAACTAGTGACCCTTTGATTCACAGGCTGGCGCTCAACTACTGAGCCACACCAGCCAGGGCCAAAAGTTTGCCGGTCTGATTCTGGGTGACAGCACAAGCCTAGGCTTCGGGCCAGGCTGGGGCATGCAAGAGGCAACCAATCAATGTTTCTCTCATACATTGAGGTTTCTCTCTTTCTCTTTCTCCCTCCCTTCCCCTCTCTCTAAAATAAATAAATAAATAAATAAATAAATAAATAAATAATCTTTAAAAAAAAAAAAAAAGAGGGCATGTAAATGGAATCATACTGTATTAGTTTCCTGTGGCTGTTGTAACAAATTACCACAAACTTGGTGGTTTAAAACAACAAATTTAGTCTCTTACAGTCCTGGACCAGAAGTCTGAAATCAATGTCCCTGGGGCAAAATCTGGCACCAAAGGGTTCAGGGGAAGATCATTCCTCCAGCTTCTGGGACTCCAGGGGTCCTTGGCTGCGGCAGCATCACCCCAATCTCTGCCTCTGTGGTCACATCATCTTCTCTTCTTGTCTGTGTCAACTCCCTCTCTCTCTCTTAAAAACCACTTGTGATTAGACTTAGCTCCTCACCCTCCCAGATCTTGGATAATCCAGGATAACTGCCTCCATAATCTCAAGATCCTTAATAGCATCTGCAAAATTCTTTTTCCATCTGAGGTCACATTCACAGGCTCCAGGGATTAAGACCTAGACATCTACTGGGGGCCCTTATCCAGCTGACTACACACACATTTAGCATAATGCCTTTGAGATGCGCCCATGTTGCTGTCACTGAAGTCCACTCCTTTTACTGCTGAGTATTAACCACTGTATTACACCAATCTGTTCATCCATTTGCCGACTGAGGACACTGGGTCATTTCCAGTTTGGGGGACTAAGTAAAGCTGCCATGAATACTCACATACGGGGTTTTGGGGTTTGTTTGTTTTTTTTTAAGATTTTATTTTTTTTATTTTTAGAGAGAAGAAAACAGAGGGAGAAAAAGGGAGAGAAACATCATTGTGTGGTTGCCTCTCACACGCCCCCTACTGGGGACCTGGCCTGCAACCCAGGCATGTGCCCTGACTGGGAATCAAACCAGCGAGCCTTTGGTTTGCAAGCTGGCACTCAACCCACTGAGCCACACCAGCCAGGGCTGGGTTGTTTTCTTATCACCATATTTTGAGAGTTCTTTATTTATTCTGGAGAGTTCTTTACATATTCTAGAGCTTTATCAGATAAGTTTTGCAAAGACTCTCTCCCAGTCCATGGCTGTCTTTCCACTCTCTTAACAGCAGTCTTAAAAAAACCCCAGAAGTTCTTAATTCTGATAAAGTGGCATTTTACCAATTTTTCTTTTATGAGGCTTGCTCTTTGGTGTCATAGCTATCCCCTTTCTTTTTTTATCCTCACCAGAGGATATGTTTATTGATTTTAGAGAGGAAGGAGTGGGGAGAGAAACATCAATGTGAGAAACATTGGCTGGTTGTCTCCTGTATGTGCCTCAAGCAGGGATGGAATCAGCAACCTAGGTATGTGCCTGGACTGGGAATCAAACCTGCAACCTTTTGGTGTATGGGAAGGCACTCCAACCAACTGAGCCACTCAGCCAGGGCTCCCCTTTCTTTTTTTAAATAATTCTATTTTATGGAAATCTACTAAATTCTTACCAACTTTCCCCTCCTTTCCCAAAAAGAAGCTCCAGAGAGCTCTAACCCCAGTGGCCACCTCCTCCACCCCTGCCCCACTAAAGGGTCTCTCAGATTCCCACGCCTGCGCTCCCTGGACGCCAACCATCCAAATGATGCAGGGTTTGCAGACATCGTCTGGTTTCTGCATGATGACCCCTGTGGAGTGGGGTAGTGGGATCCTTGTCCCACAACACCTGCCCTCACCCTGAGCTGCAACACATGCTGCCCGAAGACGCACACACGGATTTGGCCAACAAGTTGGACCGGGGTCACAGGGGACGAAGACCATACCCCTGCCAGGTCCCCTGTGTCCCTCATGTCAGCCCACATGATGGCCACCCCAGGGGTCCAAAGCAGTGAGTCAGGTACCAATCAGGTCAGAGCATAGGGGACGCTGATACTCAGGAAGTATAAAGGGACCCACAGGGCAGGGTCTGGCACATGCTCCCCACAGCCTGATGCAGGTGGACAGCTTCTGAGCCCTGACCAGTGGGGGCCGTGTGGACTTACTGAGCATGGGCTCCTACAGAAACTGTTGCCAAAATGAACGCAACGGCCTGCAGGGTTAGGGACAGTCGGCCTTCTTCACAAAGCCCACTTCCATCTTCAACTACGCAACTATCAACGTTCCTGCTGTAGCGATGAAAATGAGAGGAGGCGGAGCTGCTCAAGGTCACAGGGCAGAGCAGAGGCCCCCACCCACCAGTAGAGCTGATTCCAGCCTCACAGGAAGACAAGCCCTGGGGTGTCCACAGGGCTCACACTCGGTCCCTACTCTACTTAAGCTGACCTCAATTTCACAGTTTATTCAAACTCTGTAAAGTGCACGTGACCCTGTAGTAATGAAATGAAACAAACATTCACTAAACACTTCTTCATACTAAAGTGCTTCTGTTCCGCTGAGCCCCATTCCATCGACAGAGAACATCCCCCTGAGACACCCGTGCCCCACAACTGCCAGCAACACGGCTGTCACGAGCCACCAACTGCTGCCACCTCTCTGAACAGTGCAACCCACGCCTGAGCTGGGCCCCCCTTTCAATACCTTTGCCTCATTATTATTTCATCTTTCCCATCTGCCTTTCCTCAAATAGAAAAATTAAGAAGCCACCCTATGTGGGTACCTGCTGCACACCCCCAGCACACACAGCTTGCAGGCAGAACCCGGCCTACAGAGGGGCCAGGCCACGTGCTAGTCTAGTTAGTACCTGTCCCTGCAGCAGTGGCCATTGAGTGGCCAAACCCAGGACCTCACTTTGTCTGTGCTGCCCTCCCCTGTGGGACAGAGAAGGCCTGTGCCATGTTTCAGAGTCTGCAACTCCAGTCCCAGGTGCTGCTCCGGACCTTGGGTGTACAGTCCTGGTCTCTTCGCTCTCTCTTTCCACCCTCCCACCCCATGAAACAAACAGGAAATGCAAATAAAGGGGCAATAAAGTACGCTGGCACTTTGCTAAAGCTTGTCTGACAAGGCCTCACCAGGAGCTGAATGTTGAGTGGGATGGTTTTTCTTTTTAATTGTTCACTAAAACTCAACAACAGGAGCTGAACTCAGTGTCAGATTCACTCTGCCGGAACCTGTCCTCCACCCGTGGCCTGAGGATGACATGACAACCCCTTAGATAGCATCAGACACAGAGGAAGCTGAAGGCTTGACCTAGGTTGCATAGCCCTTCAGGACACAAAAGGATGCTGGCTTCCTGAATGCTCCACATTTCAACACCTAGCTCAGCTCGAATATCTCCCATCTCAACGTCTACCCCTCAAACTCATCCCAGGAGATGCAGGTGTAAATCACAGACCCGAAAGCTGTGGCTGAGGCCTTCTCTTCCCTCTGGGCTTGATGTCCCCCAAACCACCACTCCTGTGGCCTTCAGCCAGTGCCCACTAGCAAATCACTCTCCCGCATCCATGTCCTACACCTGGGAACTGCCAGGTCAGGGACTTGCCTTCCCTAGCCTTGGAGCGTCCTGTACCCACAAACAAGGACTTGGGGCTGCCAGGTGCTCAGGTTTCATCACTGACAGAGCCAGGAATGGATTGGTCCCTTTGGATCCTTGCTTGGTCACCAACAGGCTCAGGTGTCAGACTTTGGGAACAAGAGAATTCTCTATCACCTGAACAAACAGAACAGACCTTTCTGAAACAACCTAGACTTTCAGATTCTGGCAGCTCAGGAGCTGCTGTGGCCCAGTAGGCAGGGCCTGGCTGCCCTCCAGCCATAAATAACCCCAGCTGCAGAGAGGCTCTCTGCCTGCTGTCCCCCTCCTGGTGAGCATCCCCGCCTCTGAACACTAACAGACTGGCAGAAGAGCATCCTCAAGATGGGCATTCTCAATCTGGAAGTTCTGAAAACTGTGCCCAAGGCCCCGGCAGGCAAGCAGCAAGTGAGACTTGTCCCCAGCCACCTCTCCATGCTCACTACCTGCCACCTGGTTCCCATCCCATGAAAGGATTGGCCCTGATCTTAGGTTTGGTGGTACCTAAGATCCACCAAGATCCACCAGCCAACTGAGGAAAGATGACCATTCCTCAGAGCAAACAGCCCAAGGAGAAATGTCACCAAACTGGGCTCCCCCAGCAGGGCTTCTGGCCTCTCTCGGGAAGTGCTGCACCAGGTGCTTGGTGCCCGCTGGCCCTCTAGAGCCTGACCGTGGGACCTCCTGTGGATGAGGCCACGCACTTCTAGGACCAGCTTCAGGTGGATGATGAAACTGAGGCCCAGGAAACCAGGCCTCAAGTGACCTTGGCTAAAGTCACTGGCTCAGTAAGCAGTAAAACACGCACTCGAACCCAGGACCCTCCCCAAATAAGGAGGTGCAGGCCCTCTGCCACTTCGGGATGTATCTTCCCACTGACTGCCTTTCCTTCCACATCAGTGGGGTCACACTGCTTCAGATGTTCCTGTCACCCTCACCAACTGCCAACCAGTGTCCTCCACCACAGCTGTGTAAGCCACTCACGTCTTTGCAGATCCCTGTTTGTTGACCAGCCCTGAAAGCATGCCTGAGCCTGAAGTCTAAAACTTTCAGCTGCCTTTTATAAAACATTTTGTCATGTGACAAAAAACAAAAGCAACTGGTCTTGTCTCAGATTGACAAGATAAGCTTCAGGTATCTGCCTAAAAGCTGAGTCTCCCCACCCCCCACCACACCTGGCCCAGAAACCAGGAGGCAATTGGAGCTCTGCTGAGCAAAGGAGTGAAGGTATTCTCTTCTGTAAGCACACGACAGCCACCAGCTTCACTACATTGATTACTGACAAGACACTTCGCCACTGTCCACCTTCCACATTGCCACCTGGCTCAACAGTGTCCTTGCATGGCTTTCCCTTTTATGTGAGGCGCGGTACACAGCAGAGCTGCCTCACCTTGTCAGCCACCTTTAATCTGAAAGTTTCTCCGCTGTGCTTTGACATTTTAGGGCATTGACCTTTTAGGATAATACAGGACCCCCCTTTCTTCACTAGATCATGCTACATTCTGGGTCTGCCTAGTACGGCCAGTGATGAACCTCACTATGTGTTCCAGCTATGTGCCTTGAGGTGACTGTGACCCCAGACACACCCCAAAGGTCTGTCTGCTCACATGGGGCCATTAACTCTGACCACCTGGGCAGGGACACTCAGTTAAGTCTGCCTTCTCCTCAAGCAGCAGATGCCTATTCCCCACCTGTAGCCTAGGCTCAGCCCCCGCCGTCCACAGCTTCACAGTGGTGGCCATAAAACGCAGTTCCTATCTCTACTGGTCTTGGCATCCCACTGTAAGCAGCAGCCCTCCCTTCCTCCTTTGCTTGTTTACATGGCTACCATTGACAGTGTGATAGTGAATTTTAAGTATCAACTCTGCTAGGCCATAGAACCCAGCTGTTTGGTCAATACCAGTCTAGATGCTGGGGTGAAGGTGTTTCTTAGGTGAGATCAACATTTAAAGTAGCAGACTCTGATTAGGGCAGATTACCCTCCATCATGTGGATGGGCTTCATCCAATCAGTAAAAGGCCTTAAGAAAAAAGATCAAGGTGTCCTGGAGGAAGAAGGAATTCTACCTGCAGTCCACCTTTGAACTAGAGATACATCAGCCTTTCCCGGGGTCTCCAGCCTGTCAGTCTTTCCTACAGGTTTCTGACTTGTCAGCACCCATGACCACGAGAATCAATTCTTTAAAATAAGTGCCCCCTCCTCAAATGTTCTTGTTTCCCTAGAGAAGCTTAATGCACAGACTCAGAAAATGCCTTTTGCGATGGTCTCAAATGCATTACAGCATCGAGGCCCTTGGCTCCGGCTTCTGACCCATCCCTGCCCTCCTCTGAACTCTGAGTTCCTGGCACCACAAGAGGCTCTGGGTTCCAGCTGGCCTGCTCCAGCCACAGCTGTAGGGTCACCTGCCTCTTAGAGGAACCTTGCTGGGGACTGTGACCCGGAAGCATCCTCATCCACCACAGCAGCTCAGAGAGACCCCGCCCAGGACAGCCCCTGCACTGAATCCAAGTCTCAGACTTGGGCTGTCCTTGAATTTGGGTGGGAAGAAAAAAACACATTCCCACCAACTGAAACTTAGTGTTTTCTTCAGCTACAAATGCAAGCAACAGGCTACTGCAGTGCGAGTGGCGTCACCTCTGATACGCGTTAGCACGTGAAAGACCAGTTGTGCTGATGTCTCCAAAGGCCATTTTTGCTCACCACTCTTCCAAAATCACAGCAATTAGATCTGCTGCTAGATCTCATCATTTAAGACATTAACTTGGTAAATCTGTTACGAGGTCACACATCTCTTTCTAACGTTTCACTCTCTGCATAGTGCATTTCCTTGGTGATGCTATGTAGTATTTTAGGCATCAGAGGAGATCCATGACCAAAAAGGACAATGGCCCCTGCCCAGGACTCACCTGACTTACTGGGAGCTACTTCAAATGGGATTCAGCCATGGATGGCTAAACAAAAAAAGGTGCTTTTTTTTTTTTTTCTTTTTAAGATTTTACTTATTTATTTTTAGAGAGAGGAGAAGGGAGGGAGAAATAGAGGGAGAGAAAGAGCAATGTATGGTTGCCTCTCACATGGCCCTCACTGGGGACCTGGCCCGCAACCCAGGCATGTGCCCTGACTGGGAATCGAACCGGGACCCTCTGGTTCCCAGCCCGCGCTCAATCCACTGAGCTACACCAGCCAGGGAAGAAAGGTGCTTATAATGTCACTGGAGTTAAAAAAAAATTAGCCCCAATAAATCTGCTCTTTTTGAACCAGTATTTACTCCTGACCTCAGAAAGTTGGGATGAGGATTCACCAGATAAGCCACGTGAAGTGCTAAGTCAGGTATGCAACGTCAGCACCCAAACCCCGACACCAGTGCTGCTGGAACTGATGCCACCAATGTTTCCTGGTGCCCACTGGGGTGTGGTAGGGCATCTCCATGCAGTAGGGAACTCAGAGCTGAGCTCTGGAGCATTTGGTTTCACGTATTTAAAACTCCATTATTCTATCATGAACACAGGTGCATGTGGGCACACAAGACATCCTATGACTGAAAGAACATTTGGACATGAATGCCCTCTCCCCAGGTCTGTCTGGAGCCCCTGCCTGGCCCCTACCCAGTCTCTTGAGCTTCCACTTCCCATTATGGACACCCTTCCCCAGGGTCTGGTGGCCTCCCCCAACCCCTGCACATTCCAGGCACACACTGTGCTCCCCTGACAGCTGTCCCTCCTGCCCCATCATCTCTCCATACCCGACAGGGAACGCCTCCATTCAGCCAGGTTGAGACGACACCAAGAGAGGCTAGGACAAGTACATGCTCCCTGCCTCTGACTCTCCTAAGAGCCCCTCCCACCCCCAGAATGAACAGCATGGCTCTGAGCACCTCGCAGTGCAAGGCGGCCACACTGTGACCTGGCCATGCCGCTCCTAACCAGATGTAGTCTCCAAAGATGAGAGGAATGAGAGGAGGCTGCCTTCATCCTCTGCGTGGAGACCAGACCTTGGGAGTAACTGAGAAGGAAGGGGGTGCTTTTGCTAATTAGGACAAATCATTTCTACAAGCCAAGGGATTTGTCTGAGAAATCAGAAAGGAAAGAGGCAGCTCAGGACCAGGGTGATAAGCAGGGCTGCTGCCACAATAGTGGCCACCAGGCTGTGCCAGGAAGATTTGCCCAGCACCTTCTGGAAAAGACCCTCTGTGCACCAGAGTCTGTGGAGCTCATCCTGGGCTGTAGGCAGCATGACACCTCTGTCCCCTCCAAGGCCAAGGCTGCTGGCCAGAGCAGAGAGGTTTCCCAAATGCAGGATGTGGTGCTTCAGCTTGAGCAGAAAATGGAGACCATTAAATGGGAGTGCAGCACCCCACTCAGGAGGATGGAATGACAAGAATATGGCATATTTTCCCATCTCTAACATACCCAGGTTGACCCAGTGGGCAAGGCAAGCAGGACAGCCACAGCTGGATGGATCCATGGCCCCACCAATAAGAGGAAGAGACCTACCAGCTAGCTGCCTGGTCCCTGAGAAATGCCCCCCTTCACCCTGAAGCCTGGGGAAGTCCTGCTGGGTCGCTGTCCACTTTTCATAGGTACCCTCCACTGGGGTTGTCCCAGAGACCCAACACATCCTGAGGGGTGACCTGAGGAAGTGAGGCCACAGCTAAGTGACAACCCATCTTCCTGGGCTTAAGAGTAAATAAAACCAGGTCAGATGCAAGAAACAACTTTTTTTTTTTTGAGAAACAACTTTTAAAAACATTACTTGAAAAGTACAGTCTGTGTAGGAGGAAGAGGGAGGCGGCCCTGGTGACGAGAGGCCGCTGCCAAGCTCTAGCTGTAGCCTTGACACTAACTTAGTCTTCCCAGTAAGCACACGTCACTTCAGAAACACAGAACATCCAGGAGGCCAGATCAAGTATCCTATTCATCAACCCAGGTCATTAAAACCATTTTACTTCAGGCCTGAAATTCAGTTTCAGGAGCAGCTGATCTAAGCCACCATGGAAGTCAACCAGTAGGACTCCAGGCCAGCTGCTCAATCAGAGGACCAGAGTTAAATTCAGGATGGGAAAATAGATGGCCTTGCTGGCACTGGACAGTCGCATGTTTCGACAGTGAGAATGCCCAGGACAATCCAAACCCTTTCTGGACTTCTGGGCCAGGAGCCCACAAATGCCCAGGGTAAAAGGTCGGGTTAACTCTGGGGGCCCTGAATGGCCCTCCTCACAGCCCATAGCTGCCCCATGCAGGTACAGAGACCCCCAGGTCCAGGGCTCCTTCCCCCATACCGGCTGGGGCCACTCAAACCCAACCCAGATCTGGGAAGGGCCAGATCTTGCTTGAAAGCTGAGACAGCACCTGGTGTCTCCTCCTTTCCTTACAAGAGATCGGAGCAGCACACCTATTTGGCTTCCACATCTAACATCTGGTCCCAGGAGGGACAGGAACCAGGGGTTGAAGAGCAAGAATAATGGACAGGGGCCACTGGCAGCTGCTGGGAATTGAGAGCAAAACCAAAGCTGAGATCACAAGATTCACTTCCGCTTCAGGATCTGCCATTTAAAAGCTGTGTGACCTGAGTCAGCCAGACACTTAACCTCTCTGGCTTTCGTCACTCGGGGCTGATGACCTAACTCACCTCTGAAACAAGGTACAAACAGCATGAACCGGCTCTGCTGCTCACATGACCTCCAGCTCCAGCCTCTATGTTTCAGAACACTGGAAAATACAGCATTGCCACATTCTTTAAAAAACAACAAAAATCCCTGACATGAGCAAGGAGACAAGGCCACCAGAGTCAGGGAGCCCAGTCAGGGAGCCCACCCTTAATCAGAAGTATGGCCTGCACTAGTGATGGATGCCATATCTGCGCTGTCAGTTTTCACATCTGTGAAATGGGGCACTGCGAGGTTACACACTCAACCCCAAGGGTTGTTACTGGGGTAACCATGGCCCTGGGACCTCACTGTGTCTGCTCTCCCACCAGGGTAACGAACAGGCCACAGAGGACAGGGGCTGGGAGAAAGAATGCCCAGGGTCTCAGGGCACCCAAAGAGGCCCTATCAGGGATAGTAGATATGACCAGGCCCTAATAAAGGGAGTGTCCCTGACCTCAAACCAAGAGAACCATGAAACCCCAGAACCCTTCCCAAACCCTATTAACAACCTCAAAGAATTCTCAGCAAAGTGATAGCAAGCCAAAAATAACAGTAATAATACATGCTCATTAAGTGAAACCTGACTTCTGGCTGTGTTCATGTCCCCACATCTGTTGTGTGTGTGATTGGCATTGCTGGAAGAACCCGGTGAATGTTGGATATTTGCTTGAACCCTTCAGACGATGCAGAGAGCTCAATGCGCAGATGTCTGTTGTGGCTTCCTTGAACAGCTGCCCCGCCAACCCTCTCATTTGAAACCCTGCACACCGAGTCCTGTTTCCTCAGAGCAGAACCTGTCAGCAGCCTCCTCTCCAGGAATCGACTCTGACAAGGGTAGAAACAGGAACTGTCCCTTCAGGACAGAAAGACAGATGAGGAACCAAGGGCTTCCTTCAAGGAAGCAGCTGTATGCCAGGGCTGATGAATGGTGTACCCTACTCCCTGCAAAGGTCAGCACAATGCAGGTGCCCAGACTTCTTGGAGCTCCCTTGCTCATCCCAGAGATGGGCAGTGCCCTCCAGGGCCCAGAGCTGCAACCTGACTGCCCTGCTTGAAGAATTGGAGCCATGGGTTCGAACACAAGATATATACAGACAGACTCTGGACACCGCTGGGGGTCACAAAGAATTCAGTACTTTTCAATTCACAGGCACCACTTCTGTGCTTTCACTAATGTGTCACAAGGTCACTGAAACAAACCCAAGACCTTGAAAACCAGCCAAATAACAGGCCTGAGAGTTTCAAATCCACTAGGCCAACTGGGTCCACAGTCACATTCAAAAAAGTGACAAATGGCCAGATGGGTGCCAACTTTGCATGTTCAATTCCCTGCAGCAGAGCCCGTAAGTAAGCATGGCTCATGGCGACACCACCAGGACAATTTCCAGCAGTCACTTTGGGCCAAAACTTACCAGTGGGAGAGATGATCTTGTTTGGTTAGGAGTGCAATGGGTCAGGCCTGAAGAAGAAAAACCTCCCATGCTTGGCCCACAGACAGCACTCAGGAGGCAGTGAGAAAGCCCTGGGGTCAACCCATGATACAGTGAGCCCCTTTAAAAGACAGACAACCTGCCCTGGCAGGTGTGGCTCAGTGGACTCAGCATCAGCCTACAAAAGGTTGCTGGTTCAATTCCCAGTCATTGCATATGTCTGGGTTGCAAGCCAGGTCCCCAGTTGGGGATGTGTGAGAGGCAGCCAATTGTTTCCCTTGCACATTGATGTTTCTCTCCCTTCCCTTCCCTCTTTCTAAAAATAAATAAAATCTTAAAATAAATAAATAAGACAGACGACCTAAGCGGGAATGGGGACAATACCACACAGATGAGAGTGAAACACAGTTTTTCACCAACACTATCACAAAAATAGGAAGAATCAGATAATCCAGAGTGCCAAAGGGAGTGGGAAAGGTGCCAGGATGCAGCAGAGGTGGCATGAAGCCTCAGCCACTGTTGGGAGGAAGGGGGAACAAGGCAGAAGCCATGGGCAGCAGCTCAGAGCTGGGCCCCGCCCCCCAACTGTGTGGTCAGAGTAGGCAAACATTCTGGGCTGGGGGCCAGCTGCTCAGGGGAGTCAGCGAGGCGGGACAGGAGTCATGGGCGGGACCCAAGGGCCTTGGTAGGATGTGCACAGGGAGTATGATCCCAGGCACTTCCTGCTTGTCTGTCTGACACACCTGGCTAGTGCCCAAAGGCTGGCTGCACCATGAAAAAGCAAAACAAAGTTGGAAAGCACTGATCCAGAAAAGGCAGGCCAGTCAAGTTGACAGCTCACAGCTAGGGCCCGGCAACTGCCGGGCCCTCCCCCAAACCTCTGTCCTTGGGGAGCACGTCCCTTGGTGAAGAGGAGGTTTGGGGTCGGCAAGGACACTGACACTGAACAGAAGACTTCCAAAGAAAGGCCCCTGGCAGTTGAGGACACCGAAGCCTGGGCAATGGGGTCCCCAGGCATCCTGTGAGGGTGGTCTGAGCCTGAGAGATGCAAGATCAGGGATCAGGAGTCACATATCACAGCTCACAAGCATGCCCCAGCAGCACTGCCATCTGGATGGTCCAGACAGGGGGTGTGTTAACAGGCAGTAGAAGCCCCACATCAGGCCACCAAATACCTCAGAGTTCTGTGGGACAGGAAGGCCCTGAGAGTGGCCCATCACCAAAGTTCAATTTCCCCCATTAAGGACCCATATGCCCAGTCCACCAGCCAGAAATGAATGAGGGCTCTAGGACAGCATGGGACCCAGTGAACAGACATGGCCACACTGGAGTGATGGCCACAAGAACAGAGGGCAGGCCCCGTGGCTGCGGGTGCAGAGAGGCTTCCGGGAGCCATGACCACAAACAGCTATCTATGCTGACGAAGCGCTTTCCATGGGTTGTGGATGAGACAGGAGTGAGTTGGGGGGGGCGGGGCAGAGGATACCCCAGGTGAGGGCACAGGTACCTGCAGAGGGATGGGGCAGGCCTGTGCCGACTGTGGCCCTCGCTCAGGTGGAGGCACCAGCAAGAAGTGGGCACACAGCACTGCATTTCAGTCCTAGGTGACAGGAGCTCAGCCACTGTGCAGACAGGCCGGGCAGTGGAGGCCAAGGACGAGAGGCTCTCTGGATAGAGCGGCCTGCGTGGGCTGACTAATGCAACTCTGCTCTTTTTTTTCAATGCAATCTTGTGACTCTCTGGGTAACAAAATCTGGAGGCACATCCTGAGTGAAAACGATGACATTAGGCTCACTCTTCTGAATTTCCCCTAAATTTTCCACAGACCTCAGGATTCCTCCTGGACTGCTGTATAAAACTGCTGTGTTCGTGTGTTTTTCTGTCATGTTCACCTGTGATAGGGCAGAAGGAGAAGCAGCTAGACTCCAAAACCCTCAGGGCTGGGAACCAGTTCTCAGAGCAGCCAGCCAGCCTGCACAGCTCGGACTCGGGGCCTCCTGACCCCACCTGTCAGGCCTGCTGTCAGCAGGGTGCCGCCCACAGGATTAATCAATAGATGAATAAATAACAATGAAAAACACAAGGCCCAACTTTATAGAACTTTTTTTCTCCTATTTCTTTTTTTGTTTGTTTTTTGTTGTCATTGTTTTATCAAGGCCCACTTTAAATAAATGGGACTGTCCAGGCATATTGCTCCAGGCCGCATCGTGACTAAGGCTCTGGGTCTGCACGAATGAGCTGCGCCCCCACTCCCCACCTCTAGTACATCCTGATGGCTATCAGAGAAATGCTACTTGTGTGGGAACCCGCCCCCTCCACACCACCACCAACTCCCTCCACCAGTTGACAGGCCCTGAGGGCCCACACAGACCCTGTAGCCTTGAGCTCTCAGAGCCAGCTGGTCTGGAGTCTGTGATGCCTATATCCAGGAGACCCTCAGCCATGGCTTCAACAGAGGAGCAAACTCCTGCCTTTCAGAGTCGCCTCAGGCCTTGACTATTTTCCTGGATAGCTGAGGCTGTGCATGGAAGGAAGGCACAGAGACCACAACACAATGATCCCCACATGGCAGAGGGGGAAACTGAGACCCAGAAGGTGGCACCACTGTTCAGCCAGTTCCCTTGCCCTCACCACCATGACTTTGCAACCACTCGGCCCATGTGCAGTCAACACCAGTGAGGGTTTGGAATCAATAAGCCCCAACTCCCAACCCTGGCCCGCAGCTGCTGGAGGGACAGCACCTCAGATGCCCGAAACCTCAGTGTCTAGGCCCACTATGTGCCACATGAGTGCAGGACAGCAGGCAGCCTTCTCGGGTCTTCAGGCTGGCTCAGAACCGACCCAAGCATGGCCACCCGGACACCTGGGCCCTGCACCCTCTAGTGTCCTGCCCACAGCACCTCCAAGCTCATCAGCCCTTTAAGCCCTGCAACAGCAGAGGGAGGCCCACACCTGCAGTACGGAGCGTGCTTACTCCTGCATGTTGAGCCCCAGGAACAGCATTGGGCCCCAAGAAGAGGGCATGAAGGGAGGTGGCTGCCACATCCACTCAGACTGGCCACTTACAGAGGCTGAGCTGTGCCCACACATTTGGCAATTCCTGTCACCTGAAAGCATTTGGGCTTCAGTGAGTTCACAGGTGAGAGACCAAGACTAGGAAGAGGAGAGGCAGCAACGGGGGAACCATGTGAAGATGCCTGAATGAAGTGTGTTAGACCACAGCTCTGGGGCACAGACCCTAGTGAGTCACCCCCCAACCCAGGGGAGAAAGGAACCCAAAACCTCATGCCTTCCCAGCACAGTATCAGCCCAACTTCCGCTGCCAGCCTGTGAGCCTCAACTGGCACACCCAGGCACTGGCAGACCCATTCACTGGCCCCACTTTCACCCAGGCCCACCCAATGGGGTCATTAACTTCGTCTGCTCAGAGACAAGGGAGGACCTTCCCCAAAGAGATGCTAGATGTCAAGGCTAAGAGCAGGAAGGGCCACATACCGATCCGACACTTTAGGCTAGAAGCTGCTTCAAAATACTTCTTGCCCCGGCCAGTGTCGCTCAGACGGTTTGGCATCATCCTGTGAACCGAGCAGTCACTAGTTCGATTCCCGGTCAGGGTACATGCCTGGGTTGCAGGTTGAGTCACCGGTTGGTGCACATACGGAAGGCAACCAATCAATGTTCCTCTCTCACATCGATGTTTCTCTCCTCCTTCTCCCTCCCTTCCTCTCTAAAAATCAAAAATCAAATAAGTAAATAAAAATTCAGGAGGAGCTAACACAGATCACTGAGTCGGTGGCTCTACTCTCAAGTCCCTCAACCAGTGGGACCCTGTGCACAGGTAAGGGAGCCAGCATGGCCTAGTCCCAACCCCATAGCAGGTTGGAGATGAGCTGGGCACAGGCGCCAGGTGCTGGCTGTCCTCATCCCACTTGCCAGATCCACTGTGAGCACAGTGCATTTCTCTGGAACAAGCAGACATCTACGAGCATCCAACACCAAAAATAGTGCAACTAGGAGAAGGAACACACTATTCTAGCTAAGTCCTGCTTCTGCTTCAGACATCTCCCCACAGTCCCCCTGCCCTGAGACCTCCTCACGCCCCATCTCCCTGCCCAGCCTATAGCAGTCCAACAGTCCCACCGATTCTGAAAAGGGAGAAACAGCGGTAAAAGATTAAAAAGAGCAAAATCAGCCCTGGCTGGTATAGCTCAGTGGAATGAGCTCTGTCCTACGAACCAAAGGGTCGCTGATTTGATTCCCAGTCAGGGCACATGCCTGGGTTGCGGGCCAGGTCCCCAGTGTGAGCCATGTGAGAGGCAACCACACATTGATGTTTCTCTCCCTCCCTTCCCCTCTCTAAAAATAAATAAATAAAATCTTTAACAAAATAAAAAGAACAAAATCATGCCATTTCTGCAGACAGAACCTAGAAACCACGGCCCCTTCGCAGGGAGGCCTGCCTGAGCTGCCCTTCCCCAGTTCTTCAGGCCACTGATATCTAACTCAGAACCTATCTACAGATGGCATTTATCCCAAGCTGAGAAAGCTCCAGAAGCTTCAATAAAGCCCCCTAGTCAATGGAGAGCTCACTCCCAGGCAGCAGGAGATGCCTGCTGCACAGGCTCCATATAAGAGACCCATCTGAAGCCACTGTCCTCTGATAGTTCCTCATGCCATCAACTGTGTGCTCAGAGACACTATGAGAACAATCAACCCCTTCCTTACCAGGCACGATACCCCAACAGAAGATTGGGAAGAATGGGGACAACTTAACTGAACAACAATAAAAGTAAAAAAGAAGAGGACCCCAACCCCGCTGTATGCTCAGAGCTGAGGCCAGCGGCCAGGAGACCTCAGTCAGAGCTTGACTGGAATCAGAGGGAGACGTTTGCCCTCCCAGCTCCAGTAGACACACATGCTGGCCCTGTGTTTCCAGAGTTCACCAGCAGGGCGCAAACAAAAAGGCAGACCTACAGGAAGCGGCGCCAGGCTTGACGCTGTTGCCGAGAAAAGCTTTGGGGAAACCCAGAGGCTCAAACGAGGTGGGAAACATTCACATCTCTATGAAATTGGGAAGGAGGCAGCCAGTCCCAGAGTGGGCACCCTCAAGTTGAGGCTCAATTAAATCTACACTGACCACATGACCTGCGTCAGCTACCATCCTCAAGGCATCCTATCGATGAAATGAAGGGACTGGACCAAAAACCCTCCAATGTCTCATTTCTATAAAGAGCCAGAGAGTCAGTATCTCAGGCTTTGAGAATCGGTCAGTTGCAAAGACTTACTGCCTTCATAGCACAAAAGCAGCTACAGATGGCCCCACTGTGTCCCAATAAAACTCTATTTCCAAATACAGGCAGTAAGCCAGATTTGCCCCTCTGGCCATGGTTTACCTACTCAGATTTTAAGACTGACACTGAAAAACATAATGCTCTTTACAGTCCACCTTGTCAGCATCCTGATCCAATTCTGTTTGCCTAACACTACAGTGAACGTGCTGGAAGCCTTGGTTTCAGGGGCCGGCAGCTATGGCAGCAACACTGAGCACAGCAGACTCCTGGCAGCAGAAAGAGGCCCATGAGCTCCACCGCCAATCCCACAGGGAAGCAGAGCACTCAGAAGGGGGATGAGGCAGGGGATCCCTGTCAGGACCTGGAGAGAAACACTTCAGAGAGACCACAGGCAAGAGGTCCCCATTGAGGGGAGGTCACACTAAGCTCACCAGCTCTTCATCCCTGCAAACCAGGCTGTCCTGACTGATATAGGAGGCATTCTCCTTGTTTTAATGCTGCACTGGGACCCTTAAACCACCCCTCCATGTGTGGGAAGAACCACAGGATCCACAAAAGGAAGCTGAATTTCCCCAAAGAAGTCACTGTTTAAAGAAATGAAAAAGGAACCTCTCAATTCACTTACCCTCCTCAAGGCAGTGGAAGGTGAGGCCACCCAAAGCCCTAAAGAGCAGCATGAGAGGGCCGCTACCCTTAGATCAGCCACGTGAGACCTGTGCAGGAGAAAGAGGAGGGCAGCAGAACAGGAACAGAGGCATACTCTCCTCTGCTGGAGAAGCCAAGTGGGCTGCGTCTGCCCAAAGGGCTGGAGAAAATGGCCAAGACAATGGCACAGCCCCTGTCTGCCCGGTACCCCAAAACAGGCAGCTCTCGACCCTCAGGGCCTCCGGGCCACTTCCCACCTGGGAAAAAGCTCATTTTCCACACCAGTCACCTTGTAATTCCACAGGGGACACAAAGAGCCAAATCCCACAGTAGAAATTCTGCCCCATCTAAGTTCTTGACCAGGGAAGGGCCCATCAGCCTCAGGTGCCTACAGAGAAGAGCCCAGCCCTCCCCATCACCCTCTGGTTTTTTTTTTTGCGGGGGGGGGGAGAACACAGAAGTCCTGCCACTGGGAGGGTTGGGTGGTGGTGATGGCTAGAGATAACAAACCACCCGGGGCAGAGCCCACTTCCCAAGCCCTCAGTCTCCACTTCTTGCTCCTCCCACAGGCACTCTAGCCCCCCCACCCCCCATACTTACTAACCCTCCCATCTTAGAGACCAGGTCTTGGCAAGGGCTGGGCTCCTACACCTCACTGCCATCTCCACTCCTCCAAACAGGGCCAAGCCGGCTGGTCCCTGCCCTTCCTGTCATCTGCGCCCCGGTGAGCTGTTCAAAATCTTCCTTCAGGCAGGGCCTGCAGCCAGCCAAAGGCCACCTCAAGTGTGGGAGCCGCCATGCCCCCATTCTGCGGGAGTGAGGTTTTCTACCACCTGTAACCAGAGGAATCCTGAGCCCACCGATAGTCCAGCAGGTGTTGGAGGCCCTGCAGACCTAACTCTCCTGAATAGTCACGTTCACCTTAGTGTATTTTAAAGGCTCCAAGACCATCTCACACCGATCAGGATGGTTACTATCAAAAAAATAACAGAACAGAACTAATGATGGCAAGAATATGGAGTGGTTAGAACCCTTGTGCATTGCTGGTAGGAATGTAAAATGGCGCAGCCACTATGGAAAACAATCTGGCAGATCCTCAAAAAGTTAAACATAGCCCTGGCTGCTGTGGCTTGGTTGGACCTCGTCCCACAAACGAAAAGGTCACCAGTTTGATTCCCAATCAGGGCACATGCCTAGGTTGCAGGTTTGGTCCCCAGTTGGAGGTGCATGGAAGGCAACCAATCGATGTTTCTCACATCAATGTTTCTCTCTCTCCCTCCCTTCCCCTCTCTCTTTAAAAAAAAAGTTAATGGCCCAGCTGGTATAGCTCAGTGGATTGAGTGCGGGCTGGGAACCAGAGGGTCCCGGTTCGATTCCCAGTCGGGGCACATGCCTGGGTTGCGGGCCAGGTCCCCAATGAGGGCCATGTGAGAGGCAACCATACATTGCTCTTTCTCTCTCCCTTCTCCTTTCTCTGAAAATAAATAAATAAAATCTTAAAAAAAAAAAAAAAGTTAAACATAGAATGATCATATGATCCAGCAATCCCACTTCAGGTTATACATCCAACAGAATTGAAAGCAGTGTCTCAAAGAGATGTGTTCACAGCAGGATTAATTTACAGCAGCCAAAAGGTGGAAGCAACCCTAGTGACAAATGAATGGATAACCAAAATGCATTCCATCCATGTGATGGATCATTCAGCCCTGAAAAAAGAAGGAAATTACGACCCCTGCTACAACATGGATAAACCCTGAGGACATTTTGTTGAGTGAAATAAGCTAGTCAAAAAAGGACAAATACAATATAATTCCACTTATTGGAGGTCCCTAAAGCAGTCAGATTCACAGGGACAGAAGCAGAAAGTGGGAGCAGAAGGCAGATAGGAATGAGTGTTTAGTGGGGACGGAGTTGCAGTTTGGGAGGATGAAAAGTTCTGAAGGTGGGTGGTGATGGCTGCACAACAGTGTGAGTGTACGTAAGGCCACTGAACTGTACACTTAAAAATAAGATGGTAAATTTTGTTTTATGTATTGTATTTTATCACAATTTTATTTACTTATTGCTTTTACTTTTTTCCTTTTTATTGAACTTATTGGGGTGACACTGGTTAACAAAATTATACAGGTTTCAGATGCACAGTTCCACAGCACATCATCTGTACGCTATATTGTGTGTCCACCACCCCAAGTCAAGTTCCTTCCACCACCATTTATCCATCATACCGTCCTCCACCCCACCCCTCAATTTTACCGCAATTAAAAAAATTTTTTTCAATGCCCCAAGAGATCCCAGGAAAAGATTCATGCTGACTGGTCTTAGCACTCCCAAAGCCTCACTGACCTTCACCAGTCACAGAATGGAGTCCCAGGAGAGTGAAACTGGGTGGGGGTGAGCCCCCCACAGGGAGCCTAGGAGGAGGCTAGAGCCATCTACACTGCACGGAGCACAGCAGCCACAGCCGGAGCACAGCAGCCACAGCCGCTTAGTCAGGCTTCCTTGCACGACGGAATTAACCTCAACTTCCTGCCCCGCCACTGGGCCTCCCTCCAGTGCCACTCTCTCTGATCTCACACAGACATCCCCAATCTTGGCCTCTTCCTGGCCTTCCCCACTTCCTAAAAGCACCTCCTGCCCATTGCATATGGAGTTTCTCCCTCCCAGTGTCATCGCCTGTGGCTGTCATACCCATGGCTTTGGTCGGCCTCCCTTACAGGGACATGGGGGCCGCAGAGTGAGGTCTGACCAAGTTAGTCGGATGCCAGGACATGGGGGCCATGTGTTCAGGTGAGGGGAGAAGTGGGCCAGGACTCTTCAGGCCCCTCATTCCCTTGTCTTCCCCCTCCTTCCCAGAAAGAAGCATAGAGTATGGGGAAAAATGAGGTCAGTCCCTGCTACTCGGTCCTTAAACACCTTTGCTCACCCAGGCTGGATGATGGAGGAGACAGAACCCCTACCTCAAATTCCTGAGGAAGAGCAATCTGGAATGGAGGAGGTTTGGCCCCTCGAGGCTGCCTGTGACTCTCCAATACCCACAGGCAGGAGCAAAACCTGAAGGCAGAGACAGAGCCACTTTACCCCAGGCTCCAGACCTGACTCTTTGTCTTCCCTCAGCAGCGGCCACCAGCCCAGAGGACTTAGCAGTCACGCCGGACATGTCTCCAGAGAGTTGGCCAGCACTTCCAGCCCGTCTGCTGCCCACTCCATCGCTGCCGCTTCCAAGACTGCTGGAGGGGTGGAGAATGGAAGCGCACTGGAGGGCCCAGCTTTCTCCAATACAGTGTGGTGGGCTTCCCAGCAGGAAAGCTGCTAAAGAAACTGGTGAAAGGTATTTCTTTATTTAAAAAAGAAATCCTTAGCCCTGGCTGGTGTGGCTCAGTGGATTGAGTGCCGACTTGAGAACCAAAGGGTTCATGTCACAAATCCTCACAGGAGCATGGAATACAAATATTCTGGGAGCGACTGCAACACCTGCAGGGTTGCTGGTTCGATTCCCAGTCAGGGCACAAGCCTGGGTTGCAGGCCAGGTCCCCAGTAGGGGGCACGCAAGAGGCAACCACACACTGATGTTTCTCTCCCTCTCTTTCTCCCTCCCTTCCCCTCTCTCTAAAAACAAATAAATAAAATCTTTAAAAAATAAAATAAAAAAGAAATCCTTAAGAGTATAGGCAAAGATATATAAGAGTATAGGCAAAGATATATAAGAGTATAGGCAAAGAGTATAGGCAGATACTTTAAGTTCTAAAGGACTGCACTTTCTCATTTGCAGGACACACGAGAGCAAGAGCAATCAGTGTCCACACACCTCATTCAACTGATCTGGGAGACCCCTGCAATTGCAGGCAGTGCTTCAACTAGTGGTTACTGAGCCCTGGGGAGAGAGACAGTGGTCCAGTCCCCAGGCTGTCAGTGGAAGTGGCTGAAGCCAGGCCACCAGACCCCAGTGTGCGGCATCCTTCAGCGAGGTGCCTCCTTGCTTAGGACACCCACCCTGAGTATCTAAGCTGCACATGGCAGCAAGGAGAAAAGTAGGAGCCCATGCCTTCCCCCACCACAGACTGGATAGAACAGGGGCAGCTGGGAGGGCACACGCTCAAGCAAGGCGCTCCTGCACCGAGCCTTAGTCTCTCCTCCTGCAGAACTAAGGAAATACAATGATGGCTTGTAGAAGATTTACCTCAGCCCTCCAGCACCTGCGGCTCATTAATTTCTCAAAGGTGGAGTTGTCCAAGGTGGGCTGACCCCACCAGGACTGCTCCACTGTAGAGGCTGACTCAGGGTGACCTTGACCCACAGGCACCATCACAAGGTACAGCACCTCCATTGAGGCCTGGCCTTGGCTCCCCTGGCATCCAGAGCACTCACTGCCCAGAAACTGGTCAAGACCAGGGCAATAAGGGAAACCTGGCATCCAAATACCCTGAACAAAGAATACAATCCAAGAACCAGGCCCGGCTGGTGTAGCTCAGTGGATTGAGCGTGGGCTGGGAACCAGATGGTCCCGGTTCGATTCCCAGTCGGGACACATGCCTGGGTTGCGGGCCAGGTCCCCGTGAGGGCCATGTGAAAGGCAACCATACATTGTTCTTTCTCCCTCCCTTCTCTCTCTGAAAATAAATAAATAAAATCTTAAAAAAATAAAAAATAAAAATAATACAATCCAAGAACCAGAATAAGAAAGGCTGCTGGCTCCCACAGCCACCACTTCCATTCAAAACCATCTTCAAACTGCACTGTCAGGATGCTGGCAAGAACCTAATGACATCCACGCCCTGGGACAAGGTGGCAACCCAGAAAGATGTGGCTCTAGAGCAGTGATGTCAGTGTCAATGGTGCCCACCTGCCACAGACCCATAGAGCTCTCCTGCCACAGTTGCCTTCCCTCCAGCCAAAGGTGATTCCAGAATGCTGTGTGACCTAACTCTCAAACACCCAGCTCAGGCATGACCATAAAGCCCAGTGTGTGAAGGCATTTGCACCACAGCCAGAATCAGGAAAGGTTAACGAAGTCCCCTACTCCAACTAGACCCACATCCTTCCCACATCTGTACCCTTGCCTGGCCCTCAACACTGCCCCAGCACAGGCCTTCCTGCCTTCAGGCCTGCCCTCCCTGACCATCCACACCCAAAGGCCAGACCACATCTCTCCCAGGCCTCAACTGCAACACCTGCAGCCTCCCACTCCATTCAGGATGGCTGTGTGCACCCAGGAATCTAAGATCAGTGCAGTGCTGGAGGAGCCACTGAAGAGTAAAGCTTACCATTGTGATTTAAAAAAGAAGAGCTTATACAGAGTCAGGGAGGAAGTGAGACCTAAGATCATACAAGGACACCACTGTGATAACAAAGCGTCTGAATGCAAGACAGAGCAAGGTGCCAAGGAGCCAACAGGAGCCATGGGAATATTGGGTATTTTAGGTATTTTGCCAGTTTTCTACACTGAACTTCACTGCTTTTATAGTCAAAAAGAAATAAATTTTCCACATGTCACTTTTAAACGGGGGTTTGGTGAACTCACGAACTTTACAGACATGAGACTCCCCTCCTTTCCAGGGGGGCTTAGAAAGTCACAAACATGCCCCCTGACCAAGTGATGCAGTTGTGGCCTAGGAGGGACCCAGCCTGAGAATATAATTAGTACCAGACTCCATGCAGCCACTTGGTGTGGGAACAGGAGAGCTCCCCTCTAGACAATTAATGTGGACACCAGCTTTTTTTATTAAGAAGTAAAGTGACAAGCCCTGGCTGGGTAGCTCAGTTGGTTAGAATGTCGTTCTGATGAGCCAAGGCTGCAGGTTCAATCTCCAATAAGGGCATACACAAGCAGCAGCCAATGAATACATAAGTAAGTGGAACAATAAATTGATGTTTCTTTCTTTCTTTCGCTCTCTCTCTAAAAATCAGTAAATAGCCCTGGCTGGTGTGGCTCAGTGGATTCACTGCTGGCCTGTGAACCAAGGGGTCACCAGTTCAATTCCCAGTCACAGCACATGCCTGGGTTGCAGGCCAGGTTCCCAGTAGGGGGCGCATAAGAGGCAACCACACACTGATGTTTCTCTCCCTCTTTTTCTCCCTCCCTTCCCCTCTCTCTAAAAATAATCAAATAAAATCTTAAAAGAAAAACTTAAATAAAAATAAATAAAAGCCTTTTAAAAATAAATAAAAATCAGTAAATAATTTTTTTAAAAAGTCTTTTAAAAATAAATAAAAATCAGTAAATAATTTTTTAAAAAAGTAAAGTGACAAAACAACTGCAAGACATGGCTGTCTATATCACTCACTGTACTACAGATCAGGGCTCATTTGAGGGGACTGCTCTCAAAAGTGTCCCTTTGTGCTCTGGGGTGACAGCGGAGCAGCCACTTATCACTGGAGATGAGATCTCAGACAACTTTGGCTGTGCAGCTCAGACCAAGGAGAAAGTCATAAAGGCAGAAAGCAGGTAGCAAAGCCCTAAAAACGAAGAGCGGGGAGGCCAAACCCAAAGGCACCGCGTGGATTGCCAGCCGGGCCCTGCCAGGCCAAGGGGCGTGGCTCCTGCCACAGAGAAGCGGGTTCCCAAAACAGGGTCTGCTCCAGCCCAGAGCCACAAAGAAAGAAGAAGAGTAGTGGCCTTGTTCTTCAAGGATTCACCAGCGATGTCACAATCCCAGTGTGATGTCAAAACTGCCTCAAGTGTGATGAACTCTGGCCTTGCAGCAGAGTCAAGGGAGGGTGGGTTTCAGAGAGCAGCCTGCTGTTTACATACAGTCATCTTGGAGATCGGCATGCAGCCAAAGGTCTAGTCAAGGGTCAGGATGGCAGGCAGGCTCGGCCCCTCACACAGCCTTACAGCTTCCTACAGAAATCACCAGCATTTACCCCATGCCGGGGGTGCTCACCCTCTCCAGCATCTATGAGACATGGGCATTCTGGGAGCGACTCACTCCATCCAAACCATCATGTGCCCACCTTGCAACATACAAGCAAACTGAACCCCTGTGCCTCCAGGCATGCTCCTGACACCCGTGGGCCAGCCTGCTCCTCTCTGTCCACAAGGCCCACCACAGCCCTTCAAAGGGGGTATTGGAGTCCACCTGATTCTCAGCCTGGCCCAGTTGGGAGGTTCCTCCCAGGGACTGTATCTCCCAGAGTCTCCACCCATTTCCACATCGCTCCGACACAGGGCTGCCAGGGGCCAGAGGAAGTAAAGTGTGCTGCTCAGGCCAGTGCTGGCATATGGGCCTTGATCCAAAGTTGGTGGTTACTGTCACCTTTAGGATTTCTTGGAGGAGGGGGCACAAAACAGACACAGCAACTTCCGATATTTGCAGGCTTCTCATGTCACGAATACTCACAGGAGCATGGAACACAGCATTTTTCACTAAAACTTGAGACCACGATGTGACTTGACTCCCTTTCACAGCTGTGTCCCAGGGGCTCAAGAGCCCTCCCAACTTGAGAGGCAGCCTGGCCAGTAAGGACAGTCTAACTGACCTCAGGCAGGCAACACTGCTCCTCAGAGCCTCAACTGCCCCCAAAGCACCGTGGGAACAATAAGCTGACCCTTCTGGCAGTGTTGTTAAAAACGAAGGGTTGCCCTGGCTGGTGTGGCTCAGTGGGTTGAGCACCAGCCTGCGAACTAAAGGGTCATCAGTTCAATTCTGTCAGGGCACAGGCCTGGGTTGCGGGCCAGGTCTCCAGTGGGGGGCATGCAAGAGGCAACCAATTGATGTTCTTTCACATATGGATGTTTCTCTTCCTCTCCTTCTTCCTCCCTTCCCCTCTCTCTGAAAATAAAATCTTTATTTAAAAAAAAGAATGAAGGGTTTACAGGGGCCTGGCCCACAGTCAGCAGGGACAGAGCCACGTAGTCCTAAAGGTGGCCCATCAGTAAAGCAGACAAGGCTGGCAAGAAGCTATCCTGCTCAGGGCCAAGTGAGGTGCCCCCCAGGAAAGGGAGACGAGCCCGCCTCCCAGGGCCTTGCTGTGCAAGGGAAACAGAAGCTAAATTAAGGCTCCTCCTGCCACCAGTGCCCGGGCTGACATCCACACAGCCGCCCCCTGCACAGCAGGCAAGCAGCACCCAGTACAGCTCCAGAACAGTGGTGGTGTATTCACTGCACCCCCCACACGCACCCTTTCTGAGGACACATCCCTGCAGCCGCCCTCCACAGATTACTGGGCCACTCCCCCACCCCAATCACCTCCCCAGCCCTTCATGTCTCCAGGCCTGTGCACCCAGCTTGCCTGGACCCCTCACCCAGCAGACCTCAGCTCTGGCATCTCCTAGAAGCAACTCTCTCAATCCTTTCACGTCACCCACCCCACAACATCATGTTGTACCATCTTATTTCCTTCCTGACCATGACTGCTGACAAGTTCTTCGGGTTGATTTTTTTTTTAAATATTTTATTTATTTATTTTCAAAGAGAGGGGAAGGGAAGGAGAAAGAGAGGGAGAGAAACATCAACGTGTGGTTGCCTCTCACATGGCCCCCAGTGGGGACATGGCCCACAACCCAGGCATGTGCCCTGACTGGGAATCGAACCGGCAACCCTTTGGTTCCCAGCCCGCGTTCAATCTACTGAACTACACCAACCAGGCTCTTCATGTTGATATCTGTGCCGCCCTGTTCATTATCTGTCTCTTGCTTCTACAATGTCAGCTCATGACATTAGGAGCCTGCCTTGGTCACTTGTCAACGTCCAGCTCCTCACTAGTGGCCTTGCACAGACCAGGTGCTCAGTCAAATTTAGATAGATGCAAGAGTCCAGGCCCCCTGTCTCCAGGGCTCCACTCTAACCTCCAGGCAGGAACTGGTTCTGGGTAGAAGCACCAAATGCACATGAGGAATCGGGGTGGTGCTGAGGGCACACACATGCCAAAAGGATCCCCATAGCCCAGGAAGGAGGAGGATATGGAGCTCAGAGAGGGCCAAGCACTGGGACCCTCACAGCTATAAGAGGAGGAGCCAGGGCTCAGAGAAGGCCAGGCGCTGGGATTCTCAGTGCTGTGAGAAAAAGGATCTGGACTGGCAAGAATCAGGCACTGGTCCAAGACCCCACACAGGTAGAAGTGAGATTCAAACCTAAACAGGCTCCAATCCCCAGGCTTCTTAGGCCTCACCCTGGGCCCTCAATTCTCCCTTAACGACAACATGCTCCTCTCCACACAGGAGAGGAAAAGGTCACCCAGCAATGGAGCACACCAAACCCAACGATAAAATGCCCAGGTGGTCAAGGCAGGTGCCTCAGGGAGGGTCACTTCCTCAGAGTGGTCGGGGGACACTTCTCTGAGCTGGCACATGAGGCTATCTTAGAAGAATGGGCTGTGTCCACACTTCCTCTTCTGTCTTCTCTCCCGGAAGTGACCCATCGCAGCAAAAAAGATCCACAAGAATGGCTCCTTCAGGACTCTCTTGAATTTTTATATTCAAAGAGAAACCGCATGAAGCCCAAATCTGGATGGCTGGCAGCTGTGTGTATTACCACATCTCCACCTTCCACCAAATTCCAGGCAGGCCACAAGGTCTGCACAAAGGCAGCTCAGACTTCAGATCCCTCTGGAGAGAGAAATCTTGGGGACTTGTACAGGAGCCGCTCCAACAGCTAGGATTACAGGAAGTTCCTCTCCAGTTCCCCTGCTACTTCTGAATTTGTACAACCTCTTCACAATTGAAAAGTAAAAATAAAACCCTCTCCACAAGTTGCCATTGGCAAACCATACAACCACAGCATGAGAGAAGAGAAAATTCTACGTTACTGACAAAGCTGTGCATCTGAGGTTTTGTTGACAACCAATATACTGTTCTGGTCACACAAACAAGTTCTTCAAGTCGCCTGCCCCATGCCCAGCACCCAAAAGCACAAAGAGCACCTCAGCTGCCCTCATTTTAGCCCGGTCTACCACAATGCCCAATGGGTATGATTAAATACAAAAAATTGCCAAGTCACGTAAATTACCAGACAGTTTCTGAGAAAAACACAAGTTTGGGCCCCCAAATTTTAGCCCAGACAGCCAAGTTGGCAGGACGGCTTGAAGTTCTTTGAGGGAGCCCCTCCCAGTCATTGACTCTAACCTACACAACTGGGCTCCACATGGGACTAGCCTGAGTGTGCAGTTACCTTCACCCTCACACGAGGAAGATCTAGCTTAGTTAGGGGATGTAACCAACACCCTAAATTAAAAATAGCAGTATGACAGCATGAGGTGGATGCACAGGCAGGCCTTCCGGACCAATGGATCAAATGAGGGCAGCATGGCAGGGAAGGCGGGGCTCCTAACCCAAAGTGACCAGGTACCAAGTTCACCTTATTTACATGACTCATGAGCTCTCCCCCAGCTGCCTCTAGGAAAGTCTGCCATCCTGCAGGACAAGTCAGACTCAGGAAGGGAATTCCTAAGGGAAGGGAGACTGAAGCCAACCACTGTGCCCCTACCTTCTCCTCCTCCTCCCCTGCAGGGAGTGCCTCAGGCTCACCTTGGGGAATCCTGACAAGATGAGAACTCACTAAAAAAGATAAGGTCTCACTTCTATTAAGGGGAAACTGAGACACCAGGACAGGAAGGAAATTGCCCAAAAAGACGGGAAGCACGGGAAGGGTGGGCACCCAGGAAGTGGTAGTAACGAAACAGGGGAAGAAATTCCCAGCTTAGCTAATGGTGCTGAACAAGTCTGGGGCAGGAAGAAAGCCACATTCCTTCCTAGTTAGTCTCTCTCCTCACCCGCCCCAAGGCCCCCTCATCCCTGGTAAACACAAACACACACACACACACACACACGCACTGAGGGAGGCCTCTTCAGCCACCTTTGATTATGAAGGCCCCACTTTCCAGGCAAGGCAGAGAAGATCTCCCAAACCACTCCCCTCAGGACCTGATCACCAGGCACCTGCAACTTCTGTCCCAACAGAGACTGAGAGCGCCATGATACAAACAGAAATGGGAAGAAGCAGGTCTGAACACAGCCCCAGATGTGCCCCAAAGTCAGGCCTAAAAGAAGGTGCACAGCAGCCTCTTCCCCATCGCCTGCCCTGAGCCAGGTGGCAGAAATGAAACGTCTTGAACTTCCCCAGATGGGCCCAAAAAGGCCCTTGAGAAGTTGAAAGTCAGCGGCCAGGTGCTGTGGCCAGAGCTCCCTCCCAAGTGCACGCCATCGGCTCCCAGCCTGAGAAAAGCACCAAGTCAGCGACCCCCTACATACACAGCTTCTTCCCCACAAAACACTCCCACTCTCGGAAGGTGTCCAGTGAAACAAGGTCACCTGGGGTGGGGGGGAGGCAGTGGGAGGAGTTGCAGACAAGCTGTCAATTTCTGTCCAAACTCTCCTTCCCAAGAACCAAGAGTGAGCCCAACTCCAGGGTCCTCAAAGAGTCAAAGACTGCCTCCGCATACAAACGGAACAGGACCCCACAGGCACCCCGACAGCGGTGCCCCACTAACCCACCCTGCCAGGGACCCTGACGGAGAAGCCCCAACCCCACACCCCTCCCCCGGCGAGTGAAAAGTTCGGTTCCCGGTGGACAGGGAAAGGCCCCGGACGCCTCCAGGTGCCGCACAAACGCCCCCCGGACCGGGCGCGAGAGTTCAGACCCTCCGAGGGCCCAAACCGCCCACCAATGTCGCCTCCCAAGGCCGAGAAGAAACATGATTCTCTGCGCCATGCCGGCCAAGAGACCCACAAACAGCACTCCGAACGCCGGACCCCGCGCCCCCAGGCCCGGACGCCGGGCTAGAGGCGCGCGAGGCCGGCCCGCGCCCCGACGTCCCCGACGGCCGCACGGGGCCCGCGCCGCTCACCTGGCTGGCACGGTAGTTCTCGAAGGCCCTCAGGGCACTGTCGGTGAGCTTCACGTGAAACACGGACACCTTGCTACCGTCGCTCACCCGCCCGCACGACAGCCCGTAGCTCCGATTCTCCCTCAGCGCCGCCATCTTGCGACCATCGCTACCCGGCCCCCCTTCCCGACTCCAGGGCCGGCGCGCCAGACCCGCCCCGCCCCGCCCCGCCGCCCGCTGACGTACTGCATTATTCATGACGCGATGCCCACGCCCTCTCTGGATGCAGCAAAGTTTGCCGTCGACCCGGCAAGGCCCGCAGACGTGCTTTATTATTCATGAGATGAGGTTGGCCACGCCCCCTGCGGGCCTAAGACGCCCAGTCACACCCCGGTATTCTGCATATTCATGAAGCTTGAATAGGCCGCGTCATGGTCACTTCCGCTCCGGGACTCCGCCTCGGCAGGCACACCTTTCCAGGCCCCGCTCATATCTGTATTATTCATAATCTTGACTCAGCCAAACCCGTCGAAGTCCCGCCCACCAGCCACTGACCTGAGGTATTATTTATGAGGTCTCCAAGCCTTCAGGCTTTGGCTTCTGTTGAGAGCCGCAGTGAGGGCGTGGAGAGGGCGGGGGCAAGCACAAACACGTGGGGGGGCGGAGCCCTCGGCTGCCCGGGTGAGTAGGCGTGGCTATGCAGACCGAGCGCGCGTTGGCCGCTGGGTTGTGCTGGTAGGGTTTAAAGTGGGTGGATAGGAGTCTCTCCAGCGCCCCCACCCACTCCTAGCGCTTTTAGGGGATTCGGGAGGCCAGTGAACTTTGCTCATAAGAGTAGTCTTTTAATAGAATAAAATCCTGGCGCTCTCTTTAGGGGAGCCTGCTGTAGCCTTTTCTCTCTCCTCCCCGTCTTCTTCCTTCCAGGCGAGTTTTCCCTGCCTCTTTCTCCTAAGCTCCAAAGACCCTTTTGTGTCTGTAACTTGTTTCCTAAAGCCCATTTCTTCCACCTCTGCGACTTTCTAAATAAACTTTCTCTTATATGTTGGGGTAGAAAATCGTACATGTCCCCCAGGCCCCATGAGAGAATTGTTGTCCAGCTCCTCCATTTTTAAAAAAACGTTTTAAGTATTACGAAATTAATCCATTTAAAGTGTAAAATTCAGTGGCATTTAGTATATTCACAATGCTGTGCAGCCACTACCACTATCTAGTTCCATAGCATTTTAATTACCCGGGAAAAAAAAAAAAACTCCATACCCACTAAATCACTCCCCAGTCCCTGGCCACCACTAACCTACTTTCTGTTCCTATGGATTTGCTAATTCTGGGCATATCTGGATACATCCTGGAATCAAACAACACATGACCTTGTGTGTCTGGCTTCTCAGCATGTTTTCAGGCTTCATCCATGTTGTAGCCTGTACCAGTACTTCATTCCTTTTTTATGGCCAAGTAATATTCCATTGTGTGGATTGACCATTTTGTTTACCTATCATCTGTTGATAGACATTTTGGTTGTTTCCACTTTTTCACTATGATGAATAGAGCTGCTGTGAACATTCACATACAAGTTTTCATACAAATAGATATTTTCTGTTGGATCTGTACCTAGGAGTGAAATTGCCAAGTCATCTGGTAATTCTATGTTTAACCTTTCAGGGAACTGCCAGGCTGTTTTCCACAGAAACTGCATCATTTTATTAAGCTCTCATCGTAGTGGGGAAACTGAGGCTAAAGGCAAGTGTTAGCTTACCCAGGAAAACTCCTCCTGGGCCCCTGGGTCTCCAGACTTGTGGAAAACTCTGGGGTTGTTTTCTTTCTCCCTTTAATCTAATTACAGATGGTGGTCATAGGATGAAGATTTTCAGGTAAGAGAGGAAGGTGCAGTTCAGGGACTTTCTGTATGTCCCTACCCAAGTGATCTTGTTAGTTTTGCCCGCCACTACCAAGCCAGCACTACCATCTATATATCCCCCGACCATGAACTGCTGAGGTTCTATGCTCAGTGCTTACGACCTATGACTGCCTTTTGGGATAGATACAGTGCCCATCTGCCCTGTAGGCAAACTGAGGCTTGGAGAAGCTCAGACAATCCTCAGTCAGCAACACTGCAACCATAGGCCGAGCTACTTGGTAACAAGCATTTCTCCACTGTATACTCACTACCCCAGAGCCTCCCAACAGTACCCCAAGGACAACAGAGAAATCACCAAGCATTGTTATGTTCTCCAAAAGTCTCTGAGAACTAGGTCACCCAAGAAATTGAAAGCTAGTTCATTACCTTGGTGTAGCCCGTTAACACATCCTCTACCCAGCCAGCTCACTGCAGAATCCCTAGCCTTTGTATTGGCTACACGGTTGCTGCCCAGACACAGGGCTGTCAGCTGACTGAACTATAGACCCCTTTCATTGTTGGTCTCAGAGAAGCCCCCAGCTAGGTCCCATCAGGGTCCCCATTTTCAGTTAACAGAAACAAGACAGGATGGGGTAACAGGCACAGGGAGTGTGAACTCTTATGGACTTCACATCTGGGTGCTCTAGGCACATCACCCCCACTTCTTCAAGCTTGTTTCCCCCTCTGTAACGCAGGTCTGCTGTGGCCCAAGAGGAGATCTCCAACTCCTCCTCTGGCCCAGTCCCAAGTGGCGGTGAAAGAAGGCTCCAGAGCCAGCAGAATGCGGGGTGGGAGGCTTTATTTCACTTGGGGTAAGGGAGAGCCTGGACAGAGGGCAGCACACAGGGCAGGAGAGGTTGGCACTTGGACAGGGACTGGATGGGGGAAAAGCTGCCCCCAGGCCTTGGGAAGGAGAAACTGAGACAGACCCCTATTGAGACCTAACCCAGAGGGGTGGGGTCAGGGGTAGGAATTGGGCCTGGAGGAATGAGGGCCCCCTATTTATGGGCTGGACGGGGGCTCGGCCCTGCCTCACTTTCCTCCTATAGGGCCTTAGTCCCTCCTGTTCACTGGGCCACATGACCCTCAAACCTCACTGTCCCTGCCCCAGAGGAGGAGGCTAGGCCAGAGAGGGTAGTGGACAGGGAGCCTGGGAGAGTTAGGGATCGCGTGGTGGGGTCCATGGTGCTTGAAGGGGTGGCGGCCACCTGGGCAGTCAGTTCCTGGCAGCGATGACCACAGAGAGAGCCACGCCCCCCAAGGCAACAGCAGTTGCCCCAAACAGCCACTTCCAAGGGATGGACTGTAGATAAAGGGGAGGGAGGAGGAAGCTGGAGGGTGGTCAAGACTGATATCTTGGACCTCAGGTACCAATACAGCCCACCCAGGCCCTCCAGCAAGCCACTGTCTGACTGACCATGCCTTTCCTGCTTCCTGGTAAACTGCTACATGCGCATCAAAACTCAAGTCAAATCTCCCCTCCTCCAGGATATGTCCCCTTCCCCTCTGGAAGTACCATCACTCCCCACTCCAAGCCCTACAGATTGTATTCCACCTTCTGCTTTGGTCCGGGTCACACAGGGGTAGGGCCTGTGTCCCCAGCATGGTCCAACACAGCCCAGGTGATAAGGAGATCAATGCTTGCGAAATGAAGATAGTCCCATTACGTGGTCTGCCTTGCCCCTCCTGCAGGAGCCTCCCTGCCCACTGGCCCCAGCTCACCCAGGCACCCTTGCCAGGACACTTGGCAGGCAGCCGGCTGGGGTTGCCCAGCATTTTCCGGTACAGGGCAGTTTCCGTGCTCCGCTGGGCTGCGTGCTTTTTCACTAGCTTCGAGAGCTCTGCGTGGATCGTCTGGGAGAGAGGGGTGGCAGATGGGTTAAGAGCATGTGGCAGTGGCAGCAACCATCATGACCATCATCGCTGGTGCTCTGCCTTTCTGGTGCCCTGGGTCACTCTGGGACTGGCACCACAGGAACACAAGGGTTCCGTCTGCCCCTCTCTGGCATCAGTAAAATGGGGACTGCTGGCTCCATGCCTCTAGAGAGCCCATAGATGGTTCAGAGCACAAGGTTCTGGGAGGAAAGCTGGGGACACTGGCACTGGCCAAGCTGCTGGCACCTTCAGCTTCTGAGATCCTTGGTTCAGAATAAGCCCAGACCACTTATATATGGGTCATAAGTGTCTCAGCAAGCTGGCTAGGGCCCTTCAGATACCTATCCCCTGCCACTGCTCAGGTACAAACACAACAAGAGACAAGGGGCAGCCACAGCAAGGACAAGGGGCAGATGACAGGAGGGATATCCTAGGCAGGCCAATAGGGCAAGTTTCCAGGGCACCCCCATTCTGCTCACCTTGTTGGAAGGTTCCAGCTTCAGGGCTGCCCTCAGGATGGGGATAGCCTCACTGTACTCCCCTTGCTGGGCCAGCACCTATGGGAGAAAGTAGGTGGCATCACTGGACCCACAACTGGGCCATGCTCTCTTTCATGAAACCCAGACCCTCCAGGCTCCTGGCCGCCCCATCAAGTCCCAAATCTATCCCCAGGAGTCCAGTCATCCCACTCTGCTCTCCTGAGCCCTCAGACTCCATGATCACCCCACTGGATTCCATGTTGTCCCCCCAACCTTCTCCTTCCCTGAGAGTCTGTTTCAGCCTGTGAAGAGACCCAGTAGTCCACTTCACCTACTCCTCCCTTACCACCTGGACAGGACATTTCCAAAATTCTGACCACAGTGAATGACTCAGAACCAGCGTGTAACTCAAACCAACCAATAATATCCAGCCTGAAATATGCTGGTGTCACTGGGAAGCCGGATGTTAAGCAGCAAGGATGTAAGCCTGGAGCTTTTGGGGGGCAGGAGGAAGCATCTTGGTCACTCTCAAGAGAGGAGCCTGCCTGAGAAGGGAACCCACAGCAGACCAACATAGTATTCCCATAACATTGCTAATGCCTGGATCCAGCCCTGCCTGAACCCAGAACCCCGGATTTGACAGTGTCACAAACTATCCTCCTTTTGCTTAAATCTTTTTGAGTGAGTTTCTGTCACCTCCAACCAACATATCCAAACATGTGAGCTACACAAGTAGGGTTATAAACTCTTGAAAAATAGGAATGACATTGTCTTCCTCTCCACATTTCTATGCAGAACTCCACACATAACAAGTGCTTAAAAAAATGCTGGTTGGCCCTGGCTGGTGGTGGCTCAGTTGGCTGGAGTGTCATCTGTAAACTGAAAGGTCATGGATTCGATTCCCAGTCAGGGCACATGCCTAGGTTGCTGGTTCAACCAATCAGTGTTTCTCTCTCTCTAATCAATGCCCATCTGCCTGTCTCTCTCTCTCTACCTACCTCCTTCCCTTCCCCTCTAAAATCAGTAAGCATGTCCTCAGGTGAGGATTTTTTTAAAAAATGCTGGCTAGAGAGAGGCCCTGCTCAATTCTCGCACAAACACACTAGGTAACCTAGTGCTTGCTTACACCTCAGTTTTCTTAGTTCACTGCTAAAAGGTGCTGAAAAATCCCCATTCTGCCCCATCCAGGGTTCCTGTGAGGATCAAAAGATGGGAACGGAAGCAATTAAGGTCAAGTCTATGCAAGCCAAATTCTCCCCTATGTTCCACCAGAACTTACTAAGCACCTACTGTGTGCCTGACCCTCTTTGCAGGGTTGGAGATTTAGTAGTGGGTGAGACAAACAAAATCTCCACCTCGTAGCAGGGGAGATGGACAAGAGGCTTGACACCCCCATGTATGTGCTGACGGTGACATGAGAAATACAAAGACAGAGGAGGGGGTCGGGGGGGCAGCAGTGAGGGCTTCCAAAGAGGTTACATTACAGCAAAGACCTGAATGAGGCAAGGGAAGAACACATGGGGTACCTGGGGTATGAATGTCTCAGGCAGAGGGAATTGCCTATGCAAAGGCAGGGGTAAACAGGAGGCTAAACAGGATGGAGAGAAGCAAGAGGTAAAGTGGAAAATGATGGGAAAAGGAAAATCAGATAGCTCAAAGCCCCAAGGGTAGCAATGAGAACTCAACTTTTGTTCTGAAAAAGATGGGAGCCACGGAGGATTATATGCAATGAGCAGTCACCATTGGGCCACACGGCAGTGTGTAGGAGCCTAAGGTTTGGGGTTCACATCTGGCCTCAGTTAGTGAATTGCTGTGATTCAAATCTCACCTCTGCATCTGTCTGGGCCTTGGTTCCTGTACCTGTACCCCAGAGAGCTTGGCTGGCTGACGTCTATGCCCTTTTCAAATCCTGGGTTCAGAACCAGTCCCACTGGTCTGGGCTGGGGAAGCCAGCCTGCCACCTGCACCTATGGCCCGTGGCCCACCCAACCCATGGCCCACCTTGCCCTTGCGGAAGAGCGCCTTGATGTTGTCAGGCTGGTGCTCAAGCACGAGGCTACAGGAGCGCAGCGCGGCCCGATAGTGGTCTAGCTTCAGCTGCGAGGCTGCCAGGTTGTTCAGACACTTCACCTTCAGCTGCAGGAGCTGCTCCTCCTCCTCGAATGTCATGTCCACTGTTGGGGGACAGTACTCAACTGTGGGGGCCGTTACCACACTGCCAGCCCCTCACAACCACCTGCCCACTACATGAACTGGGCCAAGGCCCAACCCCCACACCTGGTGGAAGAGGAGACTAGGGAGGGGTCTCAGTCATGGGAAGTTGGTCCTCAGGGGACCTCAGTCTTCCCAGCTCTAAAACAGGCCCAGACTGCACCATTCTCGGCACTGCCAAGGAGTCTACAAAACAGAGCCTAAATGAAGCAGAGGCTTAACCACAGGCATTTGGTGTGATACTGTGTGCAGTCAACCGTGTCCCTACATCTACCTGTGTCCTATGACATCCCATTTATCTGGGATCTACCACAGGGCTGGAGGGGGTCCTAGCCTAAAAGTTAGGGATGGCCCTGCCTGGCATAGCTCAGTGGATTCAGTGCGGGCTGTGAACCAAAGGGTTGCAGGTTCGATTCCCAGTCAGGGCACATGCCTGGGTTGTGGGCCAGGTCCCCAGTGGGTGACACATGAGAGGCAACCATACACTGATGTTTCTCTCTCTTTCTCCCTCCCTCCCCATCTCTAAAAATTAATAAATAAATAAAGTTAAAAAAAAAAAGTTAGGGATGGATGAACACCTATCCATATTCTGGAATATTCTACAACATTCTGAGTGTCAGGCCCACTGTGATTTGAGGTTGCTGGCACTAGCAGACACCTTTGCAGGGGAGGTGGGGGGATTTGACCAGCTGGTCACCTTTGGCGCTGGAGGTGATGGCCTTGATGGCGAGGTCATACGAGTTGGCTGCCAGCACAAAGTCAGCCCGCTGGTAGTGAGCATTGCCGCACTCCCGCTTCCGGTTGGCCAGTGCTACACGTTCCTGCCCTGTGAGCATCTCCAGGTCAGGCCCATCCACAGCTGTCTTCAGCGTCACCTCCAGACACAGGGCCGCATGAGGGGGGATATATGGGCTCCTGCTGGGGGGGTGGGACAGGGGGAACACTCAGACCTGGCAACCACCATGACGGCACCCCAGACACACTGGGCAAGCTTGGGAGCAGGCAGAAAAGGACTCAAGTCCTGGAGCTGGCCCTACTCAGTAAAATGGAAAGAAAGTGACTCTTGCCACCCTTGAGCTATATGACTTGGTGAATCATATACCTACCTCCTCCCTACCCCAAAAGGGATCCCCGAAGTGGCAGGTTCTCACCTGCCCTGGGGGCCATAGCAGTACTTGGAATCAGCAGTGACCATAGCCGTCTCCCCTACATCCATGAGCGGGACACTGAGATCCAGGGCCTGGGTGTGCAGAGGTATGAGGGTCAGGTGGATCGTGGATCCAGGTATAGCCTGCCCCCACCAACCCAGCCCACCCAGCTATCACCACTTCCACTTGCATCACTCCCTCCATTCCACCTCTGCCCCACCCCACCCTGCACCAGACTGCCCAGACCCTAACCTACTCCCACCTGAATGACGTCACAATCACCCAGGGTGAACACCAGCTCTGGCTCCTCCTGCACTCGTGTGCCGTTCTCCAGTGACATTTGCAGCTGCACTGTGACCACCTGGCCCTTGGTAGGCCGGCTTGAGCCAGGTGGGCCTGGGACCAACGTCTTCTTCCTCAACAGCCCATTCCCTGCCAGGGACCAGGGACAAGCAGCCTTGTCACTCAAGTCAGGCACTTGCTCTCCAAGCCCCTTCCCCTACAACCCCCACCAGCTTCACCTATCCCAGAAGTGGCCCAGCCCCGGGGCATAAACTGAGCTTCAAAAGCCTGCTCTTCCACTTACTGGGCAGGTGACCCCACACCTCTAGGCTTCAGTGTCCCAGTGATCTGTAATATAACACTGGTCTGGAATATAACGTAAGTCTGAATGGATTCTAGTCTAAAGGTTAGTGAGAGAGAGGAATCTATTCATATTCTGGAATATTCTACAACGTTCCAAATTTGTGCGCTATTTCCCAACTTGTACATGCCCCTGCGTCGAGTAAGAAGCAACTGATCTAGTGGATTCTGGAGGACCCTGTGTCTTGAGGTTTCAGGGCACTAATGGTGGACATACTGACAGGGTCACACTCAAGCACTGCATCTCATCGGAGGAACTCTAGGCAAATCACAGCCCCTCTCAAGGCCTGTTTCTTTGTCTGGAAGCCTGACCTATGATTTCAGAATGCAGCTGACTCTCAATATAAAAGGACAGCGCCAGCCTCCTGCTCAGAGGAGGAGTGGGGCAGCTCCTAATACCAGTAAAGTAAAGCTTCCCAGGCTCCAACATAGCCAAGGAGGCTGTGCTGTGTAACCTCGGGCAAGCGCCCTCACCTATCTGAGCCTCAGTTTCCTCATCTGTAAAATGTGGGTATGGTTAAGAATTACATCATAGGGTTGTCATGAGAATAAAGTAAGATGGTGCACAGGCCTGGAACAGAACCAGCTGGCAGTCAATATTACCTGGTGTTGTTTTTAAAAGTAGTAATGTTTTTATCAGCAGTGTTGGGAATATTAGTAACAGTACTGTTTTATCAATATTAGTATTATTTTATACTATTGTTTTGGTATCAGTATAAATGGTAGTAGTAGCAATGAGATTTTACTATTATTTGTGTGGCACTAGCATTATTTAGCGTATTATATAGATACCAGCACTAATAGCAATACAATTCTCTAGCTCCCAGAATTGCTATGATGGGGTCTATGGCGGGGACACGTGTAGATTCTCTGAGTCCTTTCTTTCAGGACTTCTCTGAGAAATTAGAATGCTAATGAATACTGTGAACCAGACAGAGGGATGAACAACAAATTGGGATGTTCCCCAGATCGATGTGATCTGAGGACACATTTTCCAGGGAACAGGTTACTTGTCAAACAAATGCCAAGGAAAGAAGTAGTGGAGCCCTGACTAATGTGGCTCAGTGGGTTGGGCATCGTTGTGCAAACCAAAAGGTCACAGGTTCGATTCCCAATCAGGTCACGTGCCTGGGTTTGAGGACAGGTCCCCGGTTGTGGGCGTGCAGGAGGCAACCAAGAGATGTTTTTCTCGCATGTCAACGTTTTTCTCCTCTTTCTCCCTCCCTTCCCCTCTCTCTAAAAATAAATTTAAAAATAAAATCTTAAGGAAAAAGAAAAAAGAAAAAGCAGCAGTGGAGGTTGGGAGCTGCTGGCGTCTGGAATGCTGGCTGTGTGGCCCTGGACAGGTGACTCAGCCTCTCTGAGCTGGTGTGTGTGTGTGTGAGAGAGAGTGAGAGAGAGAGAGAGAGAGAGACAATGAAAGGGGTTCATAGACATGAAACATGTCAAGCAGCTGACAATGTCTGGCAATTACCATGGTTACCACATGTGTTACTTCCAACCTACTTCATGGCAGAGTTGGGGAAACCAGGGGAAGAGAAGGCTTGCGCCAAGGTCACTACTGAACTACAGCTGTCTAGGCCCTTTGGATAAACCCGAGCCACCCCTGAACCTTACCCAGAATGTCCAGCCACTCTTCCGGGGCTGGAGCAGGCTCAGGCTCAGGCTCCATGGTGGCCAGAAACTCTCGGGCCAGGGCCCCAGGCTGTTCAGTCTCCTCCAGTGGGGGCTGCCCCATGTCCTCTAGTGGCTGCAGCTCACTCGGGTCCTCCTCCTCTTCCTCTTCGCCCTCTGCATCTTCCATCCCATCCAGCACTTCGAAGTCCTCAAGCGGTGGGACCCCAGCAGGCGGTGGGGTGGCAGGCTCAGGGCCCACAGCAGAGGGCTCAGCACAGGATGCCATGCTGCTGGGGGGACGGGAACTGGCCCTGGTGGAGGGAACAGATGGGGGTAAGAATCCCACCCAGTCCCTCATATCCTCCTGTGCATCCATTCTTCACACTGTGGATCACTTGCTATGTGGCTCAGGGTCTCCAGGCCTGTTCCCTCATCTGTAGAGTGGGTAGAGCAACAACCTTGGCTTGTCCAAAGGATAAGGACCCCAAGCATCAAGCCCTGGGCATCAGGTTCAAACACAGTTATTATTAGAGCTAAATAATGTTTAATATTTATAAATACCCCAAGAAGTAGGAAACATTCCCCTACATTTTGCAGAAAAGGAAATTGAGGCCCAAAGGAGCAAAGCCATTTGCCCAAGGTCATAGATCAAGCCAACTGCAGGGGCAGGATTTGAACTTGGGGCTTTATCTGATTAAATGCCCAGAGATGACGCTGGGTGGTTTTTAGGTGGACAATCCCTGAGGTCTTAGGCAGACTATTTTTAGAGCCCAAGAGAAAGAGAACTGATTCTTTACCAGGGCTCCCCATCTCCAGCTGCCCCTTCTCCTAAGAGGGGTCATCTGCTAACTTAACCACCACCTACAAGACCCAAACCTTTTCCTTTCATAATCTGAATCTAAACCACACCAAAGACCCTAGCCCAAACACTTTCTGGGAGCCCTTTCTCCTCTCCTCAGGCCTCCTGACTAGCCTCCCAAAGTGGCCTCTTTATAGGAGTGGTGGACATCCCCACCGCATCCTACAGTCTCTTCCTTGAGCCATCAAAAACTGTCCCCCACCCCCAGGCCCCAGGCTTGGAGGTGGTACAGACTTCATTCTAATTCACAGCATCCCCCATCCCTCCCCAACCCTCACCTGCCTGCCCCTTCCGGACTCGGCCCCCTTTTCTGAGACCCTCCCAATCCCTATCCCCACAATCCCCGGAGCCTGTACAAGTTGCCCTCCCCCAACCACCGTCCCCAGCCCACGCCACTTGCCCCCACAGCCGTCCTATCGCCCCGTAAACAACCCGATGATCCCAGACCGCCCCGCTCCTGATCCCATAACACCCTACGTCCTCCAAATGCCCCCCGCCCGTGCCTGGCCCTCCGTCAGCCCCTCACCAGGCCCCCAAAGCCCCACGCCTGTTTGACGCCACCAGGCTGAGTCCCCAAGCTCCAAAACCCCTCGAGTGCCCCGGGCCCTGCATGTCTCTGCCAGCAGAGCTCCCTTAGCTCCCCTTGGACCTCCTGAGCCCCTAGCCCCGCTGCCCCCGCCTGGCCGCACCCCCTCCGGCACTCCGACCCCCAGCACACCCCGGCTCGCCTCCCCCGCGGCCCTTCGCCCCGCCCATAGGCTGCAGACCCCGCCGCGCCGGCCCCCAGACCAGCCTAGGCCCGGGGAGCGCTCCCGGCCGGCGCGGCCCTGCCGGCGCCCCGGGACACGTGCCTCCGGCTCCGGGACCCCCGCCTGGGGTCCTGCGCCCCCTTCCCGCCCCCAGCTGCGGCCGCCGCGCCTCGGGAACTAGGCTCGGGCACCAGGCCCCGCCCCTGCCGTGCCCATTGGCCGCCGCCACCGAGACATCAGTACCCATTGGCCTAAGTGCACATCCGTCTCAGGCGCAGGCACCGCCCCCTTCCTGCTTGTATCCGCGGGGCGTTATTAAAGGGGCAGAAGCGGCCGCGCGAGTAGGGGAGGGGGTGGAGGCAACGGGCTCTGGACCAGTCCATTTGTGGGTCGGCGCTGTGCAGCCTGTGCGATTCACCGCTTCGGTCTGAGCCTCATCCTGTCCTTTTGCTAAATAGGGATGAACGCGCCAGCCATGCCCTCTAACCTTGGGGACTGTTGGGAGGATAACATTAAATAGTATTTCCTTAAGGAGTTCTGGAAAACACACCCTGAAGTCCTGTAGACCCGACGTCTCGAGGGGGAGAGATATGCCCAAGGGCTACCCAGAACCCCTGCTCCCCTACGTGGTATAATCCCCGGAAGGTTGCCTGGTGCATAACGAAGTTGCTCAGTAAAGGCTAGGTGAGCTACTGAGGGAGCAGGGCTGCTAGGGGGTAGTTCCTCCTCCCTGCACCCTCTGCCAGATGGTGATAAGGTACCTACTGCCACCGGAGAAGGTGGCTGCCTCGATTAGATGGGTTTTTATGAATCATGATTTAAAAATGGGGGCACTTACTCCTCCCTCGCTCTATTCTCTTTCCTTCCCACCAGTTACCCCCTTCCAGAATGATCTTGTTCTTTCGCCTCTTAACCACCTCACCCATATCTGCTCCTTCCTGGAAGGAATTTTCCTTCTTTTGTGCCCCCACCTCCTTGGCGCCAGCCTAGTACCTATGGGAGTTCAATAAATGAGCGAGTAATAAAATGAATGAGACACTGACTTTGGAAGTAGCTAACACTGGAGGAGGTACTGGCTTTGGGCGGTAACTAATTTGTTAGATCAAAGCTTGTAGGTCACCTCCTACAGGAAACCCTCCCAGACGTCCCCAAGACAAGGCCAGGTGCCCTGACCTGCGGTTCTAGCATGCTGAACCTCCACTTCATAACTGACTTCTCTCTGTGCCATCACTTGACCTTACCTCTGCCTCATCCACTAAATGGGAAGACCCCCAAGTCTGAAAAGGGCCTATAGTTTGTCATTGTTGTAGCTCTGAAACCTACACTGTGCATGACACAAAAGGTGAGGGGGGAGGGAGAGAACTTGGGAAAATCTTTGTGGAAGGAAGTAAGGAGACCCGCCAGCCCAAAGAGGTGGGAGGGCAGCAGGGATATGTGAGAAATGCCTGGAAAGAATATCAAATAAACACTGGGCCAGTCCCAGCCCTGTAAGTACACCTCTGAACTTCAGTGTTTTTATCTGTAAGGTGGAGTTACCCATCCAGCCCCACTTCTGTCACAGGGACTGGAGAAACTGTAGTAAATGATACCAACACATAAACAACTAAAATAAACAAACATAAACTAATAACACCAAAATTATAACGATAATGGCTGATACTCAGGTATCATAGGTGTAGGCAAACATTCTACATGTATTTAATCCTCATATTAGCCTTATGAGACAATCCACATCATTGGCTATGTAGAGTTGCAATCATCATAACTTCCTGGTGAACCAAACTTGTGATTGTTGTAATGTGCCCCTTGTTATCTCTATACTTCTTGCCTTAGAGTGGACTTTGTCTGATATTAAGTTACATACCTGTTCTCTTGGTTCATGTTTGAAAGGTTCCATCCTTTTCTACCCCTTATCTTCCATCTTTCCGTTCACTTATGTTGTACACCTGTCTCTTGTAAGTTGCATAGAACCCGGCTTTTCTTTTTTTTATCCAGTCTGCCCATTTTTGTCTTTCAATTGGGGCATTGGGTCTCTTTACACTTAATGTAATTATAGACATATTTGAACTTAATCTGCCTGCTCACATGTTTCTTCTCTGTCACACCTTTCTTCTGCTTCTTTTCTCTCTTGCCTTCTTTAGGATTGGATACATGCATTTTGGTAAGACTCTTATTATCATTCTACATATAGGCACTGTAAACTAAGGCACAGAGAAGTTAATTACCTTGTTCAAAGTAACAGTGATGAAAGCCACAATGGGCCAGGTCTCTTCCCTCTTTGACCTTCTATTTCAGCCAGGGATCTGGATATTGCACAAGCAATATGTAGATAACTATCTAAATTCAGCTGCGATGAGTGCTATGTAGGAAATAAAACTGAAAAAAGTGGCAGAGAAAGGCTTCCAGTCCCAAGACTTATGCCTTTCCACCACCAATGTTCCCATCACTGAGTTGAGTGTTTCATTCACTTTCCACCCCCTACCTCAAACGCACAAAGGAGGAAAATATTTTTGTTTCCACTCCATGGTGCACAAAACATTTGGGACCAGCCAAGTCCCTTTTGGCTTCAGTGTGCAACCCCACCCCCTTCTAGGACCCTTATAAATGTTTCTGGGCTTTTAACAGCCCCAAGAGACTCATTGAAAAGCTTGACTTATCCAGCCTGGGTCTCTTCCGCTGCAGCCTGCAGACAGAGCCATGGTTTCACTTTTCCCAGCAGCCCCCACCACCTCCACCCCACATGGACTCCTCTCAGTACTGGCTGCTGTCTGGCTCACTGAGCTCCACAATTCTTACAAAAATAAAGTCTATACTATGTGCTTTCCCACCATGCTGCCTTTTCTCCTGCAATTCCCTCAGCCCTGAATGAATGTCAGCACCTAGGAAACTCCCAATCCTACCCCAAAATCCCATCCTGTTACATTTGCTTTCCTGTAGTCAAAATATACCCCACTTTTCAGATTTCTCCAGCCTTGGGTCTCTCATCCCTGTAGCCCAGCACTGTGGCATGCAGAGCTGGGAATGTCTGTGTCAGACTCTGTCTCCCTTTGTCCTCCAGGGCTAAGCAGGGACTGAGTACTCTCTGGATCCTCAGAATATGGGCCACATCAAGAGGGGGTGACTAGATAGTTTACTGAACAATTTTTTGAACTGCTTGTTGAACTAAATATATAAGAATCCTAGTCCTCATTAACTTTTCAGTTAATAAAAGCAGCAGAGTGTGGGGGTAATAATACAATTTACCAAGGGCTTACAATGGGTCAAGCCTTGTTATAAGGAACTTAATGTGCATGTTTTCATAAGATTAAGCCAGTTGCCTAAGGCCATCCAACTAGGATGTGACAGAATTGGAAATTAGAACTCATATATGTCCAATTCCAGGGCCCTTAAAGAGTCTTCCATGTGCCCAAGGACATGTGTGCATCTCCCAAACTTTCAACAATCTCCCAAGCTTTCAATAGCAGATGCTGTGATTACCCAGGCTCACAGTTAACAAAGACCCAGAAAAATTACACATGTAGCATACACACATCATAAGACCTCAACTAATGATAATGAATTACTAGCATTTATTGAGCAATTCCTATCTGCCCCGTTTTGCTCATGATTTTCAGTATGCACACAGGGGGACAGATACAGAAGTATATATGTGTATATGCATAGATTAGTAGATGTACAAATCTAACTCTGACAGTTGAGAGGGTCTCTAAGCAGTGAGTACACCCAGCACTCAGAGGTTGGTTTCTAAATATCATTCTCCAAGAAAAAGAACCAGAATCCTTGGAGAAATGGCTGATTCCAAGGATATCGTAAAGCCAACAAGAAGCCCCGGGTGATGTGACTCAGTGGATTGAATGGCCCTCCTGCAAACTGAAAGGTCGCTGGTTAGATTCCCAGTTAGGGCACATGCTTGGGTTGCAGGCCAGATCCCCAGTAGGGGGTGCACATGAGAGGCAACCACACATTGATGTTTCTTTCCCTTCCCCTCTCTCTAGAAATAAATAAACAAAATATTTTAAAAAATAAAATAAAATTATCTTAATTTTTTTTAATATAAACCAAACAAGGAAAAAGTAAGGAAGTACTCAGAGAAAGATGGAGACATATTGAAAGGCCATAGGTGCTAACTGAAAGGGGCAGCAAAAGCAAAATAAATAATATAGTATTTAATTATAACACACAGTATAAAAATGCTCATTTGTCCATAGTGATATAAATATGTGGCTAAATACAAAACTGGAGAATGGGCAGCTCTTGTTTACAATAGAATTCCAATTAATAAACAGAATATCACCATTATGCAAACATCATAGTAATAATTGTTGCCGGCAAGAGCCATGGATGGATGCTAAAACTGGTGGGTAATGTTTTTAAAAGATTTTATTTGTTTATTTTTAGAGAGAGGGAAGGAGAAAGAGAGGGAGAGAAACAGCAATGTGTGGTTGCCTCTCACATGGCCCTCACAGGGACCTGGCCTGCAACCCAGGCATGTACCCTGACTGGGAATCAAACTGAGACCGCTTGGTTCCCAGCCCGCGCTCAATCCACTGAGCTACACCAGCCAGGGCTGGTGGGTAATGTTTTTGTAAATGTTTAAAAAGGCCCTGACTGACTAGCTCAGTTGATTAGGGCATCATCCCAATACCTAAGCTTGTGGGTTTGATATCCAGTCAGGACACATACAAGAATCAACTAATGACTCCATAAATAAGTCAAACAACAAATTGATATTTCTCTCTCAAATCAATTAAAAAAGTAAAAAGTTTTTTTAAAAAAACCTAAGATATTTACATTGTCTCTTAATTATCTCCCCATAGAATACTTATTAATTGCAAAGGCGAAAATAGTAACTTGATAGTTGAAAAACTGGCAAGACACTGCAGTAAGCAAGCTATCAATCAAAATCGCGTGCCTCCTGATATGACGCATTGAGGACACACCATCGTTCTGAGATTCCTGTCCAAACTCAACTTCAGTCAAATTCTGAGGAAACTGAATATACCCATATTGATGGGTGTTCTACAAAACCCGTGGTCTCCCAAAACATTAAAGTCATGAGAGTTTAGGAACGACTGAGGAACTGTCACAAAATGGAGAAGTCTAAGGAGATGTGACTAAATGGGACCCTGGACCAGGAAAACGGTCAGCAAATACACCACTTATAAAATGAGATGCCTTCCGCTCTGCCTTGCAACTCGGGCTTTGAAAACTACGCAGACGTGATAGGGACTACTTGATTGGCTATGCGTTATGACGCACAGCCGAACAGCAACTGCGTGTAAGTCCCACCTTTTCCTGCCACGCCTCCACGCAGGCAAGTCGGTCCGGACAAGTCACCGCCTCCGGAGCTCACACGCATTGTGCGTGGTGACGCCACGGCGGCGCGGGCGCCATCCCGGAAGCGCGAGCAAGGCCGCCAGATGTGCAGGTGCCGCTGCCACCGACGCCGGGCCAAGTTCTGGGTGGGGCTGGGGTCGCCGATACCGCTGGGGAGCCAGGCCAGGTCGGGCGCGGCCTCTGGGCTGTCGCGGGGTGGGGTGCGCCACTGGACACAACTGCGCACCCCTCCTGTACACAGACCTCAGTTTCCCCGTCTGTTAAGTGGATCCGGGTCCGGGTTGCGGGAGTTGGGGCCGCCTGTGTTCAGGTCTGCAGTGTCACCCGGATCTGGGCGTTGCCTGCCTGGGCCTCAGTCTCCCCGATTTGCTGGGGCGGGGTGCGAGGGGATATGTGAGACCCGTCCGCACTCCGGGGTTTTGCTAAGCTTGGGCCGCCAAATTAAATTCTGTTAAAAGACCTGGGTGGAATCGCGGCGCCTCTGTACCTCTCCGTTTGACCTTGGGCGACGGATCCCACCCCTGTGAGCCTTAGTTGCCCTCGGAGACGAGTGATAGTGTCTGCCTTGTAGGGGCGATTGAGGATTAAATTTGCTCATATTCTTGGAAGCACCAGGGAGGCCCTCGTCACATTTGCTGATTCTCACGCCCCCTCCTGGGACTTCTTTACACTACCCTTGGAGAAAGAGCCCGCTCCGAATCCAGCTTCTTATTGTTGTTTCAGCCCCCAAAGACTGCACTGTGAGATTCTGATTCTTTGTTATTACCATTTTCTGGATGAGAAAACTGATCCAGGGAGGTGAGGTGATTTTCCGAAGGTCACACAGCCTCCATCTCTGAGTGTTTTCCTCATAAATGTATTTGGAGCAGGGCTCAGAGCCCTTGTTGGGTCATTTCCACCCTTATGTGGTCCAGACTAGTTGTTAGTCAGGGAAGCCTTCCTGAGAGAGGCAGCTGGGGGTGGAGGGGTGTGCCTTGAATCTCTCACATCTGGGAGCCAGAGACAGGAAACAGCTCTACTTTGAAACAGAACCACTTCCTGCAGGTCCAAATCCTGTGCTTGCCAGTCTTTATCGGTGGGCTTCCCACCACATGGTTCTGCCCTTTGAGCCCAAGTATACATGATCATGGCTTTTATTGAAATGTGGAGCCTGTGGGTGCCCATACCTGGCACATAGTGGGAGCTCAATAAACTGATTATTGGCAGAGGGGCAGGATTTCACCAGGTAGTATGGTAGCTTATTTCCAAAAGGCAGGTAGGGGTTGCAAACTGCTAGCCAGGTACAGGGCAGAAATACTCTTGGTCTCCATGGTGTTTGGGGGGGAAAAGTATTAGTTGCTAACATTTGTAAATGAGGTGATTTCACAGAAGAAAAAATCCCTATTCCTGCTTTTTTTTTTTTTTTTTTTCCTGGATAAAATCAGAAGTCTGGCAGGAAGCAACTACAGTAAGAAATTGCTGTGTTGTCATGGGTAGATACTGAACACCTGTACAGATTCACACCTTTGTAGATTCAGCGGACCGGGGACATTTGAGTAGTGACTCAGGTTCAATGGCTATGTAACAATGGCCCAGTGCCTCAGTCTCTCTGAGCTTCAGCTTTCTCACATGTAAAGAAGGGTTATAGTTCCCATGTATAAAGTTGGTACCTTGTTTACCATAAAGTTGGTGCTCAGTAGAAAGGAGGGTGGAGTAAGTAGGCTCTGAAAGCCCTTCCTGATCCTGGATGTGAATCTTTACCAATGGCAAGTGGGCCTTTCTGTTGGCCATTAAATGTGTACACCCTAGAACCAAACTATGTCATGATTCTAGGTTTTTCCTGAAGCCCCCCCACCAGGAGGATCAGTGCTGAAGCTGTGGCCTTTTTTTTTTTAAGATTTTATTTATTTTTTAGAGAGAGGAGAAGGGAGGAAGAGAGGAACATCGATGTGCAAGAGAAACATCAATACATTGCCTCTCACTAGCCCCTACTTGGGGACCTGGCCCACAACCCAGGCATGTGCCCTGACCACAATTGAACCGGCAACCTTTTGGTTTGTAAGCCAGTGCTCAACCCACTGAGCCACACCAACCAGGGTTGTGGCCTTCCTTGCCCTGTCCTGATCCAGGAAGCCCCCCACACTGGGATGATTATCTGTGTGCCAGGGAAGCTGAGGGCTGTAGAACCATCTGGATTGCTGGGGCCCACAGTCTGGGTGCAAGTGCCTGAAATTCTCGGCTTTAATTTACTGTTAATGTCTAGTGTCAGAGCAGAGTTTGAAAGGTCTTGTTTGCCTCTGCCAGATGAAGTTCTGGTGATCCCTTGCTGTGAGCCAGGTTCTGGGCTGGGCTCTAGAGACACAAGAGCAAGTGAGAGAGACACATCTTGACTCTCTCGGAGCTGATATTGCTGTGAGAAGACAGGCAAACAGGTCTACTGATAAGATGAGCCAGTGAAGCAATTAAAACAAAACGAAATGACGAGAGTGACCAGAGTAGGGGTAGTCATCAAGGACTTCCTGGGAGCAAGGCCCCTGGAGGTGGTAATGATCTGAGGGGGCAGCCTTGCATGTTGTGCTAGTGGGGACAGCAGGTACCAAGGCCCTGAAGTGGGAATGGACGAAGGTGGAGGTGGGGGTGTGTGGGAGGAAGTGGGCAGATCTGTGCAAGTAGTGAGTACCACTGGCTTTGGGCGCATTGAGAGCGGGCGCTGGAGAGGAGAGGTGGGATTCTGATGTGCTTTGGTGCAAGTTATAAATGTAATCTGGAGTTCTTGAAAAACCCCGAATTCCTAAGATGACAACTGAGGCTCAGGTGGCATAACCAACTCACATTTAAGCAGCCTATGGGGTTCCCAGGCCCTTCTCTCTGCCCCATCTGTCTCAGTGCCTGGTGCAGACTAAAGACTTTCTTCCTCCCTATTTCAGGCAGCGGAGGAGGAGGAAGAGATGGACCCCCCGGACTCGGCCTCGAGGGTCTTCTGCAGCCGCATCCTGAGCATGGTGAATGTGGATGACGTCAATGCCATCATCCTGGCCCAGAAGAACATGTGAGTGGTGGCCAAGGGCCCTGGGCCCAGGCGTGGGAAGGAATCCACTTTGCCGGCCAGCGTTCTTTCCCTGCCCACCCCTACCCCGGCCCCACACTGGTGATAAAATGAAGGAAATGAGCAAATCTGCTGGCTGGCTCCAAAGGAAATTTTTTCATGGCCTGGAGGTGACGCCTTGGCACAGGAAACAGGGCTTTGGGATGGTTTCACAGCTGCGGATGGCTTGGCAGGGTCCGCAACAGCTCCTGTCCCAAGGCCTGGAGTGGGGAGAGTTGGGAGGATAAGAAGGGGCTGTTGGGGGATATAAGGGAACCAGTGGGCTGACTTCTTGTTGGGAGCCTGGTTTCTCAGAGCCCAGGCTGTGTTTAGAACACCTGGGCTTTCTTCCAGGGGCTGTGAGTGCCCCTTTGCCCTCCTTGGGCCTTGGCACCATGGTCACTGCAGCCCCATTCTAATTGGGGCCTGTCTTGTGGGAAGAAGGGCTGATACAATCTTGGGGTGGAAACCCGGGCTCCATTTTTGTGTCTTTAGGCCAAAGGTTTTTCCTTCCATTTATTACATAGCATGAACCTGATACCCTTACCTTCTTGCCCCGTGATAGTTGCTGGTTATGTCTGGGTACCAGCAATACCTATCTTTCTCTTAGTTCTTTAGGTCAGATTCTGACCTAGCCCTGGGGAATTCCTAGCGTGAGGGAAGACAAAAACCAGACACAAACCTTCTTGATGTCATGGTGTCAGGGCTGTGTCAGAGAAACAACCTGGGGCTAGGGGAGTCAAAGAGTCTGCTTGAAAGAGAGGGTGAAGGCTACATAGGAAGGGTACACTTGAGTAGGGTTTTGAAGGTTGAATAGTAGTTTGCGGGGTGGCTTAATCATCAAGTAGAGCTTTGTAGGACAAGGGAACACCACATGCAAACCTCGTGGAGCAAGAAGGAGGCTTGGCATGCCCAGTTAACAGAGCCTTGGAGGCTGAGCAGAGGCGTTGGCCCTCACTCTGCCACAGGCTGGACCGCTTTGAGAAGACCAATGAGATGCTGGCAAACTTCAACAACCTGTCAAGTGCCCGCCTGCAGCAAATGAGTGAGCGCTTCCTGCACCACACGAGGACCCTGGTAGAGATGAAGCGGGACCTGGACAGCATCTTCCGCAGGATCAGGTGGGTGCTTTGCCCTGCTGGCCTCTGCATCCTGCTCCGAGCCTTGGGTTCTCCCCTTTTTAATAGTGCCACCCGCTCCACATAACAGAGTGATGGGGAGATCCAGCTTGCTTGTTTTACAAGGCTTCATCACATAGTTAGCATCTGGGATAAAAATCCTGAAGTTCCTGAATTTAAATTTTATCTTTTGAAAAGTGCAATGTAGCACCAGACAGATGATGCAGAAAAGGCAGGCAAAGAGCTGACAGTGAAAGGCCAGCCTCCTGTCCCCCTAGACCCTCCATCCTGGTCTTCTCTCAAGAGGCAAATCAGATTGCTGGGGTTTAGAGTGCTGGCAGCCAGCACTTCCCGCCTCCCCTGACCTGCTCTTTAGGCCTCATTCCAGCCTCCACACAGACACCCTCACTGAGGGTGCCCACACCGAGGGTGGGAGTCCCACAGGGCCCTCCAACCCCCAGAGAACAGTGTGACAAGCAGTGAGAGGGAGTTTCCCACCACCCGCCCACCCAGAGCTGATAGCGAGGGTTGTTAGCCTGCACAGGGCCCAGCCTATCTGCTCACGGGGTTCAGCCCATGTGCCTTCCCTTCCCCCGCAGGACACTGAAAGGGAAGCTGGCCAGGCAGCACCCAGAGGCCTTCAGCCGTAAGTGTCACCAAGGGCTCCTGTGCCCCATGTCTGGTCTCTGCAACACTTGGATGACAGCATTTGCAGCCCAGGGCTGGCTCTTGGAAGGTCACCTCAGGAATTGGTGGGCATTGGGTCCAGAGAGACCTGGGGCAGAGGGCAGGGGTGGGGGTGCTAGCCTGGCTTTCTTGGCAACCTGCAGAACCAGTGCTGGGACTAGGGTCCCCTCCCTGGGGGGAGGCCACATGGGGGAACATGGATAAGAACAGTGGCAATCCTTGCCCCAGTGAGTGTGATGTACTCCTATAAATCAGGCTGTTACCCAAAACCACCTTTGAGGTGGGGGATGTGAGTATCCTCATTTCACACAGCAAAACTGAGGCCTAGAGGGGCACTGACTTGTCAGAGGAAGCACAGCATTCCCTTACACTGAACCTCAGTTTACCCCATGTGCTAAATGGGCCAGCGGATCCACCCCCCCCCACCCCCGCCTCCTGCCCTGCCTTCACTGCTGACAACCACAGGTACGAGACAATGCTGTTGTCATCAGCCCCAGTTTATCGAACAGGGAGCTGAGACAAGAGCACGTGAGGGGCCTGGCTCAGGTAACATAGTCAGGGGCAGAGCTAGGCTCAGGCTCGCCCCCAAGACCCAGGTCAACATGACCTAGAGAACCTGAGTCCTTATGTTACCTCACCTTGAAGGGAGGCCTTTCACCTGCCCGGGCCCCAGCTCCCTCTTTTGTAAAATGGATGAAGTCGAGTCCCATAGAGGCGGGGTGAGAAGATTGCTGTCAGGGGATCACAGGCCCAGTTAATCCCTCATTACAGCGACTAAGCCCACTCCTGCCTGGGCCTCTTTCCCCCAGACATCCCAGAAGCATCCCTCCTGGAGGATGACGATGAAGACCCTATACCGCCGAGCACCACAACCACCATCGCCACCTCGGAACAGAGCACAGGCTCCTGTGACACCAGCCCAGATACCATCTCACCCTCCTTCAGCCCTGGCTTCGAGGACCTGTCCCATATCCAGCCCGATTCCCCTGCCATCAATGGCCACAGCCAGATGGATGACAAGGAGATACGGGGTGAATAGCCCTGCTCCCAGGAGCTCAGAGGGGTCACAGGGCTCTCCAGGTGTCTGAAGTGGTAGTGGATAACCCTGCCTCCAGACGGTCAGCTTTACCATCTTATTCTGTCATCCAGGGCACCCTGGGAGACAAGGCTCCCTCCCAAGGGTGTGGAATTCCTGAGGGCCTGTCATTCCCACTCCTTCCTCACTGAGAACATCTCTCTCCTTCAGACCCTCTTCCAGGCAAGGGGATGAGCAGTCATTTGGAGTCGTTGGGCTGGGCACAAGGAAGCTTTTCCAGAGCCAGGGCTGAGGTCTGCTCTGAACAACACTTAGGTTCCCAGAGACGAAAGCCAGACATCCTCTGTCTCAGCACCCCGGTCAGGACCTCCTTGAGTTGGGCAAGCACATCATGTCTGAGTTCACCACACCCCATTCCTGCACAGATAATTCTGGTCTCCCTGTCCCTTCCTCCAATGAAAGTATTAAATACTTTCTCAAATCAGTATCTCAAGGCTTCTGAAACAGTTATAGAAAGCTCATGAAAGAACCTGCTCCTCAATCCACTCAACCCCAAGCGTGATAAAGCCCACGTCTGTCTGACCAGAGGTGTGGACCCTGAGGGCCCTGCAGGCCTCTCCCAGGGCCTCCATGAAGCAAGCCGAGCCACCTTGGAAAACAGAAATTAATGGAATATTTTTGTATCCGATGTTTACAGATGCTGTTGGGAAGTTATCAATAAAAAGACTCTGTTACTAAAAAGAGAAGTGGCTTTCTCCCATCCTTGGGTCCATCAGCTCAGAAAGGGGAGAAGTGCTGGATGTAGGAGGGACAGGATGGGGTACACACAGCCAGGCACCACTGAGCTAGAAAGATGTGGCTGCCCTTGGTGGGAGTCTCAGGTGGTGGCAGCCATAATAACCCAAGTGCCTATCACCATTGCTCACAATACTGTTCCCTTACCTCAGTGATTTTTCAGTCTTTTTCATTTCATGGCACACATAAACTAATTACTAAAATTCTGCAGCACATCAGAAAATACATTTTTTTGCCTGACAAAAAAAAAGGTGTTATCTTGATTCATTCTCACTGGACGGCTATTGTGTTGGCTGTTATTTTTTTATTTGACAATCTAAGGGGAATGAGGTCATTGCCCTTGACTAAATAGGTATTGCATGTTTTAAAAATTCTTGTGGCGCCAGTTGAAATCGATGTCTACCTCCTTGAATAACTCCTCCAGATCTCAGTCACAGGGAACTGAGCTGGGTCCGCTTCCCCATTAGAAACTCAGAGTCCCTTCATCTTTGAAGCACTTAGAAATTATGTTATTAAAGGCATCTTCCCAGACCTGAGAGTGTCTGCTTTTGTCTGGTCCATAGGAGTAACGGTAAGAGTTCAAGGAAATAAAGAGGTACGCTGCCAAACCTACAAGTAACTTTTCGGTCCTCACCTCTCATGCGCCTGCCACTTTTTTAGCCTTCCACGAGTCTCTTGGGTCCCACCCCATTTTCTTGAGTAAATGCACCAGCCCCACCTGCTCTCCCTGCTTCCCCGCGTGCCACCCCAAATCTGCGCACAGCCACTACAAAGTTTTAGAATAACTGACTCTGGACGTTAGGTGTCTAGATGGCTCCCAGGGGTCCCGCGCCTCTTCCTACCTTCTCTGCTACACCCCCGCTTCCTGAACCCGTAGATCCTCTATTTAATGCCTTCGATTTAGCACAAAAGAGCCTGCTCTACCCAGTAATTACTCGAGCGTCCACAACGTGCGGTCTTCAGCGGACCCTGAGACAACGGGTAGAAACACGTGGTAATGTGCGGTAATCAACCTTCGCACTTGAACCGGGGCGGAAGCCCGTAGTCGGAAGCAGGGGAGAGACGCTCGCCCACAGACGCCGCGGCTTCGTTCGCCAGCACTCAACATGGCGGCAGGGCGGGGCACTACGCGCGTCGCGAATTGTGACGCACGCGTGCAGCGTGCTCGGTGCGCAGGCGCTCTCGGCGGCGATTTGGCAGTTTCCGGTTCTACCGCCCTCTTTCTTCTCAGCGAGGCGGCGGAGTGCGTTGGTTGTGGCGTCCGTGCGGGTTCGCTTTGGGCCTGGGTCGAGCGGGAGGCAGCGGGGAACCTGGGGGCCTGGGCAGCGGAGGGGGCGGCTAAAGTCGGTTTGTGCGGGCCAGGCCCCGCGGGTCAGCTAAGCAGGGTGAATTGGGTCTGAGTTCTAAGTCCCGACTGGGCCCCGGGAGGCGAACGTGTCTTGGGAAGAGAATGTCTTGCCCGCGCCACCGGCCCAAGCTATCTGACGGGGCCTCGGGGCGTAGATGGGTCTCCTGGGCAGATCTGAGTTAATGGGATGGGATATTAAGCCTGTAAGCGTTTTCTCCGTGCCAAACACTGCCAATTCCTTTAAAAGTATTAAATCCTTCCCACTTCCCGAACTGGGTCTCCACCTGCCTCCTTTTGTACATCTGTGAGTAGAGGTTGGTAATGTTCATCTTGTAGGCTTTTTTTTTAATGGGAAAAAAAGGCCTGTGTGTAAACAAGTATGTGGCGCATGGTTGGCAGATAATTATGGGTTGGCGCAAAGGCAAGAGGTGTGGTCTGAGAAGTTTGGGGGTAACTGAGAAGGAAGCCAAAGTGAGTATGAGCTTAGAGTTGGAGAGGAGAGGGACTAGGGGTGGCTACAAAGATGGAATTCCCACCAAGCTTCAGGAAGGGTATTTTGTGGAGCACATGTGGCCAGGGGCTGGAGCAGTGGAGGGAGGTGGATGGATTGATGGAACCACCAGATAACACTTAGGGGGAATAATGTCTGTCAAGATGGTACCCAGGGCATAAGCTTCTCATTGCATCTTCAGACTTGGAGGGATGGAAGCAAACAGGCACTGGGGTGGGCCTACAGTTGGGGTCACCATGGACAGGACTGGCAGTCCAGGCCCAGGCTGAAGATGCTCAGTCCTGCAGTACTCACTACTTTGTCCCAGCCTCCCCAGCAGACACAGAGATGCAGATCTTTGTGAAGACCCTGACTGGCAAGACCATCACCCTTGAGGTTGAGCCCAGTGACACCATTGAGAATGTCAAAGCTAAAATCCAAGACAAGGAGGGTAAGTTGGGCTGGGGCTGGATGCTGAGGCCTTGCCAGTGCTTCCCCTGCATAATCTCAGGAAGGTATCTTGTTATTTCTACCTGGGTTCCCTTTTTGACAGATTAGTTTTTTTGTTTGTTTGGTTGGTTTTTTTTTTAATTTATTTACTTTTAGGGAGAGGGGAAGGGAGGGACAAAGAGAAGGAGAGAAACATCAATGTGTGGTTGCCTCTCACACACCCCCAACTGGGGACCTGGCCCCGCAACCCAGGCATATGCCCCAACTAGGGATTGAACCAGCCAGCACTCCATCCAGGATAGAGGATTAATGATGAAGTCTTGTGGGGGAGGGAGAGCTGCCAGTAAGGCTTGCCAGAGTCTCAGTAACTGAGTTTGTCTTGATCCATAGGCATCCCACCTGACCAGCAGCGACTGATTTTTGCGGGCAAACAGCTGGAGGATGGCCGCACTCTCTCGGACTACAACATTCAGAAAGGTACTGGGTGTGTCTTCACTGCACAGGGCCCCATGAAGGGGCCCTTACCTGTTGGGAAGCCAGCTGGACACCGCTGTTGGCATTTATTAGCCTCAAACTCCCCAAGGGCTTGTGTGGCCATCTCCCAAAGGAAGCTGACATGTACCTGTTAGACCTGAGAAGCTTTGGTCTACAGGTCACTGAAAGGCTCTGCCCTGTACCTGTGGACCAAGATTGGGCACTGGCAGCCTCATTGGCACCAGAGGTGGGGTGGTCCTTAAGGTGAGGGTCACAGGAGGTTGAGGAGACTTGAGCGAGATACTGTTTTCATCCAGAATCCATCTCATGATCGCTACCTGTGTTTCCAAATGGCAGTGGTTTCCCAAATTCTTGCTCACCTTTTTTTTTAATGTGGTAACTACTGTAAAGGAAAACGGTGTCACTCTTGGCAGTGTCAAGCTTTATTCTGCCTAGCAAAAATAAAGTGTTACTCTCACACCACTTAGAAATCACCTTACCTGTTTGGGAAGCCAGCTGGACACCACTGTTGGCATTTATTAGCCTCAAACTCCCCAAGGGCTTGTGTGGTCATCTCCCAAAAGAAGCTGACATGTACCTGTTAGACCTGAGAAGCTCTGGTCTACCGGGCACTAGAGGGCTCTGTCCTGTACCTGTAGACCAAGTCCTGGGCCCAGGCTGAGTCACTCTCTCCCCAATCCTCATTTCTTGTAGAGTCCACCCTGCACTTGGTGCTTCGTCTGCGTGGTGGCATCATTGAGCCCTCCCTCCGCCAGCTCGCCCAGAAGTACAACTGTGACAAGATGATCTGCCGCAAGTATGCAGACTTGGGATTGGGGGGGGCTGGCCCTGGTGGAGAGTGTTCAGGTACCCTGACTAGTCCCTCCTCCCCCTGTGCAGGTGTTATGCCCGCCTGCACCCCCGCGCTGTCAACTGCCGCAAGAAGAAGTGTGGCCACACCAACAACCTGCGCCCCAAGAAGAAGGTTAAATAAGGCCCCTCCATCACCTCCTCTGGCCTATAGGGCGGTCTTCTGCCTAATCCCTGTGACCCTGGGGCCTCAATAAAGTTTCCCTTTCATTGAATGGAGCAGTAACTGGTGTCCATGTGGCTGGTCTGTCCAGTGGGGAAGGTTTGCAAGGTGTGGGGGCATCTCCTTTAGGGACTGGATTCCATGTCATTTGATTCTGCAGGCTCTTGGCATTCCTGTCCTTTCGGGTTACTCATCTATAAAATGGGTTGTGGTTGTGGCCCTCTTCCATATATCCTAGCGAGCCCACCCATCTCGGTTCTGTCATCTATAACAGGAATGAAGACCTCAGGCCAGGGGCCAGTGGAACTATCCCTACCTAGTGGTGAACACGTGTTCTTAATTTTTGATCTAGAAGCACAGGGGTCCCACCTGAAAACAATGATTTTGGAAGAGTAGGCCTTTTTTTTTTTTTTTTTTTTTAAGACTAATGCTTTGGCAAATTAGGTGAGGGCTGTGCATTGGACACCCTGAGAAAGCCATGTTTTGGGGGGACAATTGGGGCTTGATATAGGTGGCAACCCAGGCCTGGAAAGTGCCTGGGAAAGATTAGCTGAGACCTGCATTGCCAGCTAAAGGCTGGAATCTCATTCATTCCGTATCTCAGTTCAGTTTCATCCCTGTGAAACTATGCTTGCTCTTCTGGCCACCACCATCCTAATGGTCCCATTTCCACCCCTGGAGAAGGAAGTTTCTCAATCCTAAGTGGTCAGTCTCCAGTGGAACTTGGAAGCTACCTCTGCCCTTAATACGAAGTCCTATCTGCCTCACCCCTGCTCCCAGGCTCCTCCCTTCGGGTCATTTCTGAGGTCTTGATACAGACCAAATTGAAGTCCCACTCATGTTACAACCTTGTGCATTGTATGACATACCAGTTTTCCTTGTGTGGGGACTAATGTGTGTGAAAGGAAGTCAGTGTTCATGTAAGCATATAGCACAGACACTCAAGGACAAACTGAAGAAAGCACTGGGCGAGAGCAAGGGTTGAGGGGTGCCTAGTGCTTGGTCCCTGGTCTTCCCTCCCCATTCTCCAGGTTTCCGGTTAGGTGGGCCACAGGCTGGGGTCTGGAGACCTCCGAGCCTGCAGGGGGCGCCTAGCGGAGCAAAGTCCTGGGCGCGGACAGGGCTGCGCAGTCATCGAAGGCTGGGCCCGCTGTCCACATCAAACCCGAAGTTGCGGCAACCAGAGGAGCCCCAGGGTTCGAGGAACCAGTGTGGCCCTGTGTGAACCTGGGCGGAGTAGAAACGGGCGCGGGTGCTTTGGCTTTATACCTCCCCCTCCAACATCTGGACACGGGTGTAGCGCATCCACCAATTACAAGCTGAACAAGCGCAGGCCTTCTGCAAGCTGGAGGAGTAAGTGCTGGTACTGGGGTGAGCTGGGGTCGTAGAATTCAGCCCTACGCTTGCTTGCATCGGATGTAGGCGTGCCCGGGAGGCGCAGCTGCTTTGCCAGAGGCGGGGCAGGGTTTGCAAGGGGACCCAGGGTACATCAGAAGGCACACCTCAGGGCCTCTCTACCCCAAACGCAGCGTTGAGCCTAGTTCCTCTGCAGAAATCACTGTCTTCCACACTAGGGTTCAGACATTTTATTGGGGTGGCTTTCAGGTGGCCAATGCTGGTGCAGGGTCTGAGAGCCTGTGGGTGTAGCCTCAGGACCCGATCTGCCACAGAGGCCACAGCCAGTACCTGCGCAGTGTCCCAACATACGACTTCATGCGCTACCAGACCATAGTGCACAGTGCACGAGTGACCTAGGCCTTCGCCGCCTCGCGGGAGGTGCTGGGGTGAAGGCGGAGCTTGCCAGCCGGAGCACAGGGGCTGCTCCTGCGCCATGTGAGCAGCCTACAGCTGCTGCAGCAGACCCTGGCCACCTGCCGCTGCTCCCTACTCCAAAGCCTAATTGCTGTGGCCTGCTGGGCCTACTCTGCACCCTCAAAAAAGGGCCAGAAGATTCCCATCCACTAAAGCCCCCGACCCCAGAGCCCCAGATCCTACCCCTTCCCACCCCACCCCAATTGTCCTCTAAAGCTTCACTTGAGATTCTCTGGCCTCCTGGTCCCCACCTGTCCACTGGGTTACATTAATGCTGTCCTGGATGACCTGCCCCCACCCCCACAACGCCCCTCCCCTCTGGCTCTTAATACCTCAGGTCCAGTCCTCAACTCTCTGGTGGGTTTTCAGGCCCCTCCCCCCCTCAGAGTAACCCTAGACCCTAGTGTAAATTCTGGGCCTACTCTGGCCCTAGGGTTCCAAGGCCCCATGTACTATGTCTCTACAGCCAATCCCATCTGAAATACACTATTCCCAGACTAAGTCCATGCGAAGCCACGCCCATATTGTACTCTACTTGGGATTCCATGGCCATCCACACTTCCAAGATCAGGATCTCAGTCTACGTTTTTGGCCTACTTCCACCCTGGGAATATAGCACTCTGTCTTGCCCGCAAGAACATGAGCCTCCAACTACTCTGCCCCTGCAAGCAATACCTGGCTGACTGCTAGTCCCATACCACTGTTATGTGCCACTACGTGTAGCCTACAGGGTGCTCTGTACTGACTCTAGGGTTTGCCTACCTTACCCTCTTCTCAGGAGTCCCTCCTGAATCCCAGGCTCCTCCCACACAAAGCACCCCCTTTTGCCACTCCCCACCAATGGCCCCACCCCTTCACTGCTTTTCTGGTGTCTCTTCCCTGATGGGGGGGGGGGCAGGGAATAGTCTTTGCCTGCTGTGATATCCTCCTTGCTGCCCCTCCTGCTTCCTGCACCAGGTAGCCCTGCTGCAATCATGGGGGCACCAGAGCTGAGCTGAGAGGGCAAGAGGACACCCTACAGCTGCACCAGCTGATGATGAAGTGAGTGTCTCCTATGAGTGGACTGGCCATGCTAGATTTATGACACACGGGCCAGGCACAAGCTCCCAGGCAGGTGTACCCTCGGGCTGGCTCCATGAGACCCTCTGGACCTGCACACAACCCAAAGGGTGTGCATACTAGAGTCCACACCTGGTGGCTCCCAGATATAGCACATACCCCCAGTGCACACACACCACCACCCCCATTTCCACACCACATTCACTATTCATTTCTGGGACAGCTGCACATCTCAGATACCAATCCTGCTCACATGGCTGGACTTGGAGCTTGGACACATCACCCAGGCCCCACTGGGCACATGCCTGCACATTCCTGCCCTTGCCTCCCCCAAGCACACACACATGCATATCCCTTTATCTGCTACAGTAACACTGCACCCTCTTGATAGGATACACTCATCCAAGATGACCTTTTCTCTCTGCCCACTGTGACCTACAGGACAGCCCTATTCCCAGGCACCCAAATGGCCCTCCTGGACACTAATGCTGCCTAAAGGTTTGGCGGCAGCAGGGAAGCCCGGAGTTTGCCACAGCCCCCTCAGAGCCGCACAGTGGAGGCTAATTTGCCCCATCTGGGTTTTATTTGTAGTTCCCATTCACTCTTATAGGGTAATTAAAACCATGGAAGCTATCAGCAAGGTTCTCCAGGACCTCAGGTTTGATGCAGAATCTGCTGAGTGATGGTGACTCCCCAGGGACCAGCTGAGGTCAGACATGGGAAGGAAATGGGTTGGGCACCCAGCTTGGCTAGCTGGCTGGGGTTGAGCCCCACTGGGCTTTTAACCCTCCTTGAGGTCACCACACCTCGCACAAATAAAGAACCCTTCACCTGCAGCTGCTCTACTGTCTCTGCATCCTGGGGTGCTGGGGTGTGTATACCTGGTGAGGAGGCCCCACAGGGGCAGGGATGGAGGGTGGGAGACTCCCTTCTGCCAGACTGATCAAACTGTGGGGTTTTGAATCACACTCCCCAAGGAGCTTAGAAACAGTTCTAATCCTGGGGAGAAAATGTCTGAAATTCTGGGAGGTGAGGCTTTCAATGCAAAGTGTCCTCCTCTACAGTCCCCACCCCAAGCCTCTGCAGTCCCACACTCACCTTAACAATCAGGGCGCCTAAGTAGCTTGTTTATTTAAAAAGATTCTTTGGTGGGGTCCTGGGTGAGAGAAGTAATGACTCCTCTTCACCCTCAACCCCGTCAGGGGTTCTGGGCAGCTTGGCCAACCCTCACACCCCCCCCCCCACTAGGTGGACCCAAGGGTGGCCTCGCATGTAGGACAGAGATGTGATCCCTGGAGCTCAGTGCCCACTCCAGCTCCTGCCAAGGATGTTCAGGCACCATGAAGTGAGTGTACAGAGGTGGCCCCAGTCTGGGTGCGGCCCTGGGTCTCCACGAAGCAAGGGCAGCTCCAGACCTTAGAGCTTATCTGGCAGGACCTGTAGGCAGAGGGGAAGCCAGGCTAAGAAGGGAGCCTGGGAGGGGCCCGCACTGCAGAGCAACTGAAGAGCACCCACACCCCCTCCAGTTCAGATCCTGGCCCCACCACTTTCAGATGAGTGACCTTGGGCAGGGTACTGCCTCTCCCTGGGCTTTGGTTCCCCATCTGAGACTATCTATCCATCCCAGGGGGTGGACTGCTGGTAAAGCCTTTGGCAAAGGGCCACATGCAGTAGGCGCTGACACATGCTAACTTGGACCAGTATGTTCAGTTATTCCTGAGGATGACGTTCCACTTTGCACATTTTCACGGAGTTGGGTGCTCTTACTAGGCTAAAAGCCAGAGGGCCAGGCACACAGTTGGTGCTAAGTAAATGCTGGTAAATAAAACTGAAGGCCCACAGCCTATTGGCCACCAGGAAGGGCCACTGTCTTCCTATCGCCCACCCACCTGGGCCCCCCTTACCTCTCGCCGCGCTGCGTCTGCCCGAGGGCAAGATCCCCTCGTCCTGTGCTTGGAAGGAAGGAGGTGGTGTTTGGGGCCTGCAAACCTACCTCTCCGCCCCATCCCTCATCCTTCACCCACGGGTCCCTCCTTCCTACCTGGTTTCGCGTTTTGTGCGACTTCTGCATCCAAGCTCGCCACTGGTCGTAGAGGCGGAAGCTGAGGTTCGAGCAATACGCGTGTTTCTTGAGCCAGCCCAGGAACTGCTTGAGCTCGCGCCGCACCGGCCCCGAGCTCGGCTCTCCGCCCCGCTGCTCGCAGGCCCCGCCGCCCGGACCCGGACGTTCTGAGGGCGGAGCGGCAGCGTCAGGGAGAACCCGACAGAGGGCGCGCGCGGGCAGCAGAGGGAGGGTCCCCGCGCGGCAGACCGCGTTTCCCTCGGGGACCTCCCCCTGCTATTTCCATACGGCCAGACAGGGTCCTCCCCACCGCCCAGCCCAGCAGCCCAGCTGCGCCCCTGAGGAGGTGGGGGGTTGGGAAAGGAAGGGGCTCCTCCTCCACGTCTCCTCCAGGAATCCGATTCCTGTGGCCTGAGCCAGGTGTGAGTGGAGGGAGTTGGGGGAGAAGGTAAGAGGTCAAGGCCCAAGGGATGAGACGCTGAGAAAGAGCAGGGGGCAGAGAAAGGGAGAGAGAAACACAGGCAGAGACTGAGAGATGGGGACAAAGAGAGACAGGAGATACAGGGAAGGCCAACGCCATGAGGGTCAGCCAAGGAAATTCAGAGGGAGGACGAGGTATGGAGAAAGTGGGGGGACAGAAAGCCTGGTGAGGAGCTTGGAGCTAGGGACACCGAAACCAAGAAAGGCAGAGACAGAGGGGAAGAGAGTGACAGAGTGACAGACAGCCCCTGGGAGCATGAGCCAATGGGATGAGGAGCGGGTGGGAGGGCCAGATGGGAGGCCCGCCTGCCGGTACAGCTGCTCAACTCAGCCATCCCCGAACAGGCCGGCGGATAAGGACATCGGCCTCACGTCATAAATAACACAGGGGACCCGCTGACAGGCCCTGGCACAGCCCAGGCCCCTGCTGGCCTCCCCCAGTCTCCCCAGCCTCCCCAGCCTCCTCTGCAGACGCAGCCGCCTGCTGGCTCCCGTGCAAGAATCGCAGGTGCTGGGCACGAGCAGGGGCCAAGGCTCAGCCCCTCCCAGTCATGCTAACTCCGCCCACCCCAGAACCTGGAGGGCCCCACAATGGGGGCTGGGGAGCTGGCTTGAGCTAGGCTCTGCCCCTCCCTGGTTCTGAGACCCTCTCTGGGCCTTGGCTCCCCATCATCCCAGGAGCGAGCATGGGCTGAACTTCAAGCAAATTGAGTTCAGATCCCTGTATGACTTTGGGGGCTGGCTAAACCTCCTGGGGCCAGTGTCCTCACCTGAGAAAAGGGGGCCACCCTTTCAGTGAAACCATGGAAGGAGAAGTGGGAGGGAGGCTTAGGTGGTGCTCATTATGAGGGCACTTTCCATGGGTTATGTATCTCATTGCATCTCACCTGCACAACAGCCTGAGACAGAAGTCATTATCATCCCCACTTTCCAGATGGGTAAGCCGAAGCCAGACATTTCAAGTAACAGATTTCATATCATTTCACAAAAGAGAGAATGAAGGTCCCTGGGCTAAGAGGAACCCCAGATGGCAAGAGGAGCCAGACCCACCTTGCTCCTCTGATCATCCCCAGGCCCCTACCTGGGTCAGAAGGGGAAACTGAGGCCCATCAGAGAGACAGTTGGCAGCCCATCAGCCTTGAAAGCAGGGGTCTCAAACTCACTTGCCCTTAGGGGCTGGGGAGGAGGTACAGGTGGGTGAAAAGGGCCAGCTGGGGATGAGGCGACTGGAGGAGAGGACCAGGCATGAAGGGGCAGCCTTTGCTGACAGGGGCTATGAAGCAACACTGGCTGTGTCCTGTTCCATCCTCTAGACAATTTTCCTAGGGCATCTAGGATATGTGTGTTAAAACTTCCTGTTTTTAAATGTCTGCAAGTAAATGAAAATTGTGGTTTTTGTTTTTGTTTTTTCAAATGACAGGTCAAAGAAAATAGATTTGGGGGCCAAATTTGGCCCTGGGGCCACCAGTTTGAGACCTCTGTTCTCCTGGGGGAAAAAAACAAACAAACGAGAAAACAGAAACCCAGGCTGACTTAAGGCTGCTCCTGTAACCCCAGCCCTGTTGGGGTGCTCACCACTGCGGGGGGTGGAGGCGGCTGTGGGGTGGCTCCACTCACTCCAGATCCCTGCCTTTTTGGAGCCGTAGATGCCAAAGGGGTTGCAGCGCACTTGCACGAAGTACACGGTGCCTGGCTTCAGGCCCGCCAGGCGACACGAGGTCTGGTTGCTCACGTCGTCCACCACCTGGGCAGCAAGGGCAAGGTCAGAGGTCAGGGTGGGTCAGGCTGGGCCCGGGCGGGGTCGGGGGACAGGGCGGACACCTTCCAATCCACACTGTCCTCCACGCGGTAGCGGATCTGGTACTTGGCTTGGAAGAGGAAGTCCTTGAGGGCCGGCGGGGAAACCCAGCGAACGCTCAGCTGGTCTTCCAGGCCCCCGACGCGGCTCACGTGCACGTCCGGCGGGGGATCCGTGGTCACTGCGGGGCGGGGCGGGGTGGGGCTTAGTCACAGGCTCCTTTGACCTGGCTGGCCCCTAACTGGGTTCAAATCCCAGAACGCATGGCTTAGGTGACACCTTGCTTCCGTTCTCCCCACTCCGCCCCCCTCAAAGACGGGTGGATTACATTAGACAATATTCGGGAAACACTCAGCGCCTAGAAGCACTCAATTAAAGTTAGCTGTTATCACCATTATTATCTGTGACAGGAGCAACATAATCCTATCTTCAGGGAATTCTGCAAAAGCAGACACTGCCTAGCCGATAATATTATTATTATTATTCCCAGGAGGCCAGGGGGCCATCACCCCTCACCTCCAGCTCCTTCCTACCTTACAAAAAGGTCGTCAATATGACAGCCTTGCTGGGTGCAGAAGGAAAACTGAAGCTGAGAATTTGCCCGCTGGAGCGGCAAGAGTTCAGGAAGCAAGCGGGAAGCAGGATAGGGTAGGGGTGGCTCCAAGCCAGGAGGAATCTGGGATCCTTCTGGGAGCCCTAAGAAGGAGGGAGAGCTGGCTCTCCCCCTGAGGCCTTGGAGAGGGGCCGAAAGGGTTAAGGCACAGGCCTGCTCAGGGCTGAGAAACACCCTAATTAGATTAGGCCCAATTCTGCTGCAGATCATCCATTTCCTGCCTCCTGCCTGGAACACCCCCCACCCCCAGCTCCAGGCTGTGGTTTCCTGGGGTGCCTCAGACCTGGGTGCCCCCTCCCAGCTGAGGGGTGGGGGCCCTCCAGCACACCTGGGCTTCAGAGAAGGGGGCCAGGCCAGGTATTCGCCTCAAAGTGGAACCATCCTGGCTAATTCAGGGGGCTATGGATCGATGGGTACTCCCCACCCAACCATCAGTGTTGGACCAGAGATGTAGCCATGGCTGGGCTTGGTGGGTGGCAGGATCCACCCCAAGGGGTGTCTCACCCACATCCAGGATGTCCAGTGTGAGCACGTCTGAGCGGGCCGAGCCCAGCCTGTTGGTGGCTTCCACCCAGATCTCATAGGGGGTAAAGAGGGCCAGGTCCTTGGGGATGTGACAGGAATGAGGTCCCACTGTGTGGTACTCCTCACACGTGTTGTCCTGCCCATACCACCTGCAGGGGAAAGGGGGGTGAGGACACTTACTAGAGCAGCACCAGAATACAGATGGAACACTGGGCTCAGAGAGGGCAGGCAGGTTTGGTAAGGCCTCACAGCCAGTCTGGGACAAATGTCACCCAGGGCCACCACCAACCTCAGCTTGTACTTCAGGGAGTAGTTCGTGTGGAGGAAGGTCTCTCCATGGGCCCCCGGCGTCCAGCGGCATGTCAGGTCCTTCATGTTCTTGGACCAGCAACTGATGTTGAAGGGTTTCTCTGGGGGCACTGAGGAAGGGGTGCAGGGACTGAGGGTCTGGACTGGCTGAGGACAGGCAGAGGAGCTGCTGGTCGCCAGCCAGTCCCCACCTTAGAGTGGAAGGAGGGCGGGCAGGATGGATATTGTCATGACCCCCCTGCAAGAGCTCTCTTGGGGATCAGGGCAAAAGGCGGGGTTCTCCAGATACTCATTCCCACCCTAGAGGCTTACACCTCTCAACCCATGCAAGCGTCCATGCCCCGCATCCAGCCCTGGGCCAGAGGGCCCATGATTCATGCCAGTCTCCAGAGGGAGATGCTGCCCCTCAAAGCTACCCCTGAGTGTCCTGGGGGCCACTTACGGCCAACATAGAGGCAGGAGCCCGCCAGTATGCTGCCATCTCGGGCGTGGCACACGAGGTTGTCCCCCGACTGCTGTCTGGATCCATTGAGGTTGGCCAGGGCTAGGGCCAGGGTGGAAGCGTTGAGCACACGAGAGAGCTCAGGGGGCAGGCGGCGCCCGTTGAGGGTCCAGTAGAGGCCCTCTGCGGTGGGGCCTGGTGGGTCCCCGTGCACTGAGCACGTGGCCTGCAGGGAGGAGCCGATGAGAAGCGTGGGGTCCTGGGGGCTGATCACAGCTGTGTCTGGGGTCAGAGAAGAGGGCCTATCAGGCCTGGGATAGAACTGCCCTGTGCCCACCGTGCTCGGACCTCCAGGACTCGTGACAGTCCTGCAAAGGCACTCTTTACTATTATCTTCCCCCTCCTTTTTTTTTTTTTTTTTTTTAAATTTTAGAGAGAGAAAGGAAGGGAGGGGGAGATAGGGAGAGAAAGAGAAACCTACTTGTTGTTCCACTTGTTTATGCATTCATTGGTTGATTCTTGTATACCCTGACCTGATACCAAACCTGCAACCTTAGCTTTTCAGGATGACACTCTAACCGAATGAGCTATCTGGCCAGGGTTCATTATTCCCATTTTACAGATAAGCAAACAGGTTCAGTTAGTTCATCCAAGCCACTTCATCACTGACCTACTCAAGGCTCAAGTGGTTACAAACCTCAGGTAAAAAATGCCCACTCACATTCAAGTTACTCCTGTTTTACATATAGTTCTGACAAACCCTACACTCTCTGCTTTTTTTTTTTTTTTTCCACTTTTGGCAATTAGAAATAAAAGATTGTGAGTCCTTGCTCTTCTATCCTGAGGGCCTCACACACAGTAGGTGTCTATGTGGGGGACTTCCTATGAAAATCCTTTTTTTTTTTTCAGCCTGCATGTTTTATTGATTGATTTTAGAGTGACAGAAACATTGATTTGTTGTTCCACTTATTTATGCATTCATTGGTTGATTCTTGTATGCGCCCTGACAGGAAGGGGAACACACCACCATGGCCTATCGGGACAACATTCTAATCAATTGAGCTATCCGGCCAGGGCGAAAATCCTGCCTCTTTCTAGATTAAAAAACTCAAGGCTGTGAGAAATCAAGTCCCCTGCCTAAGGTCAATGACTGAGGGAAGGACACACTATTCAAACCCAGTTCTCTCCGTCTCTAAAGTCCTGCTCTATGCTGGAAAGGAAGGTGGCTGAGGCAAGTTCTAGGTCCCGAACCACCATCCGAAGGGACTTGATTCAGTCCCTTGACTTGCTCTGTCCTTTGACTTATTTTTCCTAATCCGCAAAATGGGAACAAGAAAGTTTCTGGTCCTCAGGGCCATTATGATGATCAGATTCTGGGAAATGACTTCCTAAACTGGGTTTTGTGAGTTGGGTGCTGAGCACTGGCCTTCAAGGATGCCCAGAGCTCCCTCTTCTGGAGATCAGAACCTAAGAGGAGACTGTTTTACCCACATGGAAACCAAGGGCCAGAGAAGGGGGAGGGTACTCACAGTCCAAGCCCCTGGCATCCCTCCCTGAATCTCAGTCTACCTATCTGGGAAGTGGGCATCATGGTGTCAAACACACACAGTTGTTTGAGGAATGAAAATATTATCGTAAGAATAACCCTGTGGGACCTTTAAGCCAGGCTGACCTGAGTTTGAATGCCCCCAGCTCACTGTGGTAGTTCAGTCCAGGCACTTTACTTCTCTGTGTCTCTGAAAAGGAGCTTCCCTCCACCAAAAGCAGTTGCAGGGACTCATTCACTCACTTGTTCAATCCTTCACTCACTGATCACCTACAGTGTGCCAGGAGCTGGGGGCACCATGGTGACCAAGATACCCAAGATTCCAGCCCTTGTGGGCCTTGAATCCAAGAGAGCAGCAGGAAAAAGAACAAATATCTAAGAGAGTACGGACAAAGTAAAGCACGAGTCAGTTGTCGCAGCTCAATGGCCCAGGAGGCATGTCCAGGGAGGTGGCATTTGAGCTGAGACCTGAATAAAACGAAAGAAGTAGCCACAAAAATAGGTAGGAGAGAGTATCCAGGCAGTGGAAACAGCAAGTGCAAAAGTCCTGGGGCAGGAATAATGGGAAATGAGGTCTAGGAGGTCAGCAGGGGCCTGACTGGCAGGGAGTAGTCCAGGATTCTGAACAGGGAAGGGATTTACATTTTTAAAGGATCCCCAGGCAACAGTTAGAAGGGACTGACTGCAGGGGGGCAGAGGGGAGGGCAGCCAGCTTCCTTAGATGGCCGCCAAGGACAGAATGATCCTGGCCCCCTAGAAGCAACCCTTCTCCACCCCCACAATGCCAGTGGCTGCCTTATGCTGGCCTTCACTGCCCTAGATGGGAGAGGTCGGGTGGACAGGGTCCCAGGGGCCAGCCCTGACGATTTTCCGGGGCAAACTTGGCTTGAGGGCCATATCTTGCTGGGACCTCGGATCACAGTTGCGTTTGAGGCTTGGCCCAGGGCTCTCTGGAGGTCTCAGCATCCGTGCGAAGGAGCCGGGTGAGCGGGCCAGAGCTGAGGAGGCGGGGGCGGCTGGGGCAGGGGGGCGGGGACCAGGGGGCCGCCCTGGAGGTCCCAGGCAGCCAGCCGCTGGCTAATTCAGAATTCCTCCTGCATGAACTCGGGCGTGCCAGCATCTCTGCCCCGGCCCACCCACCACTTCCTGCCTGCCCCCACCTCCAGCAGGGTGGGAGACACAGGCAGGCCTGGCCTGCATGGACCCCAGACCCACTCCCAGTCCTTGGAGATGGGTCACATCCCTCTTGCCGCCCCACCCATCATCAAAGTCTAGTCAGGAACGGGCTTTCTGGGGGGTCCTCGCTGGGGGGCACTGCCCCTCTGCCACACCCACCTGGCCTGGACTAGCATTGCTTGCTTGCCAGCAGCTGCAGCTGCCCTCCAAGGGCTGGGCGGGGGACAGGGCGAGAGGGCAAGGCCAGGCGGGCCTGGACAGGCCAGCTCACCCCCCCTCCCAACCCCAAGCTCCAGCAAGAAAGGTCAGAGGGAGGCCTTCTCCTGTAATGTGGTGCCAATCCCAGATGGATCACCTAGGCAATTGGGTTCCCCTCTCCTGTTCTCAGTTTCCTCTTCCATAAAATGGGAGGAAAATATATTTACCTGCTGGGGAGATGAATGAAATATGATTGCAAGGTCTAGAGTGCCTAGGAATTTAGGATTCCAGCCCCTCCCAGCGCGGAGGTCCTGGCTGGGTGTGCACTCCCCAAATAATGGGCCAAAGCACTCAGGACTGAGATGCAAACATTTTGCGGCAAAGCAGCTGGGAAGAGCCCACTGAGGTTAGGGGGCCCTTGGCCTGAGTGGGGGGCCTCCTAGGAGGCCCCCCAAAGCAGATCCCTGGGCTAGGCTTTTGAACAGCCCTCCCATCCTACATCCCTGCCTCCCTGCCATTCCCGCAGAGCTGGGGCCTTTAAAAGTTTTTCCCTTCCCCACTTTCCAATCTGGAGCCACTGCCATTATTAAAAAGGAACACCATGTGTTTTAAAAGGGAAAAGTGTGAGATTCTCTGCAAGCACTGCAGGAGGGTGGCCTCCATCCTGGGGTCCCCACAGGGGTCCCCATCTCCCATCCTGCTGGTACCTGCAGACGCTTTACGACCCGTCCGCCTGCTGGTCAGGTGCTAAGACACACCGTAAGTAGAAACATATTGCCGAGGTGTGAGAACCTTTTATTTAATTTCTTTCCCCTTAAAGGAAAAAACACACAACAGCCAACTGCCCCCCCACCCCCACCCCACCACCTTCCCTGCTGTTCTATGGGCTGGAAACAAAGCCTGCTATGAACACTGACGCTCGCAGGCGCTGCCCACTGTCTGGCAAAGGCGTCAGGGATCCAGAGAGGGCCTGGGGCAGCCCCTCACCTGCCCAGGCGTCCTGGACTGCTGGGTTTTCAGCAAGTGCCCCTAGGGGGTGCCCGGACCCTGCCCTCTCTGGAGGAGCACGGCAGGGAGCCTGCAGACAGCTCTTTGCAGTGTAGAGCGTCCTGGGCAGCAGTGGGTGTCTACCCGAGGTGACCTGCATGTCTGGACGTAGTGTGTGGAGTGACTACGAGCATCCAGGGCAGGCTCTGCCTGCGTGTGTGCTCCTGTCTTATATCCCCTGGGGAATGAGTGTGTGACCACGAAAGTGTGTGTGCCAGGGATGGAATGTGTGCGCTCCCGGATGGTGTGCGAATGTGCATCTGGGATTCAGTGTGTGCGTCTGAGGACCAGGGTGACGGGCCACAAGCCAGTATGTCTTTGTGTGTCTCTGGGTGTGTCCCAGAGAGGGTCTGGATGTAGAGACGATGTCCTGGAGGGGGTGTGCATGGGGCGGGGGACAGAGAGCGCCGAGGCCAGAAGCTCCCGACGGGGCGGGGGTCTTGGCTTGCCCAGCTGTGGGTTTTGGGCCCCCCCACCCAAGGCTGGGCCCGCGGTGCCCGTACTCGCTGGCTCCCGATTCCTCTCCCTCTCACCCACTGGCTCACAAAGATTTCTCTTGCTGGAGGCTCCCAGCCCAGAGCAGCCCCGCGGGTAACAGTTCCGAGTTACCCCGGTGACTGGGACTCCGCGGACCCCCTCGCGCGGTGTCCCGCCGGGGGAGGGCGGCGGCGCCGGCCCGCGGAGAGGCGCGTCCCCGGGGACCCCGGGCCGCGCGCCAGGCGGCCAGAGCCGCCCCCCTCCCGCCCCGCCTTCCTCGTGGGGCTCATCCCTCCACCGGGGGGTGCTCGGGGCCGGCACCCAGCGCGCCTTCCGCGTGCGCCCCGGCCCAGGAGCGGTGCCCCGCGGTCTCCGCGGCTGGGAGTCCGCGGACGCCGTTGCGTGCGCCCGCTGAGTCCCGGCATGCAGAGGGTCCCAGGCCGCGGCCCCCGAAACTCCGGGGGCCGGGCCAGGCGTCCTCGGCCAGGCGGCCCAGGTAAGGCCTCGGGCGCGGAAGCCGGACCCGCGGGCCAGTGGACTGCTGCGCTGTGCGCCCCGCAGGTGAGGGCGCCCCGAGGGCCGTGCCGGGGGCGCCTTCCTTTGTTCCCGGGCTGTCCAGGTGGCGCCTGCGCTCCCTCCCCCCCCCACGGCTGCCCCCAGGGCGCACTCTCTCCGCCCAGGCGGGAAGGGGAGAGCAGGGCGCTAGGTACTCACGGGCTCCTGATCCGTCTTGAGGCGCCCCGAGGACGCAGAACAGCAGTAGGGGCAGCAGCGGCGGCGGCCGCCGCGCGGATTGGGCGGCGGGGCCCAGGCGGCCGGCGGGCATGGGGCCGGCGCTGCCGGGGGCGCGCGGCGGGCAACGGCAGCGGCGGCTCGGGGCGCGGGAGGGCGCGGGCTGAGCAGCCCGCACGTCGCTGGGCGCGGGCGGGGAGGCCGAAGCAAGTCTGAGCAGCCGAATTGACAAGGCGCTAATGCGCCGCTGGCCCCGCCCGGCCCCGCCCCCGGCCCGGCCCGGCCCTGGGGGGGGCTGGGAGCGACGGGCCCCGCACCGGCTTCTCCGCTGCCCGCCCGCCCGCGGGCACCGCGCGCCCCACCCGTCCGGCCTCCGCCCCGCTGCGCACCGCGCGCGCCCCGTCCCATGGCCCAAACCCCCTCCCACCCAACCCCTACGGGCCCGGGACTTCCCATTTGAACCCCGCCAGCTCCAGGCTCCGCGCCCCCCAATGTGAGACCTAGCGCCCCAAACTCTGTTTCATATTCCCGCCCACTTTCCTGCACCCTGCTCTCGGCCTCATGCCGCTTCAGCGTCCCCCGTGGCCCTCAGCCTTGGCCCGCTCCCCCCACCCCCGCCGCAATCCTCTGTCTAGCCCCCACCTCAGCTCTGGCCCCAACACCCCACTGAGTGGTCCCTGAGCCCCACCAGTTTCCACGTCCAGTCGCCCTTCCTCCCCTGGGGCCTGAAAGTCGTCCCCTACTCTCCCCACGCCAGAGGCGCGCGGGTCCCACTAGTCTCGGCCCAACGGCCCCCCTCTCACTGCATCCAGCCTCTCCTCCGTCCTCCGCGGGCAACCCTCGGCTCAGGCTTTGCTGGAGGGAAGACGGAGAAAAAGGAAGCACGGAGTCCCCCGGCCCTCACTCTAGGTCAGCGGTCCCTCTCGCACGGGATGGGGCTGGGGTTCTTCGGGGCGCCTGGGGAGCCTCAGGAGGGAGCTCCCGCGTGGGCAGAAGGGGGAAATGGGCCCCCGTGGGAGCAGGGACGGGGCCCTGTGAGGGCCCAGCCTGCGGGCGAGAGCGACGTCCAGGAGGAAAGCGGTAAGGAGCCCCCCCCGCGACTCACTGACACCCCCCACGGAAAAATCCGCTCAACGGCCAGCGGGTGGGGTGCGCCACGCAGTGAGTAATCGCTCTGGCGGCCGCCGCCCGCCGACTTCAGGTAACGCCGGCTGCCGGGAGCGATGCTAGTTTGTCTTACTTTTTTTTTTGCGCAGGAATCCTTCTCAGTGTTATTATTTTTGGCCATCGCTTGGGTGTCGGGACCCGGTTCCCGGACGCCTCATCCCACTGCTCTCGGTGCCTAGCCGATCAGTGCGCCCAGGATAAAAGAGTTCCTGATCCCCAAGGCCGCAGTGGAAGAGCGCCTGAAATGAGAGTTCCAGCCCCGCGAGCGGTCTGGGTGGAAGCCCCGCCCCTAGCCCTGTGTCCTGTGAGGGGAAGGTCTCTAACTCTCCCTTCACCGCGTCCCCTTGGAGGCCGGGACCCTTTGCCCATGTCCCTAATTAGCCAAGGGGATAAAAGTGACTGAGGGGGCTCAGGAGCCTCAACCTTGTTTGCTCAAGGCCCCCTCCACCTCTGTTACTTAGGTCTCCAACTGAGACCCCAGAGAGTCAGAAAAGAGAATTGGAGGATGGGGCCCGGGGGGAAGGTGGGGGGAGGGGTAAATGAAGCCTTTTACCGGGACCATCCAGGCCTATGCCTCAGTTTCTCCCTGGGCACAGTGGGTAACTCCTAGCCAGCCTAAGGGTTTCTGTGGGAAAATGCAATGCAGCAAAGTGCCCCACAATCTAAAGTGCTCAGCATAGCACTGAGCAGTGGGGACGTGTGCTTTTGGGGCAGAGGTGGTCCCCGGTCTCAGTTTGTCACCTCTGAAAAATGGGGCCATAATTCTGCCAGGTGGGTGGTCCAGAGGGTGAAGTGGAGGTGGCAGTTCTTGGATGGAATTGGGTCCAGGATATATGCCACCCTTCCTCCCTCTTCAATGTTTGACTCCCTCCTTGGAGGACTTCTAGTTTCTGGAGCAAAATCTTGATATTTCCCCCCGATTTCTGCTCCTCCCCCAGTCATTCCCTGGTTTTGAAAAAAGGTTCCCGTATCCACCCAGGTGCTCAGGCCAGAGACCTGGAGGCGTGCGTGACAACTCTCTCCTTTGTGTATCCCCCATGTCCCATCCATCAGCAAATCCTCTTGGCTGTGATTCCAAAATACATCCCCATCCTGAAATTCTGACCCCCTTCTCCCCACCCCATATGGGTCCAGGCCCCACCATCTCCCTCTGGGGTGTTGCCCAGCCTCCTCCTATAATTCCCGGTAACCTTCCTGCCCCCATCTGCACAGCAGGCAGAGGGAGCTTTTAAAAGAAGTGAAGTAAGTCTCCTCTACCCTGCCACACTCCTCCCCTCCTCTTCCCCTTCCTCTCCCTCGCTCGCTCCAGCCAGTGCAGCCCCATTTCCCCAAACGCATCAGGCAGGGATTCTGTATGTTTGCTGTTCCTTCTGCGGGGATGCAGTTCCCCCAAATCTTTCCCCAGTTAGTCCTTTCTCTTCCATCAGGTCACAGGTCAAATGTCACCTTTTAAAAGGACCTCCCACCCTTCCCAAGCACTCTCTATCCCTTTCCCCCTTTTAAATGGAACACTGTTCTTCAAATGCTGGCTTTCTCTGGTGACTTATTTCCTTTAGACTGTGAGCACCCTGAGAGCCATTAGGACCCCACGTTGGGCCCAGCGCAGAAGAAGAGCTCAGTGAACATTTGCAAAATGAAAGGACATAGAATTCTCAGTTCCTCCAAGCAGCAAGAAAACTCGGTCCCAGCGAATCCTGCAGCCTGGGGTCCCAGCCAGGTCTATGCACCTAACGTGCTGCGTGATCCAAGCCAGTATTAGCCCCCCGCCCCCCGCCCTGCCCCCCGGTCCGTATCTATAGAAGGGTATGGATCCTTTGGATTTTCCAGGCTTGTCCAGCCCTGTCCTGGAGTGTGTCCTCTGCTCTGTGGGTGTGACCTTGACCCCCATACCTTTGACTTTAAGGAAAGATTTGACCTCTCAGTGCCCCTGTGGCTTAACCCCTTCTTCCCCAATTGTACCACCTCTTTGCACAGGAAGAGGAACCAGCATTGATAGAACTTCCAGCAAATATTGACCCAAGTCCTTGAAGGTGGCTGGGAATGTACTGAGGGGACAGATGGAGGGAGGGCCCCACATGGGCTAGGGGAGGGCCTGCTCCTTAGTCTTTCAACCTCTGCACTTAAAGATTAGGCTGAGGGAGACCCTCCAGCCCCAGCTCCCTGCGTCATTCCAAGGCACCGAGGCGCCACTGGGAGAAGGCCATGATTACAGCACGTTTAGGGTTCCATAGGGACCTAGAGCCAGTGGGAATGAGGAGGGCACAGAGCTGCCTCTCCCAAGAGACACCTCCCCCCACCTTGTGTTTCGGGTCAGTGCTCTCAGGAAGTGGGACAGTGAGGCCAATGGGGGTTATGGCAGCAGGATCAGGTTCAGGACCTGTGTGCACAGGACAGTGGGGCTTTATCATCTCCACCAGGGAGGCTGAGCCTGCGCAGGAGGGATGCTTGGGTTACAGGCACTGGGGGTGGGAGTCCCAGGGCTGCCAAGATCCAGGTCAGGAACAGTGCTCTGAGCCTGGAGGCCTGGGTTCCTTTCTCCTCTAGTACCCCGGAGAACCTCAGATATCTGGGGTTCAGGAGGAGCTGGCAGTTGAGGAAGGGAGACATTGTGCCCCTTTCACCTCCCTGTCCATTGTCAGCAATCTCTGGCGCCAAGAGCCCGTGCCTTCTCTCCAGCCTGTGCCCGACTTGGGGGTGGGGGTCAGCAGGGTCGTGGTGAGGGCGGCAAGGGACAAAGGGCGCTTGTCCGATGCCCGCTCTGACCTCGACCGCTGCTTCCCGGACGCTGGGCCGCCGCTGATTCACACCCAGGCTGGCCGCAGCGCCCCCAGCCAGCCGCCCCCGCCGGGCCGCCCCGGGGGGTAGGAAGTGGGGGGGACGAGGGGCGGCGCCGAGTCAACTTTCCCTCTTAAGCCCCGAAGGAATGTCGGCGGATTTCCTGAAATCCGACCCTGGCCGCCCGCCGGCCCTCCCGCCCCTCACCTGGATCTGCTCCCTCGGGAACTGCAGGAGGGGCGAGGGGGCTCACCTGGGGGGCCGAGGTCAAGTCCTCCTTCCGCTCCCACCCCCAGTGGCTTCGTGGAGCAGAAAGGGGGGGGGCCTGCAATCAAACCTTTTCATTCCTCTCCGGAGACCTAGGCCAGTGGTCCAACCACTCCTGCCTCAGTTTCCCGCCCCACCCCCGCAGGAGGACTCGAGGTGTCCTTGCTTCCTATTACGTTCTAAGCCACGCCTCTCATGCTCGACGTGCCTCACCTGGACCGGCACTCTTGACCACCCTAAGCCTCAGTGTCCTCATCTGTAAACTAGGAAATGCTATCAATACTTCCTTACAGGGTTGTTGCAAGAAAAAAATGCCTGGGAAGCGTTTTGAGATGAATAGAAGACGGTCATTGTGGAAGGCTTAAGCGCACGAGGCTCTGGAACTGGCTTGAATCCTAACTGCCGAGGGTTCCTGGGGCCTAGGTTTCTCACCAGTGAAGTCGGGATGTTTCCCGAGGCGCGGGACTGACGCGCGGTGAGTTAGACAAGGGGTTCCCCCGCACTCGCGCAAATCGGGGCTGAAGCCCCAGCCGCAGGGTCGCCGCGGCCTAGCCCGGGAGGGGAAGGGGAGGGGCGCGCCGGGATCCAGATGTTCGGGGTTCGCCAGGCACAGCCGCGCCTGATTAAGCCATGTGGGGCCGGCGGAGGCTGCGGAGATGAAAGCGCGGCGGCCGACCCGGGAGAAAGCGTGCGCCATTCCAACCCCCATCTACCCGGTTCCTTCCTCCTGGGCCGGAACCTGAGGCGGCCTCTGACCCGTAGACTCCGTGTGGCTGCCACACCGTCTGCGGGGGCGGGGCGTAGAGGACGCGCAGGCGGACGCTCGGCCTTGGCAGGCACCTGTGAAGGACGCGCCAGCGAAAAGCGGTCATCTTTGCAGAAGACCCAGATTTAGAGGGCCGCCCCCACTCCCGTGCATGAGGAAGAGTTAGCTAGGGTGACCTTATTACGCTAGATTCACGGCGCTACAATGTGTCACTTGGAGTGGGGTCTTTTATGGAAACCAGAAGTGGCTGTTTGTCCCGTTTTCCCAAGAGAATTAGAAGTTTTAGCAGCACCCCCGCATCCCTATCTGCAGCTCTGTGCCCCATCCCACTCGGCCTGAGGCCGAAGGGCCCCCAGTCTCGGGGAACAGGGGTCAGATCCAACAGATGTGGATCAGGGCTGGGCCACAGGAGGGCGAGGCTGGGGGAGCCCTGAAGGGGCTGAGAGGGATCCCTAAGGGGGCAAACTTCGCACAAGTTACCACCTCTGACTTGGGTATCAAAGGAGATAATGCCAAGGACCTTCCCAAGCCTTGGCTGACCTAGCCCTGGGACCCTCACTACCCTGCACCTCTACTCTCTGACTGGACTCCAGCCCCTCCTCCCTCCCCTCCTAACAAGCTCCTCCCTGCTTCAAGTTTCTCGCAGTTCCTTCTGCCTCGGTTGTCTGGCTTGGTCCTCCTTCATACCCAGGCGAATAAACCCCTCTATCCTATAGCCCGATGTGTTTGCTTTTGCTCCTAGCTCCGGTTGAGAGCCTCTCCCCAGTGAACACGAGGGAGGTGTCAGGGAACCCCCGAGACAGACAGACGTCAGGGGCTGGGATACACCTGCTCGTACCCCTGAGGTGCAGCAGAGCCGCTGCCCCGCCCGTTCTCCGCATCCTCCGCCCTCCCTTCCCAGGCTGCCTCGCTCGGGTGACGTCAGCGACCCGGTCCCCACCGCCGCCGCATCCTCGGCGCTTGCGGGAGCCGGCGTCCCGCGCCCCTCGCGCCTGGCCCAGCCATGGCTCTGGTGGCGCTGCTTCCTCTCCTGCTACTGTTGCTGCAGCCTCCGCCCGCCACGCTCGCGCCTCCTGCCCGCGACCCCTTCGCCCCGCAGCTCGGGGACACGCAGAGCTGCCAACTGCGGTGCCGCGATCGCTACCCTATTCCGCAACCGTCGCAGGTGACGCGCTCGCAGCGCCAGCCCGAAGACCCGCGATCTCCTGATGGGGGAGGGGTTGGGGATTCGGGTCCCTCGGTTGGGAGCAGGAGACTGGTTCCTAGAAGGTGTAAGGGTCGGAAATGGGGGTGTCTCTCCTATGAGGTTGGGTTCCTTTGGTGGGGGAAGGGCTGGGGTCCCTTGAAAGGGGGCAAGCGCAGGCATCCGGGTCCTCCAATGTGATGCGGGTGTTTCTGCCTTGGGGAAAGGACTGGGAGGGCCCTGCGATGGGGGAGGGTACTGGGATGCGGGTCCCTCGGGTGAATGCGGGGCAGGAGGGTGCCCCTCCAAGCGGGGGTGGGGTAAGGCGAGGACTGAGGATCCTAATGCCACCTGGCGGACTCTCAGTTACACTCTGCTGCGCAAGGACCCTCACGTGCCCAACCCTCACCCCCCTCAGGCCAGACAGTCCCCTCCTTCTCGCCCACCCAAGCAGCTTTCATATACTTATGGATTCCTCCCTACACCCACTCAGAGTTACCAGCCCCCACTTGTACCCTTACTACCCCACCAAGCTCCTTCCCAGTTTTCCCAGGCCTCTAGGGTGACAAAACCTCCTCGGAGCCCCCTCCCCCTTTCTCAGGTCCCCACAATCTCCCTCAATCTTCCCCCTCTTCCCTGGAGCCTTTTGGGGGCCAATTTTCCTCCGTCTTCCCCAGTTTTCTAACCTTTGCTGAAACCAGCATTCTCCATTGTCCATCTTCCTTCCCCCTTCCCTCTCTGTCCTCCTCAGAGCTAAGAGCCCCACTATTTATATTCTTAGCATCATTCTACTCTCCCTAGATTTGAGGAAGGGGAGCCAAATCTTATCCTTCTTCCCCTGAGTGCTTCCAGTGCCCACCTCCCCCCCCTCCCTCTGGCCTGAGCCCTGTACCCCCCTCCCAGGAGGAGCTTGAGCAAGACGACCCCTCCAAGTCCCAGAATGAACATGATAGGGCCGTCTTCACCAGTGCTTGTGAGCGAGGCTGCCGCCTCTTCTCCATCTGCCGGTTCGTGGCCAGGAGCTCCAAACCCAATGCTACACAAGCTGAGTGTGAAGCAGGTGAGGGCTGGCTGGGTGGGCAGGGTGGGGACAGGTGGCCTGGGAAGCCTGCCCTCTCCCCATCACCCTTTTCTGCCCCTGCAGCCTGTGTGGAGGCCTATGTGAAGGAGGTGGAGCAGCAGGCCTGCAGTGAGGGCTGCTGGAGCCAGAACCCTGAGCTGGAGCCTGAACCAGAGTCCAAGCAGAAGGTGGGCACCCTCCCACCTGCCTCTCTGGGCTTATACCCCCACCCCTGCAAATTCACACACATGTCCAGAGACCCCTAGGCTCTCTGATCCATTCTGTGCCTACTGGGTATCCTCAATCAAGCATGTCACATCTCAAGACTTAAGCCTCATTTGTCATTCTGTAACATGAGAAGTACTGTCTCACCACCCCCCACCATCACCTTGCAGGAACTAAATAACAGAAAACAGCCACCATTTATCAAGTATTTTTCCTGGTCCAGGCCTGACTTCAGCCTGTCCCAAATTCCTCGTGCTGCCCAGAGGCACCAGGGACAGTGTCATACCCAAGGAGCCCAAGGTCACACAAAGCTGTGCAGATGATGACTAAAGCCAGTGCCACCAGGGCTTATAACCATCCCTCAACTAGCTCATCTTCAGTGCCACCAGAACTCACTTTATTAAGTATCTGTTGCATGCCACATGCTGATTGAGCACTTTTCTCATGGTGAGCAGGTGGCCAGTCATCTGGAGAGCTCTGAACTGAGGTTCAAGGAGAAGAAACCTTCCAAGCAAACACACACACTGTCCCCCCTCCTCCACCGTCCTGGGGAGAAATAATAACTGCTCGCTCATAGTCATGAGTGAATCTAGGCAATATGACATCAGAGGAAACTGAGGCACAGGAAATAATTAATCTCAGCCAGAGACCCATGGGCTGGGATTCCACACAAAGCCCTTTCCCGCCTCTCTTCATTTTCCTCCACCTGCTATAGCCTTTCACTGTTCATAAAGCCCCAGAGCACTATTGTTCCTTCTTATTCTGATACCGTCAAAAGAAAAATAATGATGATATGGCAAAATTTTGAATAATAGCAGCTATTATATATTGGGCACTCATGCTGTGTCATTGTCTAGTAGAAATCTTGTAGCAACCCCATAATGGAAGGGAATTATTCCCATTCTAGAGCTCAGAGAGGGCAATCCATTTCTCCGAGGGCACCCAGCCAGCTAAATACGGCAATGGTCTGTGTTTCTCCTATGAAGCCCTATTTCCCCAAACCACTTGGTGAAGTCCAATCACAGTGGACTCACCCAGCTCTCTTCCCATTGGTCAATGACCTACCTCAATCACATTCCATGCCTTGGGCTTCCCCTTGGCAGAGAAAGGCTCTGGAAGCTCCGGGCAGGGCTCTTTCGTTCCTGGACTTGTTTTCCACCCTCTGCATTGACCTTGTCAACTCGGCCCAGGGCTTCGTCTCCTCCACCTGGACATACTACCTGCAGACTGACAATGGGAAGGTGGTGGTGTTCCAGGTGAGGAGTCTGGCAGGGGCCACACCAGAGTGGGTTGGTGGGTGGTCAGGGTAAGAAGGCAAGATACAATTATTCTTGGCTCGTGAAATGCAAAATATATAGGTGATCAATCAATCAAACTTCAGGCACAGCTGGATCCAAGGGTTCAGTGTCTCATTTTACCACTTAATTCTGCTTTCTTCTGTGGTAGCTTTATTCCCAGGCAAGCATTTTATTCCTCATAGCAGGGTGGATGCCTAAGGCTCTAAATTACTTCTTTGGAGTTTTAACTAAGCAGGAATTTACTCTGATTAGCCCTGCCTGGGTCATGTGACCACCTCTCAGCCAATCCCCATGATTCTATTGGCTTGGCCTGCATCACGTTCTTTAGGAGCTGGAGGCTGGGGTCAAGACACACCGAGGGGCCCACAATAGCAGGGGACAACATCCCTGACATCACAGCCCCATGGAAGACTGTACTTACTACACCCAGTGGAACTAGGTGCCAGCTGAGCACGGGGCAGTGTAGCCCATAGAGGCAGAGAGAGGTGCTGCCCAGAACCAAGGTGGTGCCTTATTCTTGTGCATTCTTATTTCTCTGTGCTGTCTTATTCTTGGTCCAGACTCAGCCCGTGGTAGAGACCCTAGGGCATAAGGGGGCCCGTCTGCAGCGAGTGGAGGTGACCTTGCGGGGATCCCATACTCAGGCCTTGGAGGTGCATGTAGGTAAGATCTGAGCCTAGACCAGTGTCCTTTTCAGGGGTGGCTCCACTGCCATAAGGAGTCTTCCTGGCAAACGAACTCTCTAGGACTGAGATTTCTGTCTCAACTCCTGGAGTTCTGTATCCTGTCTCCCAGCTTCCTTGGTGCATTTCCCAGCGTTCTGTGGTTCATCTCCCAGGGTTCCCTGGTCTGTTTCCTGGGGTTTCCTGGTCCATCTCCCAGGGTTCTGATCTATTCCAGGACTCCATGGCCCATTACGCCAGGACCTGGCCTCCTTTCTCCTCTCTATGGCTGCTGTGGCCTCTAGGGGAAGGACTGAGGCCGCTGAGGAACAATCTGTCTCTCTGATTGTTTAGGCTCCTTGGGCAAGGTGAGGAAGGCCAAGATCCGATTCAAGACCAGTAGCAAGGCCAAGGTGGAGTCTGATGAGCTGCAGGACAATGACTTCCTCAGTTGCATGTCCCGGTGAGTGGCAGGATCCTGGGAGTGGGGTTGGGACAGGAGGGGAGGGTTCCCAGACCCCACTAGGGTCACTGAGTATATGCCATGTTGGGCAGGCGCTCTGGGCTTCCTCGCTGGATTCTGGCCTGCTGCCTCTTCCTCTCTGTGCTGGTGATGCTGTGGCTCAGCTGCTCCACTTTGGTGACTGCTCCTGGCCAGCACCTCAAGTTCCAGGTGGGTGAGGCCAGTGGGTGATTCTGGAGGAAGGGTTGGGGAGAGCTGCTCCCTAGTTCTGGATAAGTCTACCCCCTCTCCATGGAGGCAGGGCCCCCTGACTTGCTGTTTGACATTGGGTAAGTTTTTTCACTCCCTTGTGAAATGGGCAGAAGAACGCCCCCATCCTACTCAGAGTGACCTGAGATCAGGGGTGGGAAGGACTCTTGCAGGGTAGGGCCTCAGTAGCCTGCCCTCCCTCCTCCTCCCTTGCAGCCCCTGACCCTGGAGCAACACAAGGGCTTCATGGTAGAGCCAGACTGGCCCCTGTACCCTACCCCATCGCATGACTTTGGGGACAGTCCCCCACCCTACAAACTGAAGCTGGACCTGACCAAGCTGTAGGCCTTCCTTGGCCTGAGCACTGCCAGGGGCAGGAGCTCCTCCATCCTCACTGCCCTGCACCCAGGGGTCCAGGCCAGGGTGGGACCCTCCTTGGACTCCTGCACCCCCAAATCCTCTCTCCCTGGTCCCATTCCTCACCTCTCTGGGTCCTGGGGTCGCCATGCCGCCACTGGGGGGCGGGGTCTGGCCTTTGTTCCTCCCTGGGCCTCCTTCTCCTGGAGCGTGCTACTTTTCAGTCTTCTATTGTGTAGCTTCGTGAGTATTTAAACCCAAGTTCCGTGCCGCCTTCCTCCTTCCTTGTCTCTACTCAGGATGGAGGACATTTCGGAGGCCTCTGGGGAACCAACCACCTTGTGCTAGGGCTCCCCACTTTCTCCCCACCTCACCTCTAGAGACCCAGCCCCAGTGGGAGGAGGCCCTCTGGGGGGTGGGGGGAAGGCCGTGGGCAGCTCCCTGCTGCCAGGGTGGGCGGCTACGGCTGGAATTGCAGCATGGGGGCTGGGAGGAATAAACCATGTACATAAAAGGTGTCTTGGACCAAGCCTGTTTCTGTTTGTTTTTCCATCGGCCCTTGGAAAAGTGGTCTGAGCATGGCCATGACCTTTGCTGACCAGACCCTTCTGAGATGGGGGAAGCCCTGGGAACTCCCTGTGGCTCATGTGCCCGTAGAGGTTAATCCACTTGGGTCCTCAGCCTTCCAGCTAGAGTCAGCCATGGTGGTGGGAGGGAGTAGTGACAGGACAAGCAAGATGTGGGAAGAAGGAGGAGTGAGAGTTGTGTTTCTCTCCATATGTCCCTCCCTATATTCCCCAACCAAAGGCCATAGCTCTACCAAGTGAGCCTTCAGCCTGGGTGTGGGCAGTTCCCCACTGTTGCTTGTTCTGCACACTGCACCATGCATATCAGTTACCCAACCTTGTGCACACCTTTGCAAAGGGCCCCTTCATGACGACGCTCCTGAATCATCCATTCTCAGTGGCTCCTGCTGCTGCCAGGACCCTGCCTGATAACATGAGCATCAGGATTCAACATGAAGGCAATTTAGGCCCCCAGGTGTTATTCTGAGCCTGGCTTGTAGTTTCAGGGCCTCCCTTAGGAACGTTGCCAGGAAATAAGACCTGGACAGAGATGAGAAGTGGAGACAGGCCAGCTCTGCCCAGTAGAACTTTCTGCAATGACAGAAATGTTCTGTCTGCACCATCCCAAGACACATAGTGTTATGGAGCCCTTGCAATGTGGCTAGGTAACTGAAGAAGTAATATTTTTCATTTTCTTCAGTTTGAGTTGGTGTACATTTAAGATTTTTCCTTTTTTTTTTTTTGTGGTGGTAAAATATATATCTCACATAAAATTTGCCACTTAACCAGTGTTTAAGTGTGCAAATTGGTGGGATTAGATTCATCCACAATGTTGTGCAAACATCCCTACTATCAATTGAAATGGCCACTGGAACTGTTTAGTCCAGCTGGAAGGGCCCCTGGTGGTCTTTTCCCCTGTATCCACGCCCTGCTCCTGTCCTCCCTATCTCAATGGCTCCGGACACCTGGTAGCCCCTTGACTCTTACCTAGCCTCACTCCACCTTATCCCATCAGGAGAGCCTGTCCTCTTGGCCTCTGGTCCACATGCTTCTCTGTCTCCATGGAAACCACCTGATGTCCAAGCTACCACCTCCTTTCTGGACTTCCTGCTTCCCCTCCAGCCACCCGCCTGCTCCATGCAGCAGCTGGGGAGCTGTCAGTATTATGCAAATCTAGTCTCAGATATCACCTCCTTCCTGGGTTTTCTGCTGCCATGAGGAGCTCAAACACCCACATGTACCAACATGACCCCCCACAATCTGGCCCCATCAACATTAACCACTTCTAGAGAGGCTCTGCCTCTTGATTGTTATGCTCCAGCCACACGTGTTCTCAGGCCTACCCAAGGCCTTTGCACTTGCATTTCCCTCTGCCAGGAATACCCCTGCAGCCCAGCTCTGCCCAAGTTCTTAACTAAAAACACTCAACAGAAGACATCCAAGCCATCCCAGACTAGGCTAGCATCTTGTTATATTCATGTTTAGCTCCCTGTCAATCTCCCTGTGCTTACCAGTAATTGTTAAATAATTAGTAATTACTCATTTCAACATTGGTACAACCTAATTTTATAAGCTCCATGAAGGCAGCTTTCATGGGTCTCATACATGGCGGGGCATGGAGCAGGGGATCAGTAATTATGTTTGGTTGGGTTTCTCCTCATTTTCCTCTCAGACCTCAGAAGGAGCCTCACCCTGTTAAGTCCATCCCCTACGTGGGATCAGGCCATGCCCCTCCCCTGCTGACTTCCATGACTTATTGTTGCCCTCAAACACCACCTAATTCCTTCTTGTGGACTTTCTTTTTTAATTTATTGATTTTAGATGGGGGGGGAGAGAGAGCACAACATTGATTTGTTGTTCTACTTATTTATGCATTCATTGGTTGGTTCTTTTTTTATAGATTTTTATTTTTTATATTTAGAGAGGGGTAGGGAGGGTCTTAGAGAGGGAGAGAAATAGAATATATCAGTTGGTTGCCTCTTGCACACCCCTAACTGGACACCTGGCCTGTAACCTAGGATGTGCCCTGACAGGGAATCGAACTGGTGACCTTTCGGTTCGCAGACCAGAGCTCCATTCGTCAGCCACACCAGTCAGGACAAACACATTGATTGTTGTATGTGCCCTGACCAAGGATCAAACCCACAACCTTGGCATATTGGGATGACACTGTAACAAACTGAGATACCTGGCCAGGGAATCTTATGGACTCAATACTCAGCAACCTGACAGCCACCTCTCCTGTTCTATCCCTCCCACCTTTTGGTCTACCAACAAAATGGGCCCTATCCTTATTGCTTCCTATAGTAACATCAATGGTCCACCTCTGGGCCTTTGCTACAGCAGCTGCTCCTTCCACTGGGAATGCTATATGGACTTGGTAGGAATCTACCTGGTACCTGTCACCCTCTTCTCCCTTTCTAACAGAACTCTTGCTTTGGCCACACCTATGTAACTAAGGCGAAGTTTAGTGGCATGACCCAAGCCTCCTCTGGTATTGGTGGGATTTCTTGGGAGAGAGATGTCCCTGTTAACTGGGATTGCTGAGCTGGGGGATATAAGTCTGGAGCTGCCAAAGGTCATATGTCACCAAAGTGACAGCATTCCAGACAGACGGAGAGAGACTTTGTCTTCATCATATTACTAGAAGCCCTGGATCAAGCTGTGCCTGAAGCCCACACTTCCTCTCAGTTTTTGGTTATGTCAGTTTGCATTCGGTTTCTTGGAACTGAAAAGTTGTGACTGATCCCTGTCTCTTTGCCCTCCCTCCTCTCTCTCAAGACTGTTTTGTTTGTTTGCTGCTGAGTGTCTAGTGCATTATTTCTTTTCTTTTTCTTTTTTAAAAAAGATTTTATTTATTTATTTTTATTTTAATTTTTTTTAATTGCTTTTATTTTAACTTTAGGTAATCAATACATGCATTTCACCTGTATTATGACGCTACTCAGCTCCAAAGCCTGTTATGCCACTTCAGCATAAATTCTAGCTACTGTCTTTTGAAACTTAGGTTTAAAATGGAGTCCTCCCACCTGGCTGGTGTAGCTCAGTGGATTGAGCGCGGGCTGGGAACCAGAGGGTCCCGGTTCAATTCCCAGTTGGGGCACATGCCTGGGTTGCGGGCCAGGTCCCCAGTGAGGGCCATGTGAGAGGCAACCGTACATTGCTCTTTCTCTCTCCCTTCTCCTCTCTCTGAAAATAAAAATAAATAAAATCTTAAAAAAAAAATTTAAAATGGAGTTCTCCCTCCACCTCCAATTCCCTTTTTAAAGACAAAGGCCAAAGAAGCAACAATGATGTCTCCTGGCCATAGATGGCAAAGTTCTCTAAAGAAAAAACAACTGGTAACACCCATCTTGACACCTTGCTTTGGCTTCTGTCTTGAGTGGAACTGTCTACAAGGGCTACAAATTTCCCAACTCCCTCCAGCCAGCTGTGCTCGGAGAGGTCAGAGTGAGGCTTCTCAAGCTTCCGGGGGCACAGCACTGAAGCAGAATCTCGCATGATGTAGGAGATAAAAGATGTCAATCTTTGAAAGCTCAAGGAACTCCATTTACTCTCAACGCCCCCAGAGCCAGCAAAGAAGGGTCCAACTTGCTTATGGGTAGCTGGGGGTATTTATTTATTTTTAGAGAGAGGGGAAGGAGAAAGAGAGGGAGAGAAACAGCAATGTGTGGTTGCCTCTCACATGGCCCTGCAACCCAGGCATCTGCTCCGACTGGGAATCGAACCGGGACCGCTTGGTTCCCAGCCCGCGCTCAATCCACTGAGCTACACCAGCCAGAAATCTTTTCTTTTCTTTTTTTAAAAGCACACCTCCAACCAGTACCTGGCCCACAACCTATGCATATGCCCTGACTGGAAATCAAACCAGTGATCTTTTGGTTTTTGAGATGATGCCCAACCCACTGAGCATACCAGTCAGGGCTAGTGCATTACTTCTTAAAGCCCAGTGCTGGGCCAAGAGTGAATGCCTCGTAGATTTGGAATGAATAATGCTAGGTGGCGAGGGTAGAAACTATGAGTGCTGTCGGTGTGTGGAGAGGGAAAAGGACTCCCTTCCAAGAAGGTGATGAGTGATGGCTGCCTGAAAGAGGTGACAGCTGACTTGGGTTTTGAGGAATGGATAGAATATTGTGAGAAGGGAGGGAGTCCCAGGTGCATGAGCATGTGTGTTCCAAGAAAAGTAATCCCTGCTCATATCATCTGCCCCTTTGAGGGCTTCACTGGGGGAGGGGCCCGAGTGCCACACAAAGGTCTTTGGGCTCTTTCTAGACTCACAGGAGAGAGATCCTTTTGCCTTCATCTGGGGCTTCTTTCACAGGTGGGGGCCAGAAGAAGTGATCTTGTGGAGGAGCCCTGACTCACCACAGCTCTCTAAGTCTCAGTTTTCTTCTCTGCTCTCTCAGCTCTGTGAGGCATCTGGGAAGCTGACACTTCTTGGTCCTCCCTCTGCCTTCCTCCTGCACCCAAAGCAGACCTGATGGATGGTGGGTGGTGGCTGGCATCATGGCAATAGGCAGGAGTGGCCATGTGTCCTCATAGCTCAGGGTTGCCATGGCAACTGGCTATCCTGTTTTCCTGGCAACAGGCCTGAGTTCTGGGCTGTAGGAGGTAATCTACTGAAGAAGGGAGGGAGGTAGTGAAGTATCCCTGTGATACTCCTTCAGTGCTAGGGGGGAAGGATGGAGACTCATGTCTTTCCCTTCTGTAGGTGTGTGTGGGGAGGTGTAGGCTAGGCTCCCACTAGGAGCTGCCCAGGTCCCTGCTCAAGGCCAAGCATGAGCCCAGTGGGGAAGCTGAGGCCTCCGTGGGTCTGTGTTATGTGACTCTGGCCACCACCCTCTTCACACCCAGTCCTGCACGGCTCTATGTGGCTCCTGGCACTTTCTCTCCCCAAGGTCCCCACGCAGGCTATTCCCTCTGCCTGGAAGACTCTGCTTTCTTCCTGGGCAACTCTTCAGCCTGAATGTCCCTCCCTGCCCTCCTGACTGAGCCTGGCCCCTCTAAGTCACTATGCCCCAACTCAAACCTCTATCATGTTGACAATTATGTTATTACTTCTTTGCTTGTGTGATGATTGGTTTAATAAATGTTCCCTCTGCCAGATGTGACACGTGAGCAGTCTTGGTTGCAGATGTGTCCCATACTCCAGGAGGCTGCTTTCAATACATCTTTGTCTACACTCTCCCTCCTTGCTCCAAGCCTTGCCCATGTCACCCCACCCCACCCAATGTGGTTTATTATCTCTGTCTCTCAGGCTCTTTCTGGGGCCTACACATTACTGCCTCCTGAAATGTTCTGGAACATTCTAGGCCTTTCCACAATGTTCTGGAATGTCCTGGAACATTCTAGAATATCCTGTCCCCTGCTTTTATTAAAGCTGGATATCACCTCCTCAAAGAGGCTGTCCCTAACTTATGGCTAAAGCAGCCCCCACCCCCCACTTGATCACTCTCAGCCTGTTGCCTTCATGGCAACTATCACCATCAGGAAAGGCCTTGGTCATTGATAAGTTCATGTGTCTCAGGTTTGTTTTCCCACTAGAATATACATTCCAGAATATTTTGGAACATGAGGGCAGGGATCTTGCCTGGCATGCTTACAGCCCAGCACCTGGAGCATAGCAGGTACATAATGTGTGTGTTGATCTAATGGAGGGAGACAGCATGAGGGAGACCAGGGGGTGGTGGTGAGTTCTAGGGTAGGACAGCTCTGACATTCTCCCAATGGGGCCCTAGGCAAGTAAGTTATTCTGAGCCTCTGGGTCTTTCTTTTTAATTGAGGTGTAATTTACAAACAGCAACATGCACTCAGGTTTTACTGTACAGAATCATGAACATTTACACTACTGTGACCTAAGTACAGAGCAACTCTAGTCCCCGGGGGCTCCCTCGTGCTCCCTGCCAGTTGGTCACCCCCGAGAGGTAGCTCCAGGTCTTACCTCTATCACTTTGGCTCCATCTGACCTGTTTTATTTTTGTTAAAAAAACAAAACAGCCCGGCTGATGTAGCTCAGTGGATTGAGCGCGGGCTGGGAACCAAAGGGTCCCGATGCAATTCCCAGTCGGGGCACATGCCTGGGTTGCGGGCCAGGTCCCCAATGAGGGCCATGTGAGAGGCAACCATACATTGCTCTTTCTCCCTCCCTTCTCCTCTCTCTGAAAATAAATAAATTAAAAAAAATTAAAAAACAAAACAAATCAGCCCTTGTTGGTGTGGCTCGGTGGACTGAGCACCAACCTGCGAACCAAAATGTCACTGGTTCAATTCCTCAACAGGGGACATGCCTGGGTTGTGGACCAGGTCCTCAGCTGGGGGTTTGTGAAAGGCAACCAATCAATGTTTCTCTCACACATCAGTGTTTTCCTCCCTCTCTTCCTCTCTCTCTAAAAATAAGTCAATAGCCCTGGCTGGTGTGGCTCAGTGGATTGAGTGCGGGCTGTGAACCAAAGAGTCGCTGGTTCGATTCCCAGTCAGGGCACATGCTTGGGTTGCGGGCCAGGTCCCCAGTGGGGTCCACGTGAGAGGCAACCACACATTGATGTTTCTCTCCCTGTCTTTCTCTCTCCCCTCCCTCCTGTCTAAAAATAAATAAAGAAAATCTTTAAAAATATTTAAAAAATTAAAATATCAGCCTTAATGAGGCAAAAGTTACTTCAGTAATGCAACCGTTTTAAGTGCTCGATGAGTTTTGACAGACGTAAACCCCCTGTTATTCCATAGTCAAGGAGTAGAACATTTCCATCACTTCAAGCTCCCATGCTTCTTTGTAGTCAATGACTTCCTTCCCTGATGATCCACACTAGGTGGCCCCTGTCCCAACCTGTCAACATAGATTAGCGTGGCCTGTCTGTGAGCTTCCATAAGTGGAATCGCACAGTGTGTCCTCTTTATGCCTGCTTCTTTCACTGACTGTTGGCGAGACCCAGCTGTGGGATGTATGTAGCCCTCGTTTGTTTTTCCCTTGCTGCATAGTATTCCACTGTGTGGATATGGCATTTGTTTATCCATTGACCTGTTGGAGAACCCTTAGATGTTTCCAGTGTAGGGCTGTTATGACCATTTGTGTTCACCTCTTTAATGAAACCATGTCTCTTTTTTTTTTTTGCTGGTAAAGACCTGCAGCGGGTTAAATGGGGTCACTACCCTCCTTATTTTATGTCTACTTGGAACCTCAGAATGTGACCTTATTTGCAAATAGGATCTTTGCAGTCCCTGCTTTTACTTCTCTTGGGCACATGCCTCAGAATGGAATGGCTGGATCACAGGGTAGGTCCATAAGGAACTTTTGGAGGAACTGGCATGCATCTCCTTTTCTTGCTTACCATCTGACCTCCCCCAGAATGTCAATTCTCTAAAGGGCAGGGACTTTGTTTTCTTCCTGGCTCAGAGCCCTGGGCAGTATCTGGCACATTAAGTAAATACATGGTGCCTGAATGAATCATTGTGACTCTTGGCTAAGCACGAACTCTTAGGTTCTCTGGATCTCAGTTTCCACATCTGTGAAATGGGAATGAACTCAATCATTCCCTCAGGAAGAATTAGTCTCCCCTCCTCCAAAAAGGCTCTGAGTCTAATACTCAAGTGTCCACCATAGGCTGCTAGTTGTCCCTGAGAAAAGAATCACCAGTTCTGCATTCCTTCCCGGATGGTGAAGAAAGTCAAATGCAGAGGGTGAGGGGCTCCTGCAGTCACACTGCAAAGGCTCTGGGTTCTGGGCCCTTACGGAGTAGACTCTTTGAGAGGCTGCAACAGAGGCAGCTCTTGAGGCCCCCATCTTAGTCGCGGTGCTGGAGGCAATGAGAGTCCACAGCCAGGCAGTGCCAGGACTGCTGCCTAGAGGTGAGCCATCCCCAGGAGGACCTCATGGGAGGTGGGCAAAGCAGTCCCCAGTGATTTGTTCCTATGAAAAGTGGGCTCTGGGCTAAGGAAGGAGCCCCAGAAGCCAACCCCCATCACCATTAATAGTGTAATGGCTGATGTGGACCGAGTGCTGCGACAGGGCCTCCAGGGCCTCCAGGGAGTCCTCCTCTGAGCCAGGGGTCCTGGTAGTCCCCCAGGCCCAAGGTCTCACATGTCTGGCAGAAGCCAGACTCAAATCATATCCACAGTCTTGAATGCTGACTTACAACCCCCAAGCCCCTGTTTTCTCATCTGTAAAACTGGCTTATACTGCCAGAGGATTAAAATCAGGTGCTTAACAAATACATGTGCACACATGTTCACAGCACACTATTTACAATAGCCAAAAGGAAGAAATGACCCAAGTGTCCATCAATGGATTTATGAATAAACAAAATGTGGTCCATCCATACAATGGAATAGTAGTTATAAAAAGGAGTGAAGCACTGATACATGCTACAATGTGGATGAACCTCGTAAATATTATGCTGAGTAAAATAAGCCAGACCCAGTAGGACACATATGTTACTCCATTTATATGAAGTATTCAAAATAGGTAAACCCATAGGGACACAAAGCAGATCCGTGGTTGCCAGGGACTGGGGGAGCAGGAATGGAGAGTGAGTGCTAATGGGGAGAGGGTCTCCTTTTGGGATGACGGAAATGTTTTGGAACTACATGGGAGTGATGGTTGCATGAAATAGTGAATGCACTAAATGCCATTGAAGTATACACTTTAAAATGGTAAATTTTATGATATGAGAATTATATCTCAATTTTAAAAAAGAAAACTCAAATAAAGAGTTTGTTAGGCGGAAAATCGAGTCGTGCTAGAGGGTGGAGCATGGGTGTGGGAGAGGGGAAGTGCTGTCAGCTGCCATGGACTTAGAGCTACTAACAGATTTCCCGAGCACAAGTGTGTTGTCATTTCATCCTGACCTCTGCCCAGGGTCATTTTAAAGATGGAGAAACTGAGGCATAAAGAGCCGGAGTAACCTGTCCAAAACCTCATGGCTCATAAGAAGTGGATGCAGAACTCAGGGTGATAACAGTATTTATCAGATATTGACCTGTCTAGCTTATAGAGAAGCAAAAGTAGGCACTAGGAGCATCTGCAGCTCACTCCATGGCTGCTCAATGGTGAAGGGCAGACAGGTGGAGGAAACCCTGGATGAGGCTATAAGAAACAAGGCATCCCTTACCCCTGCCCCAAGCCTCAGTTTCCTCTTCTGCAACACCTGGGGGTTACAAGGAGGCTTCTGAGCTCTGACCTGGGGCCCTGAGTCCCACAGCTGGTCCAGAACAGGGGAGCAGGTGGCAAGGCCCCTGCCTCTGGGAGAGCCATGCCAGCTGTTGTCCAGATGGTGGCTAGGCCTCAGGACTCTGCCTGCTGTGTCTGCTTGTGGGGTCTGCCAGACCACAGGTCATCATTATTGGATGAGGGTCTGCCGTAATCTTCTTTGGCCCTCCAGGTCCCCCATCTGCTGGTAACCCATCCCAGGTATAGCAGGCAATTGGTCTAGGCCAAGAACTCTGGCCTCCCTCTGCCTCATCCCCACACCCATCTGCTGCATCTCCTGTTGGCACTACCTGCAAAGTATCTCCTGGCTAGGAGTACTTTCCACCCCTCCCCTGCCATGCCACCACCCTCAAACAAGTTCTGTCATTTGTCCTAGAATACTCCTAAGTATTGTCCCTTATTCAAGATATTGCCCCCGACTGTTGTGTTGGTCGTATCCCTTCTGCCAACAAGCCCCCTCTCCTCATTTTACATAGGGAAAATGCCTCCACAGTGGGCCAGGAGGCCCTCCATGACCTAGAGCACCCCTCATTGATGCCTACGCTGTCCCTCACTTTTCTCTGCCAGGCAATGCTCCAGGTACACTCTTGCATCAGGCCTTTTGTCCTGGCTGTCCTGTGATGTGTGATCTTGGAGTACCTAGTGTGTCCACAGCACCATGCGTCTGCAGCATGCTATGTGTAGGCACACAGCCAGGAGCCCAGTGATCTTGAGCTGTGTGTCTGTGTGTCTGACATGTGGGTTGAATCTGGGTGTTTATTAAGTGTTTGTGCATATGGATGCCATTGACTGCAGCCGCGTGTCTGGCGAGTGTGTGAGCTGTAGGTCTCAGCTGAGCAGGGTTTGATGCCTGCATGTGGTTCATCTGGAACAAAGGCTTGAGTGGTGGCTGATTACAGGCAGGAGAGAGTGAGTGTGCAGAGCTTGTTGGGAATGCACATATGCATTCAGCATTTATTGAGCGCTTATTGTGTGCTGGAGAGGTCAGCAGGGCCCTTCAGCACCTGGTGTCTGTCAACTTGCAGTGTCAACTCCTGAGTATTTTTACACAAACGAATGAGCACCTATTATAAGCCCGAACCTCTACTGGACATGGATCAGTTGGGTCTGATTCTACCTGCAGGAGCTCACTCAAGAGGTCCTTTGCTTCCTCCTGTGGAGTCTCCAACTCATGTTCACCCCCTTCTAGGAGTGCTGACTGCACAGAGGGCTCTGAGCCCCATCTGGACCCCTGGGCCTTTCTTGAGGCTCGACAAAGGAGGGTTTTTCGACTCAGAGGGTGAAAAACCTAAATGGGCTCAGGGCTGGAGAGAAGGTCTGGGAGCCTGAATCCACCCAGGGCTGAGGTTCTAGGCTTTCTGAGGAGTGGGGTTGCGGGTGCACTCAAAAGCTCTGGGAGCTTACGGAGGCCTTGTTGGCTCAAACATTGGCTGGAAGTTTGAGGCCTGGTTACAGGGTGAGAGTTCCCCCATCTGAGGGAGGCCTTGAAGAGGGAGTGACTCTGGGAGGGGGAGGATGGTTCTCAGAGCTCAGAGGACCATTTCCCCAAGCCTCATCTCCCATCAAGTCTCTGTCCCTTCCCTTTTCCGGAGCAGAACCTACCCCAGACTTGCTGCACCTCACCTTCCTGTCAATCCCCACTCCTAGTCCCCTTCCCTGTACCCCTCTATCCACAGCTCTGTGGTCCCTCCCTTGCCTCTTGCCTCTCCAATGGCCACGCCTTTGTACCCAACCGTGCAACTCCTTCTTGGTCTCGCCCCACCCTAGCCTAGGCCCCGCCCCTCTGTAGACCGAGCCTTTTCTCTAGTCCCAATCTCGTCGATCTTCCGCCGCTCTTCAGAAGCCGCCGGGTCTTCAACCAGACCACGCCCCTATCCAGAAGCCCCGCCCCCTCTCCTTAGGAGAGCTACCCCGGTCCTTGCCCGCCCCGCCAAACGTCAGACCCCGCCCTCTCCCCGAGAGACCACGCCCCTCGGCACTCCTGGTCCCTGGTATTGCCCAGGCCCTGCAGCCACGGAGCACGCCCCGCCCTCGTTCCCCAACTCTCGGTCTCCAGGACACGCGCGAGGCTCCCGTCACTCGAACGCGCGGCGGCAGCGGCGGCAGCGGGAAGATGGCGGAGTCCGGCGGCAGCGGCGGCGGTGTTGGCTTCGGCGCGGGCCCCGGCCCGGAGCGCCCGAGCAGGTGAGACCCGGCCTGCAGTGGGCTCACACCTGTCTCAGAACCCAGGTGACCTGTGGGGAGTGCTGGGGGGCTGAGGGGCTGGGAAGCGTACTGGGCCTGCCCAAGGGTCTTTCCAAGGACTGCAGGTAGGTGCTGCTGAGCGGACAGCTGGAGGAGGGCTGGATGCCCCAGAACCTCAAGGTGTCTACATGTGGCCTTAGGGGCCTGAGGGGGCGTGGGAGGGCTTGGAGGTCTGAAGGGAAACCCAGGGGCTCCTGATTGGGAACTGGGAATGCCAAGGGGTCTGGGAGGCAGAAAGGGCCTGAACAGAGACCATGGGCAGTCTTGAGGTTGTTAAGGCTATTTTCAGTGGGACTCTGAAGGGGGACTGAAGGGAGCTTGCTCGGACTGAGGCCCAAGGCTTCCTAGAGGGTGCTAAGGGACCCTGAGGATTTTAAAGGTGGTTCTGAGGGTATGCTGAAGGGACCTGGGGTTGGTGAGGACTGTGGAAGCCAGAGGGTAGGGGGCACAAGTGAACCTAAGGACGTGAAAGAGGCCTAAGGGGCCTGGGAAAACCTGAGAGGGGAGGCTGAGGGGCCCTGGGGGTCCTAGTGAGTCCTGATGGGCAAGAAAGGGCCTGGAGTCCCAGGGGATTCTGAGGGGCTGGAGTGGTCTTGGGGAGCCTGAGGATGGTGAGAGAACCCTGAAGATCCAACACACACACACACACACACACACACACACACACACGAGTGTCCATCCTTGGAGTGCCTCTTTCCCAACCCCATGGGGTTTAAATCTCTCCCTTTTCCAGGTCAAAGGACTTGAAGCAATGTCTTGCCCTCAGACCAAGGGGGCAGAATTCATTTTCTCTGGTTAGAGGGAGGTCCCCTTTCCCTTTGGCCAAATCCTGAGACTGGGTGCTTGAACCTCAGATTTGGCTTCAAACTCGATGTTTACATACGTTGTTCTGGGTTCTCAGAGGGGAAGAACACCGACCTTAGGGAGCACGATCTCCTTCCTCTTTACATTGCACAGGGTCAGGGTGGCCCAGACCTCCCCATCCCTGTTCCCCAGGACAGCTGGCCACTCTTGGCTGACCAAGGATGAAATTCGGGCTCTTTCTCGCTGGTGAGCTTAAGGAAGCAAATCATTTTAGTTAAAGTGATGAATGATGAAGTTAGTACTTGTGTGCTATGGTGTCATTTATCATTGTGGGGACCTAGGCTGGTGCTGGCTGGAAAGACGTGATGACCCAGGTGCATGAGTTGGGCTTTGGAGGCCTCCAGTGGGCAGCATTAGAGGTACAGAGGATTTGGGAAGAGATTCAGGGGGTAGCCTGAGCAGGGCTTGGTGACCAGGAATGAGGTGGCATGTCAGAAACAGACAAGAGGGGAGAGTGAACCCTAGGTGTCTGCCTTGGGCCCTGGGGTGGGATAACCTGGGGCAAGGGTAAGGTATAATTAATTACATACCATACTGTTCATTGAGTTTTAATAAATTTGTAAGGGGGTAATAAATGGTGGTAGAAGGAGACTTGACTTGGGCTGGTGAACACACAATACAATACAGAGGTGATGTATTATAGAATTGTACACCTGAGCCCTGGCTGGTGTGTTTTGAGTGCCAGCCTGCAAGCCAAATGGTCGCCAGTTCGATAACCAGTCAGGGCACATGCCTGGGTTGCGGGCCAGGTCCCCGTGAGGGCCATGTGAGAGGCAACCATACATTGCTGTTTCTCTCCCTCTCTTTCTCCCTCCCTTCCCCTCTCTCTAAAAATAAATAAAAATAAATCTTAAAAAAAAAAGAAATGCCCCTTTAAAAAAAAAAAAGAAGGAGGGAAGAGGAGAGAGGGAGAGACAGACATTAATTTTTTATTCCAATTATTTATGCGTTCACTGGTTGGTTCTTGTATGTGTCCTGACTGGGAATTGAACCCGCAATCTTGGTGTATTGAGACGATGCTCTAACCAACTGAGCTACCCAGCCAGGGCCACCAGTCTTTAATTTTAGCAATTCTAAGTGTATGCTGGTACCTTATTTTGGTTTTAATTTGCATCTCCCTAATAACTTATGATGTTGGACATTTTTTTCATGGTTTCATTATCTATTCATATTTTTGGTAAAGTGTCTTTTCAAATTTTTGGATTAATTTTTAGTTGCGTTGTCTTCTTATTGACTTTTAAGAATTCAATAAAGTCTCTTAAAAGACTTTATGTGTTCTGGTTACAAGTTCTTTATCAGATATAGGATTTGCAAATATTTTTTCCCAGTCTGCAACTTGTCTTTTCATTTTCTTAATTTATCTTTTACAGATAAATTAAATTATTATTTTGATGAAAATGCAGTTTATCAATGTTATTCTTTTATGAATTATGCTTTTAGTGTCATATCTAAGAAATCTTTTCTAAATGGAGGTACATTCTAAAAGACATCGCCACCATCTCTGAGATGCCCGTGTACCCGCTTCCATCCATCCCAGTGAAAAATCACTGTTGTCTGGAGCAAATGATGGTAGGTGTATGTGAGTGCGTGTGTGTGCTGTATGTGTCTTGTTTCCGTGGTGCTAGTGTAGGGAGGAGAGCAAGAAACCCTAATATGGTGAGACGGAACGTACAGAAGGAGGTCGGGTTTTGAAGGAGATTGTGGCACGCAATAGCCTCCCAAGGATCTTTTGAAACGTAGAGGCCTTTGTAGCATTGTTCATTTATTCTTTCCTTCATTTCTTCCAAACGGGCCAGACTGGCCTGTTGAATGACCTACCCATGCCTTATTCCTCTTCATCCTTCTACACTCCAAGGTCATGGCCTCTCAGAGCCACCTGCCTGATTGCCTGCGTTCAGCTAGCCCCAGGAACACCTTCTTAGTTACCTTGTGTGTGTGTGGTTGGGTTTTTGTGTTTTTTGGTAAAATTTATATGACATAAAACTCATTCATGTAAAGTGTACAATTCAGAAAAAAAGAGAAGAGAAGGAAATGTGCGGCTCAGTGGTGTGCAGCACATTCGCGGTGGTGCTTGTGCCCGTCCCCTCTGTATAATTGCAGAACGTTTCTGTAACTCTCAGAGGAAACCCTGTCTCCTTTAGCAGCCACTCTCCATTCCCCTTCTGTCCCAGCCCCGAACAAACCACTCCTCTATTTTCTGTCTCTATAGGGTTACCTGTGTTATGAATAGAATCATACAGTATGGGATTTTTTTATGACTGGCTTCTTTCACTCCATGTAATATTTTTAAGGCTCATCTACATTGTAGTATATATCAGCACTTCATTCCTTTTTATGGTTGCATAATATTCTGTCATACCACATTTTGTTAATCCATTCACCAGCTGATGACATTAGGGTTGGCTCCGCCCTTTGGCTATTTTGGACAGTGCTGCTGTGAACATGCGTGTGTAAGTTTTCGCCTGAACCCCTGTGTTCAGTTCCTTGGGCTCTACTCCAGGGCCGGAATTGCTGTGTCATAAGGCTGTTGTTTACCCTTGACCATGCTATCAACACCCAACACTACTTGGTGTGTTTATGAGTGGAAATGCCTTGAGTGTGGAGAGCATGTCTTGTGTACCTGGAGCAGAGGCCACACAGAGGAAGTAAGTGTTCAAGAAATATGGCCAGGAGGGAAGGAGCGATGGACGGGGTGTGGAAAAGCTCTCTAGGGCTTGTAGTCCAGCAAGGGGGAAGTCACATCTATGGATGGGGTGGTCCTTTGCCTTCTTGGGGAGACTTGTGGGAGTGCTGTGGACTGGGGTTGGCTGACCTTGTCTGGGAGGCGGGTTTTCCAGCTTGCCAGGAGGTGTCTACGCCTGCCTTTTTTGTCCCATGAAGGGTTTTGTCATTTGGCCTGGTGTGGGGGCAGTTCCTGTCATCCCCTTGGCCCTTCCAGCAGTCCACAATGTGAGAAACTGTCCTTGAGGGACTGTGCTCCCCCACCCCACCCACCCCCAGTTTATATAACTTGTTTGTTCCAATTTCTCTCTTCTGCAACCAAGAGGGAAAAGTGAAAGAGAAAAGCTTATTCTCTTTCCTTCCCACCTCAAGGGATCAACAAAAGACCCATTGCCTAGTAGAGATGGTCATTAATGACTGAGCGGAACCTCTGGGGTAGACGAAGATGGTGGCCTGAGCCAGGGCTTGAGCAGGGGGGTGGGGCCTGGCTGCAGGCTCTGTCATACAAAAGACATTTTTCCTCCAGCAGGTCCCCTCCTAGCTCTACCTCGGGCCCTCCATGAGGTCCAAGCTCCTGGAGGGAGAGGAGGTTTCAGTGTTTTGAGCTGGGGGGGAGGTGCTCTCCAGGGAGTTGAACCTCCCCAGCTAAAATTCCATTGCTATGAGCTACCTAGCTGGCCGAGTTCTGGAAGAGCCTTCTCTCTATGGAGGCTCTTCAGACGATGGGCCTTTAGCATCCTTACTCCTTGGCCCATTTTCCCTAAAGGTGTCTGGATGGGGCCCAGATTTGCGGACTCATGCTGCTCCTCGTGGGTGAGGTGGGGGTATCTGGGTGAGGGACATGTTACCCACAGGTGTTTCCATGGGAAGTTGTGGCCAGGACACAGTGTGAGTGGTTTTGGCCCAGTTCAGCCGAAGTGTCTGCTCCTGGCTTGGTGGCCTTTGCTTGTCTGAGATTTCCTAACAAGCCCTCTCTGACTGCGCCCTAGGTGGTGTCCGCTAAGCTTCGAGGCTCTGGAAGAGTCTAGTTCCCCAATGCCTGTGCAAAAGACTGGGGGGTGACTTGCCTTCTGAGAAGGTTCTTACTGCTTTGGCCTCATCCTCTTTTCAGCTGTAGGGAGAGGCAGAAATTTCACCCTTCAGACATGGGAACTCCATTCCTCCTCTTGGGAATTCTGGGAGACCTGTAGCATCAGGGGCCTCATCACACCCATATGTCTGTGGTCCCTCCTTCCATGAGCAGGATGACCCTGCATACTCATTGTGCACCTTGGGCACAGCTACACTCCAGTGTGTGTTAGATTCCTCATCTGAAAAGTAGGACCCCAGACCCATAGGGCAGGGTAGCTTGAAAGAAGTGAGCTAAGGTGAGGGCGTGCTTAGAGGGCGCCCAGCTCGTTGTATGTGCACATGTTAGTGCAGAGGTAGCGACGTTACCCTGTGGTCCTGGTGCTGTCAACGTTCTGTCACTGTGCTGTGTGGGCTGCGAGGGGATCATGGAGTGTGGCAGATGGGGAAGAGATAAAAGTTGGAGTCTTCAACAATTTGGGCTGCTGAAACAGAATACTATATATTGGGTGACTTATATGCAACAGAAGTTTATTTCTTGAAGTTTGGAGGCTAGAAGTTCAAGATCAAGATGTCTGGTGAGGCTACTTCCTGATTGATATATGGTGTATTCTCACTGTTTCCTCACATGGTAGAAGGGTCTAGGGAGCTCTCTGGGGTCCCTTTAAAAAAAAAATCTCACCCAAGGATATGCTTATTGATTTTAGAGAGAGAGGAAAGGGGAGGGGGTGAGAAACATTAATGTGAGGGAAACATCGATCGGTTGCTTTCCTTATGTGCTCCCGCAAGGGATCGAACCTGAAACCTAGCTGTGTGCCCTGACAGAAAATGGGACCCACAACCTTTTGGTGTATGGGATGACACTCCAACCAACCAACTGAGCTACCTGGCCAGGCCCGGGTTCCCTTTTATGAGGTCACTAATCCCATTCACCAGGGTTCCACCCTTTTTACCTAGTTACCCCCAAAGGCTGCACTGCCTAACACCATCACATTAGGGGTTAGGTTTCAACATACGAATTTTGGAGAGGATACAAACATTCAGTCTGTGGCAATAAGCCTGAGCATTTGGGAGGACAATGGCATTATTAATTGATGGCCATGAGAGGGAGAGTGCTGGGGTGCTGGAGAATGGAACATGTCAAGTCTGAGCTGCTTCTGCAACATGAGAGTAGATGGCAACTAGGAACAGAGTGTGAGCATAAGCCGGGTGGGTTTTGGCAGAGTATTGGGATGAGCAGTTGAGCCTGGGGTGAGCTGGAGGAAGGGCTGGGCTGGTAGTGCTGGAGGACCGGGTCATGCAGCTCATCCCTTCTCAGGGATGCCCTGTTCCTCACTTGGCAGGCAGGATCCCAGCAGGGTCCCTCAAGCTCAAGGTATGAAATTGCTCTGTAGACTACACACTTCTCCCCGATTTGAGCTCTGCGATTGTCTTATTGCTGGACCGCTTCCACCTGGTGGCTGTGACCCCCTGGGGACTCCTTCTTGTCTTTGGCCATAGTTACTAGGGTAGGAAGGTTTTATTAGTTTCTGCTATCATTACATCATCTCCAGGGAGCCCACCAGTGTATCATTCACTTTCCTTAACAGCAGTTAGTTTTCATTGCCTATTCGCAGGGGAGAGCTCAGCAAGGCTGGGGTGCAGGTTTTATGCCTGCATCCCTCCTCCCTCCCAGACCCTTTAACGATGGGGCTTTCTCTGCACTCCCTCCCTTTGGTCTTGGGCATATTTCAGACTTGGGGTTGATGGCTCTGGAGAAGGAGGACGGAAGTGGGAGGAGTGAAAGGGGGAGGGGAAAGGGCCCAGATAGAAACAATTCATCCACATGTTGATGGAACTTACATCTTGCTCTTCCCCTGGTGGTTGTCACATGCTTCCTGTGTCCCTGCCACTGTGTTTGGTGCTGGGCTTGCTAGGAGGGATTGGGGGGCACAGTTGAGTCCTGCCCTTGGGGATCCTATGTGCCAGCAGGGAGTTAGTGAAACATTGGTGCAGTCATTATCCCATGGGTGCCATAAATGATCCCAAGGCCAATTGGGAACTTCTTGCCTTCTCAGAAAGGGTCTGAGAGCCTCCTCAGGAGCGAGGTTGAGCCAAGTCTGAAAGTTTGTGTTATTTGAAGGTTAGTGTCATCGGCTCAGGGGAAGGGGGCCGAGTGAGGTGGACTGTTCTCTGGGTGCTGGCAAATGGTATGTGCAGGTTCTGAAGGTGGAGGAGACAGGCTCTTCAGGGTTGGGGATCAGAGAGGAGTGGGTAGGAGGGATGAGGCAGGAGACCGGGAGTGCAGGATCTGGGTGAGAGGGACACCTAGGTCAGGTTCGTGGTTTGAAAGGATCCCTCTGGTGGGAGAGGATGGGGCCTGGACCAACCTTGGGGCAGTGGGGAGGGCACAGGCTTGGGAAAGATTCAAGGTTGAACTTGTGCTATGTGCTGACCAGTGTTGGCAGCTGGACAGGTAGTCACCTGCTCTCAGGTTTCTGCCATGGATCTAGGAGTGCATGCTGGGTGAGGTTCTGTGAGTAGGTGGGCAGGCAGGAGAGGACCAGGCCTCACTTGGCCTGAGAGGCTGCACTGCCTACCAGCATCCCATAGAGAGCTGGGAGGGGCAGAGGTGGACATCCCACCTTTAAGGGTCACTGGCCACCTCTGTTCCCGAAAGCCCCTGTGCCAATCTTTGCTCAAGGGCCTTAGGTTTTCCAGCCAGCAGGTCTTGGTCCCAGGAATGTCCCTCTTCCCAGGAAAAGGGCTTGGACTAGTTTGATTCCACCTACCCACGGACTCTGAGCTTTTCCTTGAGAGTCCATACGTGCCATACACACTCTTATTTGCACTTTCCTTCTGTCTGTTAGCCACATCCTGGTCCGACCGCTTCTTCCACCTCTCCTCCTCCTCTGGGCTCTGTGCCACTGTCGCCCCATTCTGGCGGGATCTCCCCAGGCAGGCGTCAGTCCACATCGTTCTCTCATTTCTCCCACCTGACACCTGCCAGGGCTTTTTTCACTCTCAGAACAAAATCCACATCTCCACGTGACCCCCTCGGCTCACCCGCCAGCCCTCCCAGCTGCCATCCTGCCTTCCTCGTGGGCCGTCACCCCTCCTGGGCCTTTAACCCAGCCCCCGCGGAGTGTCCTATCCTAGAGCTTCGCATAACTCCAGTGTTGCCCTTGGGGCCTGACTGATCTGTCTATCATGGCCCGCTGCCCAACACAACCCACTGCCCACCCTCTGCCCTATGTTCATGGAACATTCTCCGTGCTAAGGACCCATGTCCCCAAGACTGTGTGCTCCCCAAAGGCAGGGCTTCATCATGGAGGCTCTGATTCCATCCAGTGAGGACTTCACACACAGTCTGCGATGGAGTTTGCCAGAGTTGCTGGTCTGACTGAGAGGCTTCTGAAAGAGTACTTCATGGCCCAGCCGGGTGAGGGCCACTCTCCTCTTCCTCCCGTTATTTCATGTCAGGATCTGGGTAGAGAAACACACTCCCAGGCATGTTGTCAGTGAACCAGCCCTATCTGAGGGAAGCCAGTGAATAGTACCTTTTGGCGGGTGTGCTTTGTGTAGGATCTTAATGCTGTGTGTTGAATACAGAAACAGCTGGCTACTCTCCCTGTCTAGCTGCCTGCAGTGGGAAGTGGGGGCCACCCTCCAGGTTTCTACTGGAAGATCCCCCTTTTCTTGTGGTAGCTGCTAGCAGCTATGCAGATGAGCTCTTAACACATGTTAACCCTGGGTCTCCAGTCCCTTCTTCCTCCCCTCCCTGACCTATCCCTGGTCTCTCTAGAGAGGGCTGCTCAGGATGCACAGGACAAATCCTCCCTAGCATTCCTCCTCTGCAAAACAGGTTTTGGGGTGCCAGTTTGCCGCACAAGAAAATATTATGATTCCAGAGGAAGTAACCAGCACCTTTGGGGAATCTCAGAGCATTCCTGTGAGCGAAGCAGCTTCCGGAATTGAACATGCTCAGTGTGGAGGAAATCTTGAGGGGTGGACCTTGGGGCTTTTAAGGCCTCAAGGGCGGTTACCCAATGAAGCCCAAGATGTTTCCTGACATGACAACTGTGAAATTCCACAGGGGTCAAAGACGGACTGCACCAGGAGCAGCTGAGCTGGATATCCGGAGAGCTCTCCTCTCAATGGGGTGTTAGGAGTTGAAGCAGTCTGCCAAGGGAAGCAGAAGCAGAGACATGATCACCCAGAATCTTCTGTAACCGGAGCTGAGAGTAGGGCATTCTCTCAAGGCAGGGTTCAGGGGGTGGCGAGGTGCCCAAAGATTACAGGCATATAAGGGAGCCCCCCTGAAGACCCACAGGCAGCTTCCATGTGGAAAACTTCCAGGACTAAAGTTGTAACCATGTGCTTGCTTTAGTGTGGTCATCTCTCGCTCTCTGCTTTTCCCTCTCCCTCCTCTCCCTGTCACAAGAGGAGATAATTGGAGCCTGCCTGCTTTTAAGGTAGGGCTGTTGGGAGTACACAAATGTTTATGCTGTACGTGAGTCACTTGCAGAAGCGATGGGTAGTGTTTTCCTTGTCAAGGCTGAAGGCATGGGCTGCCTTGCAGCTCCAGCCTTAGGCATGCGTCCAGCAATTGAGCATTTAGAGTTGCTGAACTTTTGCAGTGGGGGGCGTGAGTAGCCTGCTGACCTTTACTGGGGAGCCCATGTCTCATTGCAGGTAGGCGGGGCTCAGGTTGAGTATGGCCACCACCTACTCACCGAGATTGCCCAGTGTGACTTCCCTGCCTCCCTGCACCCTCCCCTCTCCCTGCTCTGCAATCCCGGGATAGGAAGACTGTGTGCAGTCAGTGCAAGGAGAGGTGGCAGCTGGAGAATTGTTAACTCCACAGTGGTTTTTCCAGAGGTTCATCTGGAATGTGGTGGAAAGGAGGCCAGGATTTGAGACTACTGACACTGAAGGCTCACTTTGCTTGTGAGCACCAGAGGCTCAACTCACTGCCTTCAGTTAAAAAATAAGAGTTCATTGTTCTCATTAAAAAGAAAAGTTTAGGGAGTGTTTCAGTTTTAGGTCTATTGAGATTCAGGGCTCAGATGATTCTCCTAGAATCTGTGACTCCCATTTCTCATCTCTGTCTTCCTTTTTTTTTTTTTTTTTTAAAGATTTTATTTATTTTAGACGGGAAGGGAAGGAGAAAGAGAGAGAGAGAAACATCAATGTGTGGTTGCCTCCTACGTATGCCTCCAACTGGGGATCTGGCCTGCAACCCAGACATTTGCCCTGACTGGGAATTGAACCGGTGACCCTTTGGTTTGCAGGCCAGTGTTCAATCCACTGAGCCACACCAGCCAGGGCTCTCTCTTCCCTCTTGACTGGGCAAAGTGAACCCACCTTGCTTCCCACCATCCCAGAATCAGAGGAAAGGCAAATCTCCATTCCCGGAAAGGCTACGATTGTATTGGATGGGTCACACCCTCATCCCTGGACCAATCAATGGGGCTGGGAGGCTCTGGCTGGCCAGGCTGAGTCATGAGTTTCCCATTTCAGTCTGGGGATGGGGTGTCCTGATCCCTACCACTGGGGCTAGAGTGGAAAATAGGAGGTTCCCTGAAGAAAACAGGAGGTCCTTATCAGAAGAGGAGAGGGATGTTGGCACCCCCTAAAATGAAGACATTCATGACAGGCCCTTCTGATGCCTAAATTTGTGCTGCTGTTGGAAAGGCCTTGCTGAGCCATCCCCATGGCTGTCTGCCTGTGTCAGGTCTGGCACCACTGGGCATGAATTCATGCCATACCATTTGGCAGAACCATCCCTGTCAGGGCCTCAATACCTGTCCTGCAGGGGAGGCAGCTAGGCTGGGCCCTGAGACACTGGAATTTGGCAGCGCTGGAATGTCACTGGGTTTCTAAACGGTGCTCTGGGGCTGCATAGTCATGCACATACTTGCCTGATTTGTAGAGTGAAGGGGTTTTGCTCATTCAGGTGGCTCCATTTCCAAGCCCAGTGCAGAAGGATAATGTGGGGGGATGGCCTGTTACTGGGATCAGCCTTGAGTTAGTGGCTGGGCCCGGGACAAGCAAAGCCTTGGCCTGAGACCTGCTCACTAGTCTGCCCCCGCTACTCATGGCACGGGGGCCCCAGTTAGACTTTGAAGGGTAAGAGAGGCTGTGGGGAGATCTGGCTGGGCTGTGAGGGCAAGGGAGACCATGGGGCGACCTGCTTTGAGAAGGCTTGGAGGTGAAGGCTTTGAGGACCATGGAAGAGTTGGGGACTTGGGATTGCAGTTTGGGGAGGAGGGTGAGAGGGCAGGAGGAGTTGGCCCTTCAACAGGGGGCACAGCCTGAGCAAAGTGTAGAGACCAGATGCCCGAGACAGAATCTTGCTGAGGGCCTCCTGTTGAGCCCAATCAAAAGATAACATACCCAGTCCCAGGACTTGGACCAGGAGAGTGCATGGAGGGAGTGAACCGAGCAGATGTATGCAGTAGAGATCTGCAGTGAGCAGATATGTGAGTCAGCTCTGACCCGTGCTGCCACCTAACAGCCATCCATCTGTTACCTCACCCATCTATTTACCTTCCTATCCACCATTCCATCCATCCATCCATCCAGCCAGCCAGCCAGCCAGCCAGCCAGCCATCCATCCATCCACCCACCCCCTCTATGTAGCATCCAATTGACAAGTGTGACTGAGCTCTGAGCACATTCTAGGCATGGTGCCAGGTGCCAGAATCCACCCTACCCTGCCCTGGTGAGGCTCCTGTTTTAGCCTTGGGGAGACAGGCTGGGAACAGACAGGTGGTGTGCTAGACAGAGCAATGAGTTAGGAAGACAAATAGAGCCAGGTTGGGGGTCAGAGAGGCCTCGACGAGTCTCTTCCAGTGTGACCTGGCAAAGCGGGGCAGTCTCCCACACAGAGGCTGGAGGGTTAGTGGGTAATGCATACCCTTGCCATGGCCTGCACCAAGGAACTGCATCCTGCCTTTCATGCTGTCCAGTTCCATGTCCACTTCATGGCTCAGTACCCCTGGCCAGCAGTCTCAGTGATCACAACATCCACCCACCTGAGGCTACAGAGAGGCTGACACCAACCAGGCCTTTTGTGTGCTGTGTGGCCTTAGACCTCTCCGTCTGACCTTTGTGCCTTATTGCCTTCTCTATAAGATGGTGATGATAGTGGTATCCCCCTTGCCGTACTGCCCGCTGAGAAATAAGCTGGGAGCCAGGTCTGCACCACCCAGCCCATACCCCTGTATGGAGTAGGTTCTCACTTACCAGGACAGGCAGGGGTGGAGGTGGAGAGCTGGCCGCTGGCAAGGGAAGTTGGGTTTGGGTGTCCGTTTCTTTCTTCGTAGCCTTGAGAAGTGCCCAGAGTTGGGCAGGTCTGGGAATGTGGGCGTTGCCCACATGATCCTCCTGTCCATCAGTAGTGGCCCCACATGAGCCCCGCTTGTCCTGGGCTCCCAGGGGCATCAGTCAGAGGCTGGGGTGAGGGCACAGAGATTGGACAGGAGGTCTTGGTCTGGTTTGAGGGGCACTGGGTTCACAGTGGCCCATGAGTTGTGGAGAGCAACAGGAGACGCCGGCAGCGGGGTGATGAGGTCTGACGTTATGCCCCACTGCTGGCAGGAGGGCAGGTGGTACCTGCGGAGTACTCCACTCTGGCCTGGCGAGTATTGGGGGGACATGGGGATTTGTGCCACTTGTCCCTGTCACAGCCACAGAAGGGCAAGGTGATTGAGCTGGCAGGGCCTGTCTTCAGTGGAGCTGGCATGCCAGGCTCTGTACACGAGGGGTCTCTGGTAGGCCTCAGGGCAGGGTTGGTGAGACACGGGGCAGGGCTGGACGGGAGCAGCTTTTCTCACCTCGAGGGCCCTCAAGAGGATTCATGAAGGTTCTTTTGAGGTTAATGCAGGTTCTAGAACCTGCCAGCCTTCCCCACCATCCTCCCCAGCCTCAGCCTCCCAGGCTGTTGCATGGGGCTCTCAGGAGGTGCCAGCCCCAGGAACCAGCAGGTTACACAGTACTTCCTACTGGGCACTCCCCTACACCCCCTCTTTTCTGTCACCCGTCACTGCCCAGCAGGCATAAACAGGCAGAAGTGAAGGCCATGAGCATGAGCAATGGCTCCAGATGGTGATGCCATGAGGAAGACTGGGGGATGTGGGGCATTGTGGCCTGGGGCTCCTTTGCAGGGCTCAGTGAGGGGGTTTCTGTGGGCGATGTGCTCCTAGGGCAGGCTTACAGCGGGTCTGGCCGTTTCCACAGCCTTTGGCTCTTGGAGGAGGCAGGGCAAGTTGCAGGGAATGGACTAGGCTCCATCCCGACCTGTCGGCCTGGCACACCTGCTTTCTCTGGACACACACAGACCCACCGATAGGGTGCACTGACTGGCATGGAGCTGGGCAGCCTATTGTAAATTTTGCGTATGTCTGAGAATAACCAGCATGATGACCAGGAGGGAGAAATAGACAACTTAACTGCGGATGCTGTGGAGAGATTCCAGGCTTGGAGGACATGGAATCTGGGGCCCTGGCTGGGTTCTTCTGTCTCTCTCTCTGAATCTCTGTCCCCGTCTCTGACTCTATCCCCCTTTCTCTGAGTCTCCGTCCCTTGCACTCCCCTGGTCTCTGTCTCCTTCCCTCTGGGTCTCTGTCAGTAGATTGGTGTCCTGCCCTGCTGGGACAGTGTTGTGGGAACTTTCTTCTGCTCCTGGGCTCCATGCTTGTCCACCCAGCCTTGAGCTTTCCTCTATTACCCCTGCAAGCCCAGGGATCAAGCCCTGCCAGACAACTGTAGGCATCTTAGAAGGAGCTGCCCCTTATCTGTAGGGATGGCCTGGGAATGGGCTTGCTGCCTCCTGGGGATGAGGGAGGCAGAGCCACCCTTACAGAGCAGTCCCAGGAGAGAGGCGCTGACGTGAGTGTGCAGGCTGTGAGCCAGCGCAAGGTGCCAAATCACGGAGACTCTATCCTTGGGCTGCGAGCATAGTACCCAGAGCTGTGAAATATCGCAACCATGGCAACAGAGGCTGGGCTGTCTGCCTCTGGGGGGGGGTGTGAGACCCTGGCTTTGGTGCACCTCTTACCCATGGAGCTGTGCACCCAGGAGCCAGCTGTGGCCTTGGCAGAGCCAGCAGGCTGCAGTGTAGTGAGCAGGCTTAAGGGCCATGCTGGGCCTCAGTCTTCTGTCTCGAAGGGGACACTTGTCCTGTCTTCCTGGGCTGGTAAGGGATTCATGAGGTTGTCTGTGAAGAACCACTTGCAGTAGGTGGTTAGTTAGTGGGCCTTGTGAAGGGTCAGAGTGGGTGCAAGGGGGAAGGCACAGAGTTTCCAATGTGGCTGGACAGAAGCTGGGCAGGGAGGTGCGTGAAATAGGGTGGAGAGGTGGTTCCGCAGGCTGCCAGAGCTTCATCAGAGCTCTAGAGCCCAATTTCCCCTCTCTGGGTCTCTGTCCCCCCTTTTTCTCTGGGTCTCTGTTCCACTCTCTCTGTGGGTCTCCCCCCACCCCCATCCAGGTCTCTGTCCCTCTCTCTGGATCTCTGTCCCTCTTTCTCTCCGGGTCTCTCTCCCCCTCTCTGTCCCCCTCTTTGGGTTTCTGCCCCCTGAAGCACAGCATCTTCCCCACTGATGCCCCTGGGACCTTGGGTGGAGTGGCTGAACTCCCTGGTACAACGTCAGCCGGGGTATGAGCCAACCAGCTGCGCTGTGCTGCTGTGCTCCTTGGAGCCACATGGACAATAAAACCAAAATTGGCTTTGGAAGTGGAAGTACTCTCCGTTTTGAGGGGAAGTGAGGGAATTTGCATGTCAGAACAGTATGTTAAAGGGGCAATACCGGCAGACTCTGTTCTGGCCTGAGCTTTGGGCTCCATGTGGGGGTGGGAAAGGATTTTACAAAACCCCAAAGAAATGTTTCCATGAAATTCTTGTTCTTGCCTTTTCTTTTTTTTTTTTTTTTGTTTTGACATTCCAATGAAAAGAATTGTTCCGGGGCTTTGGAGATCTCCTGTAGCTTTGGGAAACTGACCATGGAGACCAGGGCCAGCAGTGGGCGAGGGCAGGAGGAGGGGAGTCTTCACCTCCACTGTGGGGCTCTGTCACCCCTGTGGCTCTGCATTTCCTGTGGTCTCTCCCCATTGTGCACTCTTGCCTCGGGCTGGGTCTCTGCATAGCAGAACTGAGGCAAAGCCTCCAGTCTGTGATATATTCAGGGGATGACCCATGCAGGGCTGGATGAAAGGAGCCCATGTAGGGGCACCAGCAGGGAGCAATGGGCTCAGCGACTAGGGTCCCCTGGGAGATTGTGGGAATCCTGCCACTGGTGGTCTCTCTGGCGACATTTACTCTGCCCAGTCCCATGGGCCATCAGCCCCTGTGCAAGGGAAACCCTGAGGGAGGCAGGGTCTGTGTTCCCATGTCTAGCACAGCCCTGGGCCTGGCCAGAGTTTCCCAATGACAGTGCTAGGGGGTGCACAGCGTGGGGGTAGGGGATCAGGGCAGTCCTGAGCCCAGGCCAGATCTGTGGGGGCACGTGCAGCCCCCTGGAGCCTAGCTCCAGGCAGAGGGTCATCTGGGGCAGCAGTGAGAGGCCCCCAGAGACACCCTGACCAGCTGCTGACGCACTGGCTCCGATGACTCAGTCCTGGTGACCATGGCTCGGGTGGCCGTCTGGAGACTTGGACTGGCCCAGGACTGCCGCCACCGCCTTCCTGGAGGCCCATGGCCCCACTGTGGCGGCCACCCCCTGTCTGACCGGCCTTAGTCATTGGTCCCAGGCCCAGTACTACTCCTCCTGACCACCTCCGCCCAGCCATGCCTGCCTCTCTGTCCAGAGTTGGACTCTGGCCCCTGCCAGCTTCCTCCCTCCCTCCCAGAGCTCCCCAGAGGCTATGAGGTGTGTAATGGGTAGTGCAGGGGCTTGGGGACAGTTGTCCCATCTGTGAGGCCGGAAGAAGGAAGCAGCCCATGGGGTGCTGGGAGTCTTGCCCAGCACAAGGAGGATGTGTACGTGGAAAGGGTTGCTTCCCACTCACTTGTAGCTCGGCTTGGCCCTCACCCTGGAGACAGCCGCCCAGTGGGCTTGGTCGGGGTTCCAGCCCAGGTGTCTTTACTCCTGATTATGGACATTCTAACTCCCTCAGCACAGCTCAGCTGAGGGGCAGCCCTGTCAGAATGTACCATAATTCTTTGTATTTCCTTGAAGAGCATTTAGTTTGTTTCCCAACTTCAGCCCCTAGAAATGATATTTGGGGAATGTCCCCGCTCATCTCTCTTACACTTGTGAAAGATAAATCCCAGCAGTAGCCTTGCTGGTTCAAGGATGTGAGCCCTTAGAATTTTGCTGGGTCTGTTGCTCTGCCTTCCTGGAGATTGTCCCACTTCACACTACCCCTGGGAACTGATATGAGCATCTGCTGTTAGATAACCTGATGACTCTGCCCACCTGAGGGGTAAAGCTGGTTCCTTGGTGAGCACACTTTCACATTTGGAAGAGGCCTACCCAGCTGTGTTTCCTCTCCTCTGAACTGTCAGCCCACATCATTTGTATATTTTTCTGTGAGGTTGCTAGCTTTGTATTGATTTTTTGGGGCTCTTTATATATGGAGGACCATGGTAAATATATGTTCAGGGACAGAGCAACTCCATGATAAAGTTGCCCCTGGTATGATATCTTCTCATGAAAATGTGAACATGCACGCTAGTCCTCTGGGCTTCGGGGAAATGTAGAAAGTCCTCCCACCCTGTCCTGAAGTCTCCAAGGGATTTATAAGAAAAATGAGACCATGTGAAAGCAAAATGCAAAAATGCACAGAATCTGTCAGGCAAGGTGTCCACAGAAAGGCCAGCCTGGCTTGTTGGGCACCTACCATGTGCCAATGCTCTGTGGGTCATTCCAGCCTTCAAGTTCCCAAGTGCCTGGCCCTATTCAGTGGCCTGTGTGTGGCTCATATAGGCAGTGGCAGGATACAGACCCCTCTGGGCCTTGCTACCTCCCCAGCCCAAAGGGAAGTGGGTGGAAGTAGGTGGTCTATGGTCCATTACTTCCCAGGAGGTGATGAGGGCAGAGGAGCCTTAGCACAGCCATGTGACCCCTGTGCCTCCCCCATTTGATAGCCAAGAAAATAAAGACCCAGAGACCAGGGAACATGCCTGAGTCACACAGTTGGCTGATAGCAGGGCAAGGGTCGGAATCCTCCCTTTGCTTCTCACACCAGATGCCAGAGCCTGGCGAGGTGAGGTCCGTGGTGCAGCCCGGGCAGGTTTCCTGAGGAGCAGGTCTCACTGATCTGCATCTCCCAACCTTTGGATTCTGGCTCTACCCCCAGACACTCCGATTAAGGCCAGGCTCTGGGTTTGGGCTCTAGGGGGTCCTAGTGATAAGGGTGACTTACTGGGGCTTGGACCTGCTGAGTCCAAGTCTGTTCCTGGGAGGGAGGCTCCAAGGGGTCACACCAGCTGTTCTTCCCTGTGTGCACAGAGAAGGTGGCTCACCTGCCCAGACTGGAGGAGCCAGAGGGGCTGTGGAGGTGGGGGAAGGCATCTCAGCATACCTTCACTGCAGGCAGTGCCCCAGGCAAGGCTGCTAGGAAGCCCTCTGTGGAAGCAGGGAGTGAGGCCCAGCACCCAGCATGCAGCCAAGCCCCTTTCCCCCTAGGGAGAGGCCCCATGGACATCACTGTCTAAATGCAGGGGTGGCAGGGCTGGGAAGAGAAGCCATGACAGCCCCACTTTCTGGCCTCTGCAGCTTTCTGCCCTGCGCCTGTCTCCTCTCCCCAGGATGCCCACAGCTGCATTGTAAAGCTGATTCTGGATGGTTTGACCTGTTTGTTCCCCAGGGCCTAGGGTGTGCACCAGGTGAGAGCCAGGTCACTATTCATGCTGTGTCCTTCCACCCACAGGTAAGGGTCTAGGGGCCGACAAAGCCGGTGAGGGGTAGGATGGACCTGAGCGCCTGATGGGTCCTTGGAGGCTTTTGTGGGGCATGGACTTAGCTGAGGCAGCCCAGAGGCCCATCAGAGGGTATCAGCAAGGCCCCATTCCTGGAGGTGTCCTGGCAGTGGCTGTTCAATGGAGAGTAGCCTTGGCTGGGGGCAGAGGAGAAGTGGGGGTGGGGGGGTTGGTGCTCTTTGAGGCACTTTGACTTTCGAGGGTCCACGAACCAATGACATTCTGTGTATATCTTCAGGACTTGGGTCCTTCGTGGGGTCTTGGGAAGCTGTCAGAGCAGAGACTCAGCAGTCAGGGAGGATGGGCTGGATGCAGCAGCTCTGGCTGCTCTGTGCTGGGGAGAGGACAGACCTGTGAAGTGGGTGTCCCCTCTCCCTGGTGCGGAGAGGCAACTGAGCCAAGCTGGAGACTTGGGGTGTTCCTGAGCCTCTGTTCTTCCTTTCCTCCGTGGCCTGCAGGAGGCTGCACCCCAGCCTTCCAGGCACGCCAGGCCCCGCAGCATTGACAGCCCAGACAACGCTGGCACTGGACTCCAAATCCTGTGCCTTCCTGCCTCCCATGGTGGGAAACCTTTCCACCAAGTGCAAGCTGTGTTCCTCCTATCATATCCTGTGTCACCCAGCCATATCCCACATCTTTGGGACTCTGAGTGCCATGTAGTCCTTCTGCCCCTGGTTGGCCCTCTCCCATTCCCAAGGCTCTCTGAAAGGACACTGAGGGTGAGGTTGGGGACCTCAGGTTGCCTGCAACTGCATGGATCCAGTACCAACTACGTGCCCTGTGCTTGGCATCAGCCCTTTTACGTCCTATAGTGCTTTGGGAGCTGGTGAGCAGTGGGGCTGAGGGGACTTTTTCTTCCTGCTTTCTTAGGAAGACTGGCGCTCACCTTCCTGGCCCTCACTTGTGGGCGGGTGTTGGTCCCAGGACTGGGAAAGCAAGTTCCAGAGAGCCCAAGGCTGGAGAGGGAACAGAGTGCTGGGCTCGTGGAGCAGCCATGGGATGGGAAGTCCTGGGGGTTCTGACTCTGGAGGTGATGGCACTGTTTGCTCCTGTTGTGTCTGGAGATGAAGTGATGTATTGGGTCCTCCAAACCATTTATTCACTGAGCATTCGCTCTACTAAAGTTTCCTGAAATGAAGCAGTAAAGGGGACTTGGGGAGCGATTGAGGGCCTCCTCATATTCTCTGAGGTGCTGGGGGTCACAAAGGGTTTTACGCAGGATCTGAGAAGGCTCAGATGTCTTTTCATTCTAGTATTTTTTTTTTGAGATGAAATTCCTATAATGTAAAACCACCGTTTTGAAGTGAACAATTCAGTGGCATTTGGCACAATTACAGTATTGTGCAACCATCTCGTCCACCTCGTTCCAGCACACTCCGTCACCCTGAAGGGCGCCCTGTCCCTGTTCCCCATCGCCTGACAGCTCCTGATACGGTTTCTGTCTCTATGGATTTGCCCGTTCTGGACATTTTATATAAATGCGATTGTGCAACATGTGGCCTTTTGTGTCTGGCTTCTTTCACTGAGCATTCATGTTTTTCACGTTCACCAATGTTGCTGTGTGAATCAGCGTCATTCCTTCTTAAGGCTGAGTAATATTCTATTGTGTACACATACCACATTCTGTTTATCTACTCATCCGTTGATTGGCATTTGGGTTGTTTCCACCACTCCTTTTTAAAACCTAAAAACAAAATTCTAGCACTGGCTGGTGTGGCTCAGTGGATTGAGTGCCGGCCTGCGAACCGAAAGGTCACCAGTTTGATGCTCCGTCAAAGCACATGCCTGGGTTGCAGGCCAAGTCCCCAGTTGAGAGCATACGAGAGGCAACCACACATTGATGCTTCTCTCCCTCTCTTTCTCCCTCCCTTCCCTTCTCTCTAAAAATAAATAAATAAAATTTAAAAAAATCTAAAACGATTTTTCTTTTCTCTCCTGATTCCTCATTTGGAGGTACAGGAATCTCTGCTTTCCTTGTCCCCACCCCCTCAGCAAGCTGCCTCCATTGGTAAACCTATCTTCTTACAGAGATATTCTTGGTTTTGTGGCTTCCCCACAATTTGCTCTGTTAACCCCACATTGGCTAGTAGGTGACAAGAAGATCCCATGCAGCCTGCTGCTTCCCAGGATGGATTCAGAATCTGCTATATCCTCTTAAAAACTCTGGGGCTATGGGCAAGCTGCTCAGCCTATTCCTGTCCTTGGAAGGTGAGACCAATGGACCTTTCCCCTTGACTAGGCAGCCACAGAGCACAGCCCAAAGCCAAATTCTTCTGAAAACTGCCCGGTGACTTTGTGGTCGTGCAACTGCCCTCCCCCAGGGTGCTGGCAACTAGAAGCATGCTGTCAGATGTCGGAGTGTCTGGGCCTTGAAGGCCAGGCCTTCCTGGAGGTGGTACACCCTCCTACACAGTGAGAAGCACCCCTGTCCCTAGAGCCCAGTGCTCCTGGGAAGCTGCAGGTCTAGTTCCTCCTCCACACTCACACTGGGGCTCTGTGCCAGCACCTTAATCCCACCCAGCCTCTGTAGAAGAGAGATAGGTTTACCCATGGGGCTTGCTGGGGGCATAGGAGACATTGGGGATGTGGAGAGTGCAGCACTCAGGAGGTACATCTAGAATTAAAAACAATGAGATAGAGTTTTTAAAAGGAGAGGGTTGGAAGCAACCTACATGCCCGTAGATAGTTGAAGGGATAAAGAAATTGTGTACTCAGCCCTGGCTAGTGTAGCTCAGTGGATTGAGCGCGGGCTGGGAACTAGAGGGTCTCAGTTCAATTCCCCATCAGGGCACATGCCTGGGTTGCGGGCCCGGTCCCCAGTGAGGGCCATGTGAGAGGCAACCACACATTGCTGTTTCTCTCCCTCTCTGTCTCCCTCCCTTCCCCTCTCTCTAAAATAAATAAATAAAATCTTAAAAAAAAAAAAGAAATTGTGTGCTCACACACACAGTAGCATATTATTCAGCCATAAAAAAGAGTGAGACACTTATAAACACTACAATGTAGATGAACCTCGAAAACATGATACTGAGAAAAGCCATAAAAAAACACTTGTTGTCTGATTCCATTATATGAAATGTTGAGAAAGGCAAATCCGCAGAGCCAGAAAGTGGATTAATGGTTGCCAGGGGATGGGACAGGGACAGGGGAATGGGGGCATGGGGAGTGACTGCTCATCGAGATGGGGTTTCTTTCTGGGACGATGGAAATGGTCTGGAGTTAGATCGCAGTGGTGGTTGCACAACATTGTGAATCTACTAAATGCCACTGAGTTGTACATATTAAGTGGTGAACGTTATGTTATGTGAGTCTCACCTCAATTTTTTTTTAAAGGGACATGTGGTTTCCTCAGGTCCTATGTGAAATCCTGCCATTATCACAGGCAGCAAATGACATTCACTGCCAAGGATAGTCAGTGGGCAGGTGGCAGACACGGTTGAGACCCAGGATTTGTTTCTCCTTCCCTGGGGCTGGTTCTGGTGATTTCGCCTGTGCCTGCAACAGCTTCAGAGTCTGGGCGAGCTGCCCAGGGTCCCTGGGCTAAGATGAGCCTGCCCTGAGACCTCTGAGCCTCGAACTCCACCCTGCTCTCCCACAGCATGGCCGATAAGAATGGAGCCCTCAAGTGCACCTTCTCAGCGCCCGGCCATAGCACCAGCCTCCTACAGGGCCTGGCCACACTTCGCTCACAGGGCCAGCTCCTGGACGTCGTGCTCACAGTCAACAGAGAGACCTTCCATGCGCACAAGGTGGTCCTGGCTGCCTGCAGTGACTACTTCAGGTTAGCACAGGCTCAGGGTGTGGGCTGGAGAGTGCAGGCCCTTTGAGAGGGGCAAGTTCAGCACCATCCAGGGAGGGATGGCTATGAGGGAAGGTGGCTGGTGTTGGCCCAATAGCCCGTAGACCTACTGTTTTTCCCAGATTTGCAACTGACTTAAAACTTGTTGGGGACATTGCATAGGCAAGAACATACCTAGGGGACAGAGGTGGCCCATGGGCACCCAATTAGCAGTTTCTGCTCTGAGGGATGGCAGAGCTTGGCCAGGTTTCCACTCTGCCTTTATTTGATACCTGTGTGTGCCAGGTGCTGTGCTGGCCTCGGATCCAGCAGGGAGAAGACTGGCATAAGTCCCTGCCCTAGTGACACCTGTACTCAGGACGAGAGAAAGGAGGGACTCCCCGACAGTGGCCCCAGAGTGTGCCAGGTTCTGTTCTAGTCCCCACATGACAGGCGAGGCCTTGCTGGGTGCATGGATCAGTCTGCTGTGAAGGCCTTTTACCGAAAGTGCCCCTCTGGGGGTGGTTCTCTGGCCCTGCTTTGCCGGTGATGGCAAAGGCATCCCTGCCACCGTCTCACAGAGCCCCACCCCTGGTGTGCACCCCAGGCTGCATCTTCCCTGCCCGGTTGCCCTCCGACTGCCCGCCCTGTGGGCTCAATGAGGCCCTTCTGGGGAGCTAGAGAAGCCAAGCCATCTGGGGCGCCGCTTCTATTTTTATTCTGGATTTGGGGACGGGCGAGCCGCCCCAGCCAGAAATGCCCTTTAAAGGCTCCTTTGCGCTGGTACTGCAGCTGGCGAGGCCTTAAAAGGCAAAGCTCCCTCTCGTCGCCATGACTGCTTCTGCCTTCGACAGGCTGATGGGACTCACAGGGACAAGAAGGGGCAGGGCCCTGGGGCTGGCAAAGCACTGCTCTTGGAGGGCTGTGGCACTGCCTCGTGGAGTGCTGGGCAGTTGTTAGTTGGTGGTCCTAAGGCAGCACCTGAGCCTGGCCCACACTAGGGGTGACGGGTGATGGGTCTCTGTTACGTACATGGCCAAGGGGAGTTCCCTCCCCTCAGTCAGCTGTTATGATGCACGCTGATGGCCATCAGAGTTATGATGAAAGGCCAGCTTGCCTGTGAAAGGACCTTCCCATGCACCATCTTATAGAACCTCCTATGAACTCCTAACAGGCACTGGGCTTCTCACCCTTCTTCCTGGTGGAGGGCCCCCCAACAAAGGCCATGGGGGCTGTGACCCAGGTTCTGTGTCCCAAAGCAGGACAGTACAGCTGACAGACCTGGGCTCACTCACTAGGGGGTCTCAAAGTGGTCTGGGACTCCTGTGGGCCATTCTCAGGGGCTTCCCTGACTGCCTGGGCCTTTCTCTGGACACGTCAGTGACCCCAGTGGGGTCCTTTAATGGGTGCTCCAACCTGGGACCTTTACTCCCTTCCTGTTCCTATGTGGTAGCGGCTGAGACTCAGGCAGGGGAATGTGGAGCCACCTGTTCAGGTGAGTGCGTTGGGGAGGGAGTAGACTCTATGGACTATGGTGTGCATTCCCCTGATGTTCTCCTGTTGTATTTCCTGACCTTATTGAGGGACTGGTCCTCATGGCTGGGCACTAAGGTGGAGTTGGAGACTTTTCCCTAGAGCCAAAGCTAAGGTTTGGCCTCCTTCTGCACAGTCACACCTACCCTGCCATGAGTAAGGGGCAGAGGGGGACCTGGCCCCCACTCTCCAGACCAGCCCACCCCAATGCTGGACACATCTGGGTAGGGTTGGGCAGTGCCCTGTGAGAGGGGCAGAGTACAGAGTTCCTGTCGGTAGAAAGGTGCGTGACTTGGGGTGGATTAAACTTTTTTATCTTTTCTTTTTGCGTGTCTTTAATGCACACCTGGCCTACTTTCCCCCGGTGGGCCAAGCCTGTGTCTCAGGACCAGGCCATCCCGGTGACCACAATGTCCCTCGATGCCCTGAACCCACATGCTGTGTTTCCAACCCTCAGGGCCATGTTCACAGGTGGCATGAGGGAGGCAAGCCAGGACATCATTGAGCTGAAGGGCTTGTCAGCACGTGGCCTGCGGCACATCATTGACTTTGCCTACAGCGCTGAGGTGACACTGGACCTGGACTGTGTGCAGGACGTGCTGGGTGCGGCTGTGTTCCTGCAGATGCTGCCAGTAGTAGAGCTGTGTGAGGAGTTCCTCAAGGCCGCCATGAGTGTGGAGACCTGCCTGCACATCGGCCACATGGCCACCACCTTCAGCCTGGCCTCACTCAAAGAGTCTGTTGATGCCTTCACCTTCCAGCACTTCCTGCAGATTGCTGCCGAGGAAGACTTCCTGCAGCTGCCACTGGAGCGCCTTGTCTTCTTCCTGCAGAGCAACCGGTTGCAGAGCTGCGCTGAGATTGACCTGTTCCGTGCTGCTGTCCGCTGGCTGCAGCATGATCCTGCGCGGCGGCCGCGCGCCAGCCACGTGCTCTGCCATATCCGTTTCCCACTCATGCACTCGTCTGACCTGGTGGACAGTGTGCAGACACTGGACCTCATGGTGGAGGATGTGCTGTGCCGTCAGTACCTGCTAGAGGCCTTCAACTACCAGGTGCTGCCCTTTCGGCAGCATGAGATGCAGTCCCCGCGCACGGTTGTGCGCTCTGACGTGCCCTCTCTGGTGGCTTTTGGTGGCACACCCTATACTGACAGTGACCATGCTGTCAGCAGCAAAGTGTACCAGCTGCCTGAGCCAGGAGCCCGCCACTTCTGTGAGCTTACAGAGATGGAGGTGGGCTGTAGTCACACATGCGTGGCTGTACTGGACAACTTTGTGTACGTGGCTGGGGGTCAGCACCTGCAGTACCGCAGTGGTGAAGGTGCAGTGGATACCTGCTACCGCTATGACCCGCACCTGAACCAATGGCTGCGTCTGCAAGCCATGCAGGAGAGCCGCATCCAGTTCCAGCTGAATGCGCTGTGCGGCATGGTCTATGCCACGGGCGGCCGCAATCGAGCCGGTAGCCTGGCCTCAGTTGAAAGATACTGCCCTAGGCGCAATGAGTGGGGCTATGCCTGTTCACTGAAGCGCCGCACCTGGGGCCATGCAGGTGCCTCAGCTGGGGGCCGCCTCTACATTTCAGGTGGCTATGGCATCTCAGTAGAGGACAAGAAGGCGCTGCACTGCTATGATCCTGCAGCTGACCAGTGGGAGTTCAAGGCACCCATGAGTGAGCCCCGAGTGCTGCACGCAATGGTGGGTGCTGGCGGCCGCATCTATGCCCTGGGTGGCCGCATGGACCACGTGGACCGCTGCTTTGATGTGCTGGCTGTGGAGTACTATGTGCCCGAGACCGACCAGTGGACCAGTGTGAGCCCCATGAGGGCTGGCCAGTCAGAGGCTGGTTGCTGCCTGTTGGACAGGAAAATCTATGTTGTCGGGGGCTATAATTGGCGCCTCAACAATGTGACAGGCATTGTGCAGGTGTATAACACTGAGACGGATGAGTGGGAGCGTGACCTGCACTTCCCTGAGTCCTTTGCAGGCATTGCCTGTGCCTCGGTCCTGCTGCCTCGTGCTGGGAGCAGGAGGTAGCTCCCAGGACGCCCCCTCCTGCCATGACCTGGCTGCATGCTGTTCTTGCCAGAGGCTTGGTGAGCACATGTCCTATGGAGAACCTCATCACCTCACCCCCAACCCTTTGACCCCCCACCCCTGGCTGGCCGTATAGGCCCTCTGTGTTGATAAGCCTCCTTCCTAGGGTCTTTCCTTCCTTAAGCAGATCTTGGCTCTGCGCCTGCCCAGGGAGCCTGCCAGTGAGGAGGCCAACATGTTATGGCAGAAAACTTGAGCCTGAGGCAGTTTTCTCATCCGCACAGGGTCCTCACTCGGGGGCAGGAATTGGGAACCAGGAGTGTTGCTGTGCCCCACTTCTCTCCCATCCCTCAGCCCAGCAGTCTCAGACGTTCCAATGAGGGCTCGTTAGTGTCATTCCAAGTTCGTGGTATTCCACTCCCCTCCTCCCAAGTTTCTTGCACTTCTGTGTTTTAAAATAACTGCACCCCACATCTCTGTCATTTGGACCCCTTGGAGCAGGAGGGGCTTGGAAGCACCCAGCTCGAAGTGACAACCAAGGGTAGTTCTGTCTCCCAAATGAGCCTAAACTGTTGAGTGGGAGGGAGGCCACAGAGGAGGGTTCGGCAATTGCCCCAACTCCTCTCCTTGGTCTGAGACCCTCAGGGTGTTTGTTCATTCACTTTCAGAAGGAAAAACCACAGCCAGCTCCTGGAGATGGTTTTTATGGGTTCAGGCCTCCCACTGGGCACTGAGCCACGTGGAGGGCCCTAAGGAGAATTGGGCCAATGTCCCTGTCCCACAGATGAAGGAGTATGCTGCTTTAGAATCTCAGTATGTCTGCATTCCACAGGTCTGTTCAAGGATTTTTATTTCGTCCACTCTCCAGCTCTGTACTCCCCCAGTCCTGTGTTCGGGTCGAAGTGCCACCTGGCCCAAGGCTGCCAGTGCAGGAAGTCAGGCAGATGGGAACCTTTCTTCTCAAGGGCTTCACTGCATTTCTGGCTGCATTTGTTTTGGTCTCTAAACCTTTTTTCCTGTTGTTCCATTTTGCTTTTTTTTTTTTTTTTTTTTTTTTTTTTTTTTTTTTTTTTTTTTTTTTTTTTTTTTTTTTTTTTTTTTTTTTTAAGAGGCCAGCACCGCTGTCTTATAAATGGGGTTTGTACCCTTGGGGCAACTTAAAGTGTCTCTCTGCTGCTAACAGACGATTGATGTCATGCCTCTGTGACCCACTCGCTGTGTAAAGAATTAACCTCATACCTTAGCAGACGTCGTCTCCTAATATTTTCCTTGTATTTAATAAAAATGTTATGGTGAAAAGATGGAGCAGGCCCAGCGCTGAGCTCGTGGAGCCTGATAGGTCACAGATTCCTCCTGTCCTCTGGGCATTTGGGGGCGCCTCTCCCATTTCACCCTTTCCCATCCTTGCAGAAGAGCTAGAAGGGGGGCCAGTCTTTAGCTCAGGGGTGTCAGTGAGGCCAGTGGAAAGTGGAGCCAGGACTACTCGGCACTGGTAAGACAGATGGCAAACCCAGTGGCCCCCAGCGACTCTCTAGGCTGTTCCATGTGCCTGGTGGTCCAGCCCCCTGCCACCAGCCAACTCCCAGCCTTAGCAGGTTCTGTCGCCATGTGCTCAGGCCTGGGTGCAAGATCGTGTGGCTGTGGAGCCCCTGTACCCGGAGACTGCAATGCAGAAAAGAAAGGGCAGGCCTAAACAAAGCATGAAGTCACTGGTCGGTGTGGCTCAGTGGGTTGGATGTTGTCCCACAAAGTGAAAGGTTGCCAATTCGATTCTCAGTCAAGGCACATGCCTGGCCTGGGGGTTCAGTCCCCGGTCGGGTTGGGGCCTGTATGAGAAGCAACCGATCGATGTTTCTCTCCCTCTCTTTCTCCCTCCCTTCCCCTCTCTCTAAAAATAAATAAATATTTTTTAAAAAGAAAGAAAACATGAAGTTATCACGCTTCCACAGGGCGTAAGAGCTCCATGAGTTGCCCCTGCTCCCTGCTTTTGTGGCAGCCTCACTGTGAACCAGGCTGCACATTAGGAGACAATGCCCACTGTTCATGTATAGCTTTCTGAGAGGGGAGGCTTATAGGTCACCCTCAAAAGATACCATAGGCCACTCCTGTCATATAGTGCTCCTGTCCAGCAGCCATAGGGCGCCTGGGATAAGGCTGAGTGGGGAGGCAGTGTTGAATAGGAATTTGGTTGGGAATGAGGAAGGAGCCCGCGCTGCCAAGGGCATTGAAAGGAAAGCGGTGGCCCTTGGGGTCTTACCAGAACATCTCAGCCCTTTCTCACTGCCCTAACCTGAGCTCCCCCAAGAGACCCCTTTTCTGCTGGAGGCACAGCCCCTTCAGGGGGGCAGTGAGAAGCCTTCGCCAGCTGCAAGTTCCCCCAGATCAGCTCACACCTCAGAACATCTTGTCCCCAATGAGCTGGCAGGGGTGACGGCACAGAGTGGAGGGGGTGCTGCTGTATCTAACTGGTTGATTGTGCGTAACCGTCTGGGCTGGTTCATGGAATGTTCTCGGGGGCCCCCTATCCCTCCTTCTCCACCCACCCCCCTGGAAGAAAGGAAAATTATTTTTTGTATTGTAAACTTTAAACACGAAAAAGCTGTTTTTAATTTAGCAGAAACTGGCTTGAAACCTTACTTTGTGAACGTTTGTGTCCTTCAGAGAAAGGCAGAACATGTGTACATATACACACAGAGGCTTGCACACACATACACACACGCTCACACTCAGGCATACCTGCACACATGTGCTTGCTCATCCACAGTTGAACAAATAGCTTGCCCAGTCTGGCCGTTTCTGTGTGGCACCCTGAAGGGGTCTGCAGATCATCACCTTATCACTTCCCTTCACCTTTCACCCAGGACAGCATCCACTGTGCGTGGGGACCAAGCTTGAGGAAAGCCCGTCTCCTTCCAGATGGCCTGCTTCCCCACCGAGGCCCTGGACTCGGCTGCCGGAGCCTCCCTCTGCACCTGGGCTGGGGCTGTGGGAAAACGCTGTCTCTGGGGACAGTGGGATGCAGGCTCGTGAGAGGGAGGCCAAGTGTGACTTCTGGGGCCTCACAGCAAGTAAGGGCCAAAGGGGCCTTGGGGGAGCTGTGTGAGGTGGGAATCTGCCCTGGACCTGGCCAGTTTGGAAATCTGCCCCTGGCTTTGTGTCCTGGAATGCTGCTGCAGCTCCTCTGTTCTCACGGGCCCTGGAGATTTCACTTCTCATGGTGGAGTCTCCGAGCACGGGTTTTATTAGGGGCACCTGGCTGTGTGTCCCAGGAGGCACTGCCAGGAATGTTTATTGCACAAGTGAGAGGTTGGGTGGGAAGGTGGGAGCAGAGCCTCATCCATTCTAGTATCTGTGGGTGCCATCTGCAGACCCCCAAGTGCAGGTGGTCCATGAGTCCATCCTCCCCCACAACTAGACCCCAGCCCAATTCTTGTGGCTGACTCTGCTGTGGTCAGCCTGGCAGCCATTTCTCCTTCCTCACCCACAGAGCCCTGATTTGGTGCCAGCAGCAGTGTGCCCAGCCTCGGGTGGGGGTTAATTTAGGATTTGGCTCAGATTTTCTTGGTAATGCCTTTTGCAGGGGTTGTTTTCAATCTGGGCGAACTTCCCAGCTCTGGGCAGTAAGCTTTAAGGGAAGGTCTGGGGTGGGAGTTTCTGGTCACGGGAGAAGCCTTATTGCCCGCTTCCATCCCTTAATGCCTCCTATGAGGACATAGGATGCCAGGAGCTTTTGCAGCCATCTTGTGGCCATGAGGAGCATTAAGAGAGGCACAGAGATGCTGCCTCCCAGAACCCTGAAATCATGAGGCTACCAGTTCCACTCTGGAAACTCTGACCTCCACATTCCTTTTTATGAGAAATCACAATGTCTGTGGTGCTTAATATACTTAGTATCTTAAGATACTAGTGGTCAGCTATCTGATATTTGCAACCCAGACACTTACAAAATTATAATATAAAGGTAACAGATACTGGGGTTTCCCAATCTTACCATAAGTCAGGGTTTTTTTTGTTGTTGGTGTTTTTGTTTTGTTTTTTGTTTTTGCAAGTAACAGAAACTAATCTGGCCGACTTCAGTCGCAAAAACATGCATTGGAGGGCTGCTGGGTTGCTCATAGAAGTGGCAGGAAGGTAGGAAAATCAGGCTCAGAAAATAGTAAGAATCAAGGTGGCCAGGCAGCGGGGGTGATCAGCTGAAATCATATCAGGCGACTGGTGAAGATGCTTGTACCACCACCTTAGAATCCAGATGTCTCAATTGGCAATGCCATCTGTCCTTGGCACTCAGCCATAGCCACCCCTGGAAACTGGATGCTCCTGCCCTGATTGTGTTTCTTTGTATCACTTGCTCCTGAGTGGAAACATCCTATTGGCCTACCCCATGTCCTGTGCCAACCTAGCTGCCTGGGTCCCTGGAAAAGTGAGTACATGAGTGTGCTAGTCAGCTGTTGTCGCCTTGTAACAAACAACCCAAATCTCAGTGGCATACAGAAATAAATGGGTGTTTTTCACGTATCTGTGACTCAGTTGTGGACATCTATTCTACGCTGCCCTCAGCTGGGCAGCTCTCTTCCAGGTTCAAGGCTGGGGAGTAGCAGGGTGGGGTGAGGTGAGGGGGTGCTCAGCTCTACCTGTCTTCATCCTCAGACCAGCAGTCAGCCAAAATAATGTTCTCCCACAATGGGGCAGAGGACAAGTGGAGTCACGTGAGGCCTCCTGAGGGCCCTGTTTGGAACTTGTATGCTGACGCTTTTGCCCGTGTGCCGTTGGGCAAAGCAAATCACATGACCAAGCCCAAAATCAGGGCTGGGAAATAATTCTCCTTCCTACAAAGGAAAGATGCACAACGGTGAGGTAAAGGGTAGGAAACAGGAACGGACGGGGAACTGAGGCCCACGGTTTGATCCGTCATACTGTTGGCTCTGGGCTTTTGTTAGTGGGGGGCTGACTTCCCATAGTGGGGACTCCCCAGGCTTGGATGGGGACTCGGATGCTGGGCCACCAAAAAGAAAAGCCAGTGAGTAACCCCTGAAGGTTGGGAATCCTCTTTTGTCACATAGGTTGGGATTGTAAATGTCCTGGGCTTTTGGACAGTGGGCAGGGGGTCTGTGTGGGGGAGTTCAGTTGCAACTCAGCCAAGTATCAGCATTGTGTTGTCATTGGATGTGCTCTCTGGTGATTGCACCGGGGGGAACTGGACTGCTTGCCCTGCTCCGGTCCTGCCATCCCTAGAGCAGTAGTCCCCAACCCTTTTGGCACCAAGGATCATTTCATGGAAGATGATTTTTCCACGGATGGGGTGGGAGTGATGGTTTTGGGATAATTCAAGCACATTACATTCAAGCTCACCTCCTGCTGTGCAGCCCAGTTCCAAACAGGCCCAGACCGCTACTGGTCCCCGGCCCAGAGGTTGGGGACCTTTGCCCTAGAACCATTCCCAGGTCCCTGCCTCCCTCAGCTACCAGCCTCTTGCTATTCTCCTTGGCAGTCCTGCCCTGTCTCACCCTCTACCCCACACTCAGCTCTGGGTGGGGGGGCCCAGGTACTCTCATCCTCACCTAACCCCTTCCTGTTCCGTTGTGAGGAGCGAGCACTGTCTGGCACTTCTGGCCTCTGTTGACCAGTTCTCCTATCACATCATAATCAAACCTGGCCCTGGCTTTGCTTTCAAAACTCTGTCTGATGAAGGCCTGGATTGGAAGTCAAAGACAGGCTCTAGATGGTTTCTTCTTTGCCTTCTCAGTTTGATGGCCCAAATTCACCTCCATGCGATGGGGGTACCCCAGATCGACTTAAGAGTCCTTATAAGGCAGTGCAGAAAAGCAAGGCATGAAAACTCACATCCCGAGGTAGTGTTTGCTTCCCCTAACAGTTATTGAGTGCTGGCAAGGAAGCAGGCGCTAAGCTAAGTGCTTTACTAGCATTGTCTATTTAATCTTCCCAAGAATCTGCCATGAGGATCACCACTGTTCCCATTTAACATGGGAGGACAGCAAGGTTCAGAGAGGCGAAGTCACTTTCCTGTTGTCACACAGCTGGAGAATCAGCAGGGGCTGGGCCAGGTAGAACGCTCAGCAGTTTAGGTTTTTATTTAGCTTGTATTTAGAGGCTTCATGTTGAGTAGTGTTAGGGTCTGGATGCAGGGGAAAGGGCATTCCGGACTGAAAGCCTGAGCAAAGGCCCCGAGGCAGGATGCAGCAAGGCTGGAGTGGAGGATATGAGAAAGGGAAAGGTGGAAGATAATGCTGGGGAAACTGGCAAGGAACAAATGGAGCTGAGCAGATCTATGGAATAGATGAGAGAAAACTAAATCCTGGAGGCAGCAGGAAATGGCTTATAAGGACTCACCTCTTGGCTTACGCTTGGTGTGATCTGTAACTAAAGCTTAGCTATTCAACAATTGGACACTCCGAGCCTCTTCAGGTCAGGACTGGAGAAGGACCCAGGTCTGGGTGAGCCTAGGGTGAGGAACACAGTTCTCTTAAGCTGTCAGTATGGGTTTTCTGGAGGAGGGATGAACAGGAGTTTCCTAGGCAGAAAAGGATTCATTTAACGGACGCTTCTTAATTACCTCTCTGTGCCTAGTCTTGTGTCGGCTCTGAGGACCCAGGAAAATAGAATGAACAAATATAATAGGAGGCCTAAAGTGCTCAGAGCCTTTAATGGATAGAGAATAAACCTTAAAAGCAGGGAACTGGGTATGTCCATGTCCTTTCTGCATCACTTAGGGAACTCTAGCCCTGCAGTGTCTGGGAAGGGGGAATACACTTTCAGTTTTTGATCTCAGCTCAGGGGAGCAGACAGAACCCTGGAAACCACTGCCTTCAGAGAGTGGGATGCTCCCTGGTCATGGGACACACACGGTGGCACACTTCAGATAGGGCCCTCAGAGAAGGCCCTCAGAGGAGGGGCCTGAAAGATGAGAAGGTGCCAGCCATGAAAAGACCTGGGGGAAGAGTGGTCCGGGAAGAATCAGCAGTATGTACAAAGATCTGGAGGTGGAAGAGTAAGGAAGCAGGATCGGCTGCTGTGAGGGGCCAGGGAGAGGGGTAAGAACCCTGTGCGAAACTAGGAGGAGGGCAGATTTTTTCCTAAGTGCAATGGGCATCATGAGATCCACCCCAGTTTGCAAAGACCAGGGGCTGCTCCAAGAAGCCCCACCCAGGCTGTACTGGGTGGCTGCAGCTTTCTTTGATAAACTAAGAAAGTGAAAATGTCAGGGCTGGGTTCTTCCTGAGTCACCACCAGATGCCTCGGGCTTGCCCTCCTCAGTGGAGCAGGAGGAAGGCTTGGGTCAAGGTCCAGCCATTGTGCAATTAGTAGGGCTGATGGCTTCCTCTGACTCATCATTAGGGTTTAGGATGGATCTTGTCACTGCTGGGGTGAGGGATGAATGAGGGTGAATAGAACCAGCACTGGTATCTCACCTCTACCCTGGGGGCATGGCCCCTTTTTGTGAACTGATAACACTGCCACCCCCCAAATCTTGTCTCCTCTTTCTGTTTCCTGGAAACCAGCTTTGTGCAGGTGTTTGGAAGTGATCAAGGTAACCAGCGTTTTTTGAGCGCTTATGAGCCAGGTACTTGCCTGTGTTAATCTCATTTAAATTTTACAAGACCCAGTACAGAGAAGGAAGCTGAGCTCTGCTCTCAGACCCGAGTTCTAGTTCTGGGTCTGGCGCTTAACTTGCTATGGCAGTTGACATCTGTGTGCTCTGTCTCTATTTCTCCACTTCTGTAGGATGCCCAGCCCTGCACTTGACTCCCAGAAGCTGCAGTCTGAGTTGATGCCAGGGACAGAAAAGGGACTTCAGATCAACTTCAGCAAAAAATAGAATAAATTATTGGCTGACATAACTGAAAAGGCAGGGCTGTCTATCTTTGGGCATGGCTGGATCCAGGAGCTCAGATAGTACCTCTCTCTCTACCTTTGCCTCTGTTTTCTTCTGTTCACTCTTTTGGCCTATATCTCTCAGGTAGTGACCTCTGACACTGGAGGCTTGTGTTATCCTTCAAATCAGCCACCCAAGCAAAGGGGGTGCTTCTCTTTCCAGTATAGTGCTGATTCTTCCCAGACCGCTCTTCCCCCAGATCCTTTCATGGCTGGCACCTTCTCATCTTTCAGGCCCCTCCTCTGAGAGACCTTCCCTGAGGGCCCTATCTAAAGTGTGCCACTGTGTGTGTCCCATGATCAGGGAACATCCCACTCTCTGAAGGCAGCAGTTTCCAGGGTTCTGTCTGCTCCCCTGAGCCGAGATCAAAAATGGAAAGTTTATTCATGCAAAAATTCCAGAATTGCATTTTATTGGGCAAATTGGGTCACATGCCTTCCCTGAACCAATGGTGATGGTTACAACAATGGGCTCTTCCGATTGTCCAAGCCTTCCAACATGAGAAGATGTGTTTGTGGGGAAAAGGAGTTGGTGAGACCAGGTCCATCCACATTTCTTGGATTGAAAGTCAGAATGAATGTTCCCTACAGGGCAGTTGTTTGTTGCCACCCAAAAGGGGGGCAGATGCTTGTTAGGCAAAAATCCTAGAGTCCATAAAAGTTCCCAAAACCATATGAACAAAAAGAATAAATGGAGCAGTGGCAGTGTCCAGGACACTCCAACTTAAAATCTGTGTATGTACATACATTTAATATGAAAATTTCATTAAACAGTTGGAAAGTGGAACTCCAAGTCTATTTGGAAAAAGATGTTGTCCCCTTATGATCTCTACTGGTGTCCCCCTCAGCCTTCCCTGGCCCTAGTAAAACACATACTTTTTGTGCAATTACAGCTGCCTCACACTCCCCTGGCTGCCCCTCCTGGCTTCTCCCTGTCCATGCCCCAGAATCCCTAGGGTATGCTGAATATAAACCTTTGATATTGGCGGCTGGGGTCCCTTTGCTTAGGGAGGAGCTGCTAGGTATTAGATAGAACCCCTTTTGCTTCCCTGGGTCATCCCTTTGTCATCTGGGAGACTCTACTATCCCATTCACTGCTAGGTCTGAGTGGGACTTCTGGACCTTTCCTTTAGCATCCCATGGCAAAAAATAGGATGCTTGAGCAAAGCTGGGCTGGAGAAATTCAGAGAGGAGGCTGAAGCTCTATAGTTTTGGTTCTTTGGGCTTGAGGATCCAGAGCATAAGAACTGGTACAATGTGAGGTGGTAGGGAAAGAAAGATATTAAGGATGATGCCCAGGTTTTTGGACTGGGGCTGCTCACACGTGTCAGGCCTCAGTTTAAATCTCCCCCTTCCCTGATGGTGCTGGTGGTAGGAACCTTCCTCCCTAACATCACCACTCTCCTGCCAGCCCATCACTGAATTCTTTTTAAAATTTAAAAAGAAATTAATTTATTTTCCAATTTCAGTGGACATACAATATCATACTAATTTCAGGTGTACAACATAGTGATTAGACATTTATATACCTTATGAAGTGTTCATCCTGATAAGTCCAGTACCCATCTGACACCATATAGGTATTACAATATTAGGAACTATATTCCCTATGCTTTACTTTACATCCCCCTAGTTTTATAACTGGCAATTTGTACTTCATTTTTTTCACCCAGCCCCCCACCCCCAACCCTCCTCCCCTCGCTGAATTATTTTCCCTGTCACATAATCTCCATCTGAAAAGTTCTTGGGTCGTCTGTTCATGGATTATGTCTGACCCCTACCCCACTGTGCACTCCATGAGGGCAAGGACCACGTCTGCCTGACATACTGACTCTCAATAAATAGTCGTTCAGTCAATGAATGCGGGGATGAGCAACGTCCTGGACTAATCGCAAAGCTGAACTGGCCTGAGCCAAGGCTCAGACTCAGGGTGCTCCCTGTCCTTGGAGGATCTGGCCCCACCCCTGTAAATTGAAGGGGTTTGAGTGTGCCTGGCTCCCTCCTGGAAGATACGGCGCCGGGCCTGTCTTTGGACCCTACAACAATCAGCCACCGGCCGCTGTCCAGCGGGCCAGGAGGAGGCACACTGCGCCTGCGCTGAAATTTCCATTTCCCTCCCCCTTGGACCAGACTGCGCTGGCGGGGTTCGCGCATGCGCTGTCACCCCCGCGCTGTGCGCCTCTCCTGTGCGCCTGCGTGGCTCTCCGACTGCCGCCGCGCCTGCGCACCGCCCGCCGCCCGCGGGCCTGGCTGGCGCCTGCGTGGTGGCACTGGCAAGTGGGGGGGTGAGGAGGTGGAGGAGGAGGAGGAGGAGGAGGTGGCGGCGAGAAGATGGCGACTTCGAACAATCCGCGGAAATTTAGCGAGAAGATCGCGCTGCACAACCAGAAGCAGGCAGAGGAGACGGCGGCTTTCGAGGAGGTCATGAAGGACCTGAGCCTGACGCGGGCCGCGCGGGTGAGGGGGCTGCCGCGCCCACCCCTCAGGGCCAAGAGGGAGGAGGAGAAGGCGCGTGTCCAGCGCGTGCACGGGGCGGGGGCGCGCGGCGGGGGCGGGGCGCGAGGCGGGGCGGGGCTTGGCCCGGCCAGAGGGGACAGGTGTCCCCACTCTCTGGGCGTCGTGGGCGGAATTGGTGCCCCACATCATCAGTACCTGATGTCGGACAGGTGCCTTCACATCATTACTACCTGGAGGGCCAGGGGCCTCCATGTCATTAGTACATCATTGTTACCTAACGGGGGACAGTTGTCCCAACATTATTGCTACCTGATGAAGACAGGTGCCCCCGCATCATTGCTATCCGGACCAGGGCGGGGGAAGGACAGGTGCCCTCACATCATTGTTACCTGGAGGGTCAGGGATCTCTATATCATTACCACCTGGAGGTAGCAGGTGCCACTACGTTGTAAGCTGACAGTGACAGGTGTTTTCACATCATTGTTACCTGAGGGGCACAGGTGGCCCCATGTTACTGCTACCTAGGGGAAACAGGATGACACTGAGGTGTATGAACTGAGTGTTGCTTGAAAGCATCACTGGTACCTGGGGATGAGTGATAGGTGCCTCCACATCATTGCTATCTGAGGGGACAAGTGACCCCACGTGTTGCTACCTGAAGGGACAGGTGTCTACATCATTTGTGTCTGTGCCTCATTTTCTGGGTGTTGGCAGAGGGACATGTGCCTCCACCTGCAGACCTGAGGTGGAGTAGACCTTTTGGAAACCTGAGGGCAAGGTCAGCTGCCCTCCCCTGTGGGGCCCTTAGGGGGTTAGGGAGGCAGATGTGCTCAGTCCCGGAGCTTGGAGTGGAGACAGCTGCCTCTTCCCCATGCAGCATATATGGTGGGGACCAGGTGATGTTCCTTCTACTGGGACAAAGGAACAGGGTGGAGGGACAGGTTTCCTCAGGTGGTTGGCTGGGTCCAGTGTGCAGGGGCAGGCCTGGTTACCTGCTAACCTCACCTGGGAAGCCTCTGTGGCGCTGGAGCATGGACTTGGTTGGGACTGGTGTTGGTGGCCTGGCTTTTTTCCTGGGCCTCAGATCTTTGGCTCTGTGATCACAGCAAAGTACTGAGCTCCTTGGGTCTTGTCTTTCTTTGTGAAGTGTGTCTAGCAAGCCCTTCTTTGTGGACCAGGAGGCAAGCATGCTTTGCACAGGTGTCAGTAATGTCCTCTGTGTTCCTGCAGAGCAGTGGGACCCCCACCCTGCACCTTGGGGCCTCAGAGAGGCTTTGACATCCATGTTGCTGCTCTCTAGATTTGGCTACTGATTTGACCATCCCAAGCAGCCCTACCTCTGTGACTTCAGCTTCAGTCTGATTTTTCAGGTGGAATTTTTAGGTCATGTTATTTTTTAATTAGTTGCCTGTTTCTCTGTGAGATCGTGATTTTATAGACTAGAATGTGTGTCTTCATTTCTGTTCATTTATTTGGCACATACTGGTCGGGTGCTCACTGTCAGTCAGGTGCTGCGTCTCCCTGCTCCTGCAGCTCATATTCTTGCTCAGGAAATAGAGGAAGAGATGGTTGGTGAATGAATGAATGGAATGAATGAATGAAAGAAAGAAAGTGAGCAACTGTAGTGACACCATAAGTCAGGGCTTCAGAGGGCAGGAATGTCTATGTCATCTTGTCTCTAGCACGTACTGTGTGCCAGCACACAATTGGTGTCAAATATATGTAGTATGACAGGAAGAAGGGAGTTGTGTGAAGTTCATGGCTGTCTTCACGATTGGAGATCCTGTTTCTGCCTTGGGGTTGGGTTATTGTTGTTGAAAAGGTTTCTTTAACAACCTGTTTGTACACTTGTACGCTTGTTTAAAGTGTATAATTCAGTGGTTTTTAGTGTGTTTACAGAGTTATACAACCATCACCAAAACATTTTCTTCTCCCCCAAAACGTTTTCATCTCCCCTAAAGGAAACCTGCTACTAATGAGCAGTCAGTCCCCATTCCACCCTCCCCCAGGTCCTGGCAACCACCAGTCTGCTTTCTGTCTCTATGGATTTACCTAATATGCAGGATCATATACTATGTGACATGTTGGGATTGCCTTCTTTCACTCAGCCTGATATTTTCAAGGTTCATCCATGTTGAGGCATGAATCAGAAGGCTTTATTCCTTTTTAGGGCTGAATAATATTCCATTGTATGATGGACCACATTTTGTTTATCTGTTCATCTGTTAATAGATTGAGAAAATTTTTTTTTAAGATTTTATTTTTATTTATTTTTAGAGAGAGTGGAAGGGAGGGAGACAGAGAGGGAGAGAAACAGCAATGTATGGTTGCCTCTCACATGGCCCTCACTGGGGACCTGGCCTGCAACCCAGGCATGTACCCTGACTGGGAATTGAACCGGGACCTTTTGGTTCCCAGCCCACGCTCAATCCACTGAGCTATACCAGCCAGGGTGAGAAAATATTTTTAAGACGCGGAGACAGCAGTTCTCTCAGCCCTGGTAACCATTTCCCATCTCCTTCTGCCGTCTCTGTTGCCTTCCTTTAACTTTATGATTTGGGGAGGTGGGGTGGGCATGGTCTCCGGGGACAGATGAGCTTATACTGGATTTTAGAGACAGAGCAGTGTTCTCTGCTGGGGGCAGTTTTGTCCCTCAAGGGGCATATGGCAATGACTGGAGACATTTTTGGTTTTGGTTATCATGACTGGGGGTGCGGGTGCTGCTGGCACCTGGTGGGTAGAGAACAGGGATGCTGTTCCCCACCCCCTGGATGGACCTTACCACAGAGAGTGAGTGATCTGGTCCTTAGTGTCGTCAGTGCAGAGGACCAAAAACCTGCGGTTTGGAGCGAACTCTGAGTAGGCAGGGATGCAACCCTCGCGCCTGGGCAGATAGAGTTCAAAGCTCTGCCCCTACGTTCATGGCTGTGCCACCTGGGCAGGCTGATGGCTTTTCTCTTACCTGGGACCAGGAGGGACAACCTTGCTCCCAATCCGTTTGGCCGTTGCCTATGGTGAGTGGTGTATCTGTAGTGCCTGGTGCAGGAGAGTGAACCCACTTAATGTAGGCTCCCCTTCTGCTCTCGCTCTGTGGCTGCAGCCTTCCCTCACTGCCTCCCTCTGCGATACATACTAGGGTTTCACCTGCACATGCTAACAGATGGGGCATGGCCCTGTTGGTAGCTGATCTTCTCCCGTGAATTCTGCAGGACAACTTGCCCACTGCCGGAGTGAGCAGGGCCACTTGTGTTTCTGTGTGTCTGCTCACAGTCCTCAGTGGTGACGGACAAGTCCGCCGTGCTTTCTCCTGTAAAAGGCCGTTCAGCATGATGAGTAAATCAACTCTGCCACCTTCCTGAGAAGCAGGGATACGAGGGCCAGGTTGGGTGAAGGGACAGGGTGTGATGTCAGGGAGACCACTTTCCTGTTGAGGGTGTACGAGTGTTTACCACTCTCAGATTTGGGTAGTATGATATACAGGGAGGGGCTCTGGCGCTCTGCTGTGTGACTTTGAGCAGGTTTTTTAACTCTTTGAGTCCTGACCTATAAAGTTGAGGTAACTTGTTCATTCCCCATAATAACATTTTTAAAAAAGATTTTATTTATTTATTGTCAGAGAAGGGAGGGAGAGACACGTCAATTGCTTTCCTCTTGCTTGCCCCCAAATGGGGACTGGCCTGCAACCTAGGCATGTGCCCTGACAGGCGACCTTCTGGTTCACAGGCCAGCGCTCAATCCACTGGGTCACACCAGCGAGGGCTAATATTTTTGATTGTCCGCAATGTCCCAGGGATTATGTTGGGTGCAATAATGCAGCATACAGAACATACAAGGGCTGTGCTTTTGGGAAGTTGGTGTGGTTTTAACAGGAGAGAATTGCTGCAAATGAATGAAACACAGGCTCTCAGAAAAAGCAGGGTGATGTGGCCTGACTGGTTGGGGGCACCAACACCTGGACAGTGAGACGGAGCCCCCCCATGCCAGGCAAGAGTACCCTGTGTGTGGGACAAGCAGATGCAGGGCCCCGAGGTAGGGAGGGTGTGGCAGAGTTGAGGATAGGTCAGAGGCTGGAGAGGCTGGCTTGTGGAGAGAGGGTGGGAGAGGTGAAGCTGGAACGGTTTTGGGAACCCTGGATTCCACCTGGGGGTGGGGTGTTTGTGATGGTGAGAAGCCTGAGCTGCTTATTTTTGTAACAGCTGTATTGAGATATAATTCCCAATACATTCAACCCACCCGTTTCAAGTGTACAATGCTATGGCATTTTAGCACACTTACTATGTTGTGCAACCATTAGCTCTGTCTGGTTCCAGAACATTTCTGTCACCCCAAAAGGAAACCACATCCCCATTAGCAGTCACTCCTCTTTACCCCAGCCTCTGGCAACCATTAATCTGCTTTCTGTCTCTATGGATTTGCCTGTTCTGAAAATTTCCTACCAATGGAATTATACACCATGTGGGCTTTTATGTCTGACTTCTTTTACCTGGCATGGTGTTTCAGGGTTTGTCCACGCTGTGGCCTCTTTCAGTGCTTGAGTCCTTTTCGTGGCTGAGTAATATTCCATTGTGTGGACGGGCCACGTTTTGCTTATCCTTTGTCAGTCAACAGATGTGTGCTGTTTCTACCTTTTAGCCATTGTGAGTAGTGCTGCCATGATAATTCATTCCCAAGTGCTTGTGTAGATGCAGGTCTTCCTTTCCCCTGGGTGTACACCTAGGAGTGGAGTTGCTGGGTCATGTGGTAACTCTCTGTTTAACTATTTGAGGGCGCCTTCTGTCCTGCAGAGATGGGTGTGAGTTGATCTGGCAAGGGGGAAGGCAGCAGACAGTGAGCGGCCACTGCAGTGTCTACTTTGGGGAGTGGGGGATATGGCTTGAGCAGAATCAGTGGATTTTGGTGATATTTTGGCATCAGAGCCACCAGTATATGTGGATAGATTGCCTGTGGGGTGTGTTGCCCTCTCACCTAGGGCTTAAGACAGGAAGCTCTGAGCCTCCCAGGGAGCAGACCCAGGCCAGAAAAAGCCTATGAACAAAGTAATCTATTGGCTGAGCCTGGCTGCAGCTCTGGCTGCATTGAAGGAATGGGGGTGTTCTGGCCCTACTCTGTGGCAGGGGTAGCTCTGCACAGGCTGGAGGAAAGTGCCTGGTGGCTCAGGTGAGCTGAGCATGGAGGCTGCCCCCAGTCCTGGCCCCAGTCCTGCCTTTGGCACCATTTGCCTCTGTGCTGACTGTTCCAAATGTCTGGTACCATCTGTAGCTTCCATGCATGCAGGACTCTGTGAGCTGCTCTGCTGAGAGGTTGGGGAGCTCTCCCCTGCCCCCAGAAGGCCCCAGCACTCTCCTGGTTGTAAGCTGCACACCCTGACCCCTAAAAAGATTTGCCCACACCCTGACCCCCAGAACCTGTGACTGTGCTCTTATTTGGAAAAGAAATCTCTGCAGATGTAATTAGGGTAATGATTTCAAGATGCGATCATCCTGGATTTAAGGTGGTCTTAAGTCCAATGACTGGCAACCTTATGAAAAGAGGAGAGGACGCAGACACAGGGAAAAGGTCATGTAGTGGTGGGGGAAACTGGGGTGATGCACCCACGAGCCAAGGATACCTAGAGCCCCAGAAGCTGGAAGAGACAAGGAAAAATCCTTCCCTGGAGCCTTCAAAAGGAGTGTGCCCCCGCTGACACCTGTATTTCGGACATCTGGTCTCCAGAGCTGTGAGAATAAATTGCTGTTGTTTTGCGTGGTTCTTGGTCATCTGTAATGGCAAGCCTGGGATACTCTTCCTTAGGCTGAGACAGAGCCTCCAGAGTCCAGGTACCTTGTGGAAACAATCTTTAGATGGTGGGCCTAGGGGCCATCTGCCGGTGTGCACATCTGTCCTTCTCTGGCTGGCTCACAGGTTGTACCATGTTGCCTTTCGAGGTCTAGGTGGACCCTTCATTCAGCCACCACCAGGAACTAGGGACCTCACTCCACGCTGGGTCCAACAAGCCAGAAAGACAACAGCAGGAGCCAGGGCCCTGGGGCCCATCAAGAACTGACCAGGAGTGTGGCAGGATGTGGTGGGGGCATGGGGTAAAGGTTTGAGGTTGTAACTGTATGGTGAGGGGTCAGGTTTGCCTTCTGCACTCTCAGTTTCTGCCTGGCACCATGTGGCTTTCACCAAACCTCTATTGTTTTTGCTCACTTGCCCTCAGAGAGGAGGGGTTCCCCCCTTCTCTGTATATATGGGGAAACTGAGGCCCTAGCTGGGAAGAGGCAAAGCTGATGTTCAGGCCCCAGGATGAGCACATGTGATATGTCCAGAACAAGGAATTAAAAGCACAAACTTGAACCTTCTGTTGCTCACAGAGCCCTCTTGGACCACTTGGGCCTATTCTTGAAAATAGCGTTTTATTAGAACATAGACATGCCCATTTGCTTACACCTGGTGTGTGGCAGAGTTCAAGCATTGTGACAGAGACATGTAGCCTGGAGAGGCAAAAAATACGAGTATTTACCATCTAGCCCAGGGGTGTCAGACTCATTTTCACCGGGGCCACATCAGCCTCGAGGGTGCCTTCAAAGGGCCGAATGTAATTTTAGGACTGTATAAATGTAACTACTCCTTAACTGTTAAGCGAGAGCTCGACACTGCCGCCGGGTAGAAACCAGGTGCCAGGCCAGATAAGACAAGGTGGAGGGGGCCTGTAGGCCTTGTGTTTGCCACCTGTGATCTAGTCCTTCACAGAAGGAGTTTGCACCCCTGGTCAATGGGTCTTACCTGCAGTTTGAGATCCACTGACCTAGAGCAGCGTGAAAGATCTGGAGGATGGCGGGAGTTGCGTCTCTGCTTTCCGGGGCCTCTGAACTATCTGGTAGCTGAAGGATGCAGATTCCTGGGCTCCCCCAAGATTCTGCCTCTGTAGGTTTGGTGTGGGGGACCTGAATTCTGAGTGGGGGTCCAGGACCCTGCCATGCAGGCCTTGCTGGGAGGCCTGGATGCTGGAGTCACCACGGCTGTGCCAGGTGAAGGTCCGCCTCAGTCAGGGAGTGAGCAGGCTGTTTGGCCTTCTGTTGATAGCACAGTGGTGGTCATTGTTGGTTCATACAGCCAGGGCGGGTGTTTGCTGTCACTATCCCCAGGCTGGCTGGGGGTACAGTGCCTGGTGACTTTTGTCCATGCAGTGAGCCTTCTGGTCCTGGTCAGGTTAATTATGATATACTACCAGGCTGTTCTAGGCATTATGGAAGGCTCTATTGGCCTTTCTCTACTATTCTCTGCACTGGGGGTTTCCTGGTTTTGGCTCAGGGCCTGGGGCTCTCATTAATGCTGCTCCAGTGAGGGGAGGTGATGGCCTCAGGGCCTGGGGTTGTTTTTGGTGCTGAGGATTTCTTCTTAAACAGGACTGGGAAATGCCATTCAGAGGTCAAGGGTGGGATCTGGCTTGGGGTACTGGCCTGGATGCAGTCCTGGGGGAGCATCACAAATGGGTGTTCCCTGCTGATTCTGTCTTCTGGGGGCACTTGTAATCACCTGGGGACATTTTTGGTTGTCATGACTTGGGTGGAGTGGTGACAAGGGATACAGCTCAATACCCTGCAGTGCCCAGGATGGCCCTACCCCAAAGAACAAGCTGGCAGCAGTAGCCCTGCAGTGTGCCCCTCTCTGTGCTGGGGTTATGCAGGTGCAGGTGGGTGGGTGGCGGTCCCTGATTCCATGAGACATGTGACAACAACTCCAGCAGCTGATGGCATCCTCCCTGGTTTACAGAAGGGGAGACCAAGGCTCAGAGAGCATTAGAGGGGGAGCTGGGGTTGCACCCAGGCTGGACTAACCCAGTGGCTGTTTGTGTTCTCCCGTCCATACTGGTCTGGGAGTTTGCCAGCTGGTTAGGGTGGAGCGCAGGCTGCCGGAACCCTGTACACTGAGGAAACTGTTCAAGGAGCAGGCTGCACGGGCAGAGATCTAGGAGGGAAGTGGTTATGTGGTAGAGGGCCCTGGGACAGGCCCTGCATGTGGATGATGGGGAGCCGCGGAGGGTTCCAGCGGGATAGCAACATGAGTGACTGGAGGTGCTAGAGCCCTTGTGCGTGTACCCAGTGGGCTGTTGCTTCCCCCATTGCCCAGATGAGAAGCTGAGGCATGAGAGGTCCCATGGTTCACTGTGTGTGGAGGTGCTGGGTTTAAACCTGTGTCTGAATCTGGGGCTTGTGTATTTCTTAATGCAGCCATGGACGACCATGGTGTACACTGAGCTTCAGTTTGTAGCTGTTGGTTGAGGATCTTGGAGTTTGTCCCTGGTGTTTTACAAACCAGATATGTATTGCGTTCATTTCATGCATGCAAGCCCCCAGGTGCAGGGGTGGGCACAGCAGCTTGGGGTGGCCAACAGTGAGGACAGAGGGACAGCTGGTTTGGGGCATTTAGGGGTTAATAATAACAGCATTTATTGGGAGGTGAGAGGAAGGAAAGCAAGGTGGGGGCCCCTGGCTGCAGTGGGGGACCTGTAGAGAAAGGGGCAGGGTTGAAAGAGTCCCACCTCACCTTGGAGCTTGTAGGGTGTCACCGCCCTTTGTTTTTGGCCAAGGTGTCTCTGATCCCCTCTTCTCCTCTCCCTCTTGCCACCATGTCCTGCCGGGCCCCTGGGCAGAGGAGGGTACCTTGCTCTAGTGGGGCAGGGCTGTAGTGCCACCAGCCGGGTGGGGGTTCATGTTCACAAACAAGGAAGCCACCAAATGCCTCATGGTCTGAGGACCTGGAGAATCACTATTTTACTCTTTGTCAAATGGAAACGAACTATGGTCAGGGCCTCTTCCTTAGGGAGCTTAGATAGGCACAGAGGATTCTGCAGCACCTGGTGCCTGGCAGGGCTATGCGGCAGGCTTCTCCTTGCTTCCTCCTAGGTGAGTTTAACCCAGATGTCACCTCTGGGCTTCGCTCCCTCTACATGAATTGGGAGTCACAGTGGTCTCTGCCTCCCTCATTGGACTATTGTGACACTTAGATGGGTTAACCCATGTAGCATGTCCAAAATGGGGCCCTGCACACAGATGCTCACTGTGTGCTCGCTGCTGAGATCTTGGAGGCGTGTGCCAACACAGGCAGGCGGCACTCCGTGGGCAGTGGGTGGGCATATGGCAGGCATTCAGCAGGCGCTTTGCAGATGCTCAGCGGGTACACATGTATTCAGCAGGTACTTGGTGGGCATGCATCAGGCACACATGTGTAGTCAGCAAGCATCCAGCAGGTATACAGCAGACACAAGGGTATACTCAGCAGACGCTGGACGGTGACCTCCCTGGGAGGCAGTCCTGCTTCCCATTCACTCTGGAATCTCCTTGGTTTCCCACTACACTGTCAGGTTTCCCCCGTAAGCAGCAGGACTGTGGCATGGGGTCCTGTTCTCCATCTGGAAGAGTCAGTCAGGCGCTGAGGGCACAGAGCCAGGTGGATAGCATCATGGTCTTTGTGGAGCTCAAGTTTGCTGAACTTCAGGGAGAAACTTGGAGTTTGTACTGACCATGTGCAGTGTGTGACAGAATGGGGTAGGAGAGGGTGGGTGGGCCAGTGGGCCCCCCAAGTGCCCTGGGGAGAACATGAGAAGCATTGGATCTTCCCATGAGGTACCCCATGAGGTGCCCTGCAGAGGCTGGGGCTTGGATGGAAAAGCCCCTCCTTCGGTTGGTATTTATTGAGCACCCATGTTGTGCGGGGCCCTGGGGACTCCCTGTAGAACAAGTCAGATGGGGCCTTGCCCTGAGGGGAAACCAAACCGATGGCCAGTTGGTCCCTTGTCATGGCCCTGAGGTCATAGCTCTGAGAGAGTAGAATGGGTTGGGGGCTTTTTGGAGGAGGTGACATTTGGGCTGAGCCCCTGGCGATGAGGGTTAGCCATGGAGGTGGGGAATATGAGGACGGTTGTGGGGGCAAGGGCTGTTTGAGCTCAGTGGGTTATGCCTCATGGGCCCCGTTCTGGGGCGGGGGTGCTCACTAAGGTTAGGAGCAGGGCCTGACATGAGATGCAGGTTTAGCAAAGATTGCTGTAGCCACCATATAGGGACAGGCCTAGGGAAACCAAGGAGGAGACTTCAGGGACCTGAGAGGGTGTTGGGGCAGGTGTCCTCGAGGGAGGGTAGCACCAGGGGAATGAATTCCGACTTGATACAGAACAGGACTTGCTGACTTGGCAATTCTTTCACCTGAAATCAGGGATCTGATTCTCAGGGTCATGAACAGGGAGGTTTATATTAAATGGCTTCAACTTCATGTTCTGGTGGCCCTGGTATAAGGAAAGGCATTTCTGAAACAGAGGAGACCTCAAGCGCTAATTCCATATGTGAAATTCCTCCTTCTCTGAGGTCCCATCCTGAGCTTCTGTGGTTGTGGACGTTTCACCCCAAATCCGGAGCATGGTTCCTGTCCAGAGGGTTGAGTCTACAGCAAAGGACAGACTTTTTCCCTCGTCTGCTGTCAAGTGTCTGAGCACCCTGTTTCCAGATACAATCCTTGGAGCTCTGTGGTCTCCTGAGTGCCCCGTGCCTCGGGCTCCCTGTCAGGTGGAGATCCTGAGAGCGCTTGCAGGTTGTCCTTCCCTGCCAGCTGGGGTTGCAGGGAAGGGCTCTGCCTTGCCTTTTTTTTTTTTAATATGAAAGACAACATTTGTGTCTCCAAACTTTGGTGAAAATTGAAAACAGAAAACCCAAAGTGCTTCCCTTTTCCTCTGCGGAGGTGGGTGGGTGCATGCCACCTGGTCACTCACCTGGAAGTCTCTGGGAGGCAGGGCTTGCTCTATAGGGCTGCCAGTCCTCAGGCTAGGGACATGGGGAGGCAGAGTGCATCCCACAAAGACACAAGAGCTGTCCGCCCCGCCAGAGACTTGGCATAGCCACTGTGTCCATGCCCTCCTGGCTAAAGCCTTTCTCGTGTTGAAGTCAATTTCAGCGTTTCTCAGGTAACTGAAGAGACAGATCCCTGCAGCCCTCTTCCATGGGCCCTTTCAGACGTGTGAGCACTGTCTCTGTCCCTGTGTCCTTCCAGTCAGGTGGGGTTTGATAGCTATAATTAGGGCAGGAGCAGCTCATTAAATCATCACAGAATCAATGCACAGCCTCAGGAGTGATTGATGGGCCCAGCAGCCTCCTTTATGCCCGAAGTGGCAAGCAGCCACTAATTCCTGCCACTGGCTCAGCAAACGCAGGGACGAGCCCTGAGCATCTATAACAGGGGGCCTGCTGGGGCCACTTGTGCCCAAGAGCCTGCCCTGTGGCCCCTTCGACACCTGGCCAAGTGGATTGCCGTTGCAGTTCAGGCCATGCCTCTGCCAGCTTTCCCCAAATGACTCCTTTCTTTGCCTCAGTTTCCCTTCTAATCTGTAGAGTTGTTCAGATTAGACAGTGTGCCGTCCTGAAGCACTTAGCCTTGTCCCTGGCCAGCATCAGGGTCCCCATGGGGCAGCATGAGAGCAGGGTCTCACCCAGCACACCCAGTGCCATGGCTTGACATGTGACGATTGCCACGGCACTATGAATGTCTGTTCAGTATCCTTTTGGGGGAAGTGTTATACTCGTTTCTTACCACTTTTTCTTTTGAGATAATTTTAGATTTAGTGAAAAGATACAAAGACAGCACAGACACTTCCCGTAGCCCCTGACTGTGAATATCTCACGTGACCAGGGTGGGCGGTCCAACCAGAAGAGCAGTGTCATCACGGTTCTATTAACTAGACTCCAGACTGCGTTTGGGTTTCCCCAGGTGTCCCCTGGTGACCTGTCTGTGGCCTAGGATCATCTCCAGGCTCCCGTATTGCAATAGTCATCCTGTCGCAATCCAGATCCATGATCATTGCCCAGGGTTTCTGTGCTGTCTGTGACCCTCAGCCTGTTGAGAACTGCCCAGTCTTTTTGTAGACTGTCACTCGGTATGGTTTGTGTCATGTTTTCTTATGATTAGGCTGAGGTGGTGTGTTTTTTGGTAGGAATCACACACAAGTGATGTGCTAGTTTTCTTTTAATATTTTTTGTTTTTAAAACTGGTAAAATATACACAACATCTTAACCATTTTTAAGTGTACAGTTCAGTGGCCTTACGTACACTCACACTGTTGTGCAGCCATCACCACCCACCTTCAGAACTTTTCATCCTCCCAAACTGCAACTCCGTCCCCACTGAACACTAACTCCCGATTTCCCCTCCCCCCCAACGGTACCCACCGTTCTTTCTGTCTCTGTGGATCTAACTCCTCTAGGGACTTCATATAAGTGGAATCATATAGTATTTTTCCTTTTATGCCTGGCTTATTTCACGGAGCATAATGTTCTCAAGGTTCATCCATATGGTAGCAGGTGTCAGAATTTCCTTCCTTTTTAAGGCTGCATAATTTTCCATGTGTGCATGTATCATATTTTATTTTCTCGCCCTTTAGTGGGCACTTGAGTTGCTCCCACCTTTTGATGATTGTGAATAATGTTGCTGTGGACACGGGTGCACAGATGGGTGAAGATGCTCCTTGACTTAATGACGGGGTTAGTTCTGATAAGCCCATTGTAAGTTGAAAGTAATGCTAAGTCAAAATGCATTTGCTACACTCACCTACTGAACATAGCTTAGCCTCGCCTAAAATGTGCTCAGAATACTTAACATTAGTCCACAGCTGGGCAAAATTATCACCTAACACAAAGCCTATTTTAAATATTTTATTTATTTATTTTTAGACAGAAGGGAATGGAGGGAGAAAGAGATGGGGAGAAATATCAGTGTGTGGTTGCCTCTCACGTGGCCCCCCTGGGGACCTGGCCTGCAACCCAGGCATGTGCCCTGACTGGGAATCGAACCGGCAACCCTTTGGTTTGCGGCCCGCGCTCAATCCACTGAGCTACACCAGCCAGGGCCACAAAGCCTATTTTATAATAAAATATTAAATATCTCGTGTAATTTATTATTTATATTGCTTTCACACCATCATGTAAAGTAAAAAAAAACCATAAGTTGGGGACATCTGTACAAATATCTTTTTGAATCCCTGCTTCCATTTTTTCTTGGCGTATACCCAGGCATGGGATTGCTGGGTCATATGGTAATTCTTTGTTTAATTTTTCAAGGAATCTCTATATTGTTTTCCATAGTATTATAGCTGCATTCTCACCAATAGTGTACAAGGGTTCCAATCTCTCCACATCCTTGTCAACAATTGTTATTTTATGTTTTTATTTTTTTAAATTATAACCATCCTAGAGGTAGTATCTCATGGTTTTGAATTGCATTTCCCTGGTGATGAGTGATGTTGAGCATCTTTTCATGTGCTTATTGGCTGTTTGTAATTTTTCTTTGGAGAAATGTTCATTGAGTTCTTTGCTCATATTTGAATCAGGTTGTTTATTTTTGTTGTTGAGTTTTAGTAGTTCTGTATATAGTCTAGATATTAATCCCTTATCAGATATCTGATTTGCAAATATTTTCTCTCATTCCATGGGAATGGGGCCTTTTCACTCTGTTGACTGTATCCTTTGATACACAAATGTTTTTAATTTTGACAAAGTCCAGCTTACATATTTTTTCTTTTGTTGACTGTGCTTTTGGTGTCATAGCCAAGAAGCCACTGCCAAATCTCATATTATGGAGCTTTTTCACTGTTTTCTTCTGAGTTTTATAGTTTTAGCTTTTACAGTTTTAATTATAGTTTTAGCTTTAGGTCTTTGATCCACGATGAGTTACCATATTTTTTGGACTCTAAGACACATTGGACCATAAGATGCACGTAGGTTTTAGAGGAGGAAAATAGGGAAAAAAATTTTGAAGCAAAAAATGTGGTAAAATATTTAATAACATAAATAACATAATATTCCACCAATGTAAATGTAAAAAGCCAGGTAAGCTACATTCGGACTATAAGACGCACTCCCATTTTCCTCCCAAATTTGGGGGGGGGAGTGTATCTTATAGTCCGAAAAATACTGTAATTTTGATATATGGCATAAGGTATTGGTCCAACATTAGTCTTTTCTTGTGGATGTCCTTGTTTTCCCAGCACCATTTGTTTGAAATGACTGCCCTTTCCCTATTGAATGGTCTTGGCACCCTTGTCAAAAATCACTTGACCACATACACAAGGGTTTATTTCTGGGCTCTCTGTTCTATTCCATTGGTCTCTATGCCTGTCTTTTATGTCACTTCCACAGTGTCTTCATTCCTGTAGCTTTGTAGTAAGTTTAGAAATCGAAGTGTGAGTCCTCCAACTTTTTTCTTCTAAAAAGAAGAACAAAAAAAGATTGGCTTGGTGCCCCAACTGGTGAGGCTTAGTGGGTTGGGTGTTATTCCACAAAGCAAAAGTTTGCCAGTTCGATTCCCGGTCAAGGGACATGCATGGGTTGTGAGTTCAGTCCCTGGTTGGGGGTATGCAAGAGGCAACCAATTGATGTTTCTCTCACACATTGATATTTCTCTCCCTCTCTTTCTCCCTCCTTTCCCTTCTCTCTAAAAATAAAAGTCTTTTCTTTTTTTAAAAAAGATTGTCCTGGTTACTCGGGGTCCCTTGTGATCCCTTATAAATTTTATGGTGGGTTTGTCTATTTCTGTAAAAAACATTGTAGGGATTTTGATAGGGATTGCATTGACTGTAGATAGCTCTGGGTCATGTTGCCATCTTTACAGTATGAAGTCCTGCTCTCCTCTGCCCAGCTGTGTGACCCTGGGCAAGCATATAACGGGCCTGGTCAGTTTGGGCCTGGCCAGGTCCAGGAGTGAGGAGTGGACCTGCACACACTTGGTAGTCTGGAGAGGAAGTTGTGCCCTGGGGAGCTATTGACTTAGAGGAGAGAGGAGGCTGCCAGAAGGTGGGGCCAGTCCCGGAAGGTTGCCTGGAAGAGAGCTCTGTGGTGGAACGGAAGGGGATAGGAGGGGAACAGTCTTAGAAGAAGAGGGGTAGTGGGTATGAAGACACAGAGGCCTGGGGGGATTATCTGAGACACAGTTGTGGTACAAGGTGAATCTGGATAGGGGACAGGTGGCAAGAGAGGAGAAAATGAGGACGGAAGCCAGATTCCCACAGGCCCCAGAGAGCTAAGGTGGGAGCTTAGATGTGATCCTGAAGCTGGCTGTAGGAATAGGGAAGAGGAGACCCTGGAATGGCTTTGAGTTCAGGGAGAGCTTGAGAAAAGATTGGTCAGGGGCCCTGGCTGGTGTGGCTCACTGGTTCAATTCCCAGTCAGGGCACATGCCTGGGTTGCAGGCCAGGGTTCCCCGGTGCAGGGCATGCAAGAGGCAACCACACATTGATGTTTCTCTCCCTCTCTTTCTCCCTTCCCTTCTGTCTAAAAATAAATTTTAAAAAATATTAAAAAAATAAAATATCTTAAAAAAAAAAAGATTGGTCCGGGAAGCAAGGAGACTAGGTGCTAGAGTCGTGGGACCCCAGGGGCTCAGGAGCTATGATGGAAAGGTGACTGCCAAGCCTGCTATGATGGGGAGGCCTGAGGGAGGAATGGGTACCCCCCCGACCCTGGGTTTCTGGCTGCGACTTAGGGAAGATCTGGCATCTCCCCCCTGCCAGGGCCAGGAGGAGCAGGGGTGCAGGTTGTAGGGTTCAGGAGAACGAGGGCCTGGTGGGGACTACCAGATGGAGGAGGGTCCTGTGTGTATCACAGAGGCTTCCACGTGTAGCCAGTGGCACTCGGGTTGATGGCTGACTTGGCATTCAGGGCCTCCCTAGAGAAGTGACCATGAGAAGCACAGAGAGCTGTGTTTGAGAAGGCTTAAGTCCAGGGTCAAGGTCAGGGGAAGAGTAGGGGGACAGAGACGAAGGGGGCCCCTTACAAGGGCATCCGTGGGTGCCAGGCTGGAGAGGTGCCCTTGTTGACACATATCTGATCGGTGCCGGCTCTGAGCCTTCATGGTGCTTGGAGGTACAAGAGCTGCAGCTGCTTCTGGAGCAGCAGGTGCTGGTTGTGGGGCATGGGGGGGCCACATTGAGCCCAGTGGTGCCTCGAGTGAGGTTTGCCCAGTGGGGCAGGAAAAGGTGCACCTGGCAGAGGACAGAGCATCTGTAGAGGCTGGGCATGGGGGTGATGCACATGAGAAGGCAGAGCCCAAGGGGACAGGATTGTGAGAGGCTCTGTCTTGGCCTTGTGTTCCTGCAGGTATGCTGGACTTCTTCCTGAAGGTGGTGGTGGGGGGAAGGGTGCTGGGGTGCCGACCTCCGGGGCAATGAGAAGCAGAGGATAGCTGCTGCACCTTTCGTAATCATCGAGGGAGGAACTGATGGGGACGGAGGGAGACATTAGGAGAAAGGATGTCCAGTGCCTGCATAGGGGTGAGAGAGGGACAGCCAGCAGGGTCTGGGGGCCAGCCAGGGGCCATGTCCATGTGAGGCTGTGGGCGGGAATTAGGGTGAGCTGATAAGCTTGTTGATACCCTCCTGGGACCCAGCGGGAAGCTTCGAGTGCACCCATGGGTACGTTTGCTCTGAGAGCACACAATCCCTGCACAGGTGAGTATCCAGGTCACATCTGGCCTGGGCGGTCTTGTGCCTGGATGACAGCTCAGCACTCCAGATGTCACATCAGGCCCTGTGCCCCCTCAGCACGCTCACTCTGACCCCAGGGCCTTTGTACTTTCTGGGCCTCCTACCTGGAGTACTCTTCCCAGCTCCAGTGTCACTTCCTTGGCCACCTGGCCTCCCCCTCCCCGTCCCTCATTTCCTGCATGGCCTCTCACTCAGGAATCCTCCTCTGCCTTCTATCTGCATCTGCTGCCTGACTCAGTGCCTGGAGCATCATGACCTGTTTGTGCTGCGGGCAAGCACATGAGCTGGCAGAGCTTATCCCAGACAGCACGGACTGCTGGCTCCTCCTGCTGCCTCTTTTCCAGCACCCTCGGTCAGCTGGCTCCCTGTGTTTCTAGGTACCCACCCAGGCCTCCTGTCTTGCTGAGCCTGGGCAGCGCCCAGTGGACCCTCTCTGGAGGGGATTGGCAAGCTGGGCCAGACACACAGGATTTTCTGGGACTGCTGAATGGCCATGCTCCTGGGCTGTCTTGAGCTATTCCCTTATATAGGGACTGGGTATGGGTGTAGTGTACACTGTGCCCACCCTCCCCCCAGGAGTCCCTAACTCTTGAACAAGCCTGTGCCCACCAAGCCTGGCTGCTGACCCCTCTGCCTTTGCCACTGTCTGCTCCCCAGGGCTTTGCAGGCCTCTAGGTATTAGGGAGTCTACTCTGGCTGAGGCCTCTAATGGTTAAACGCTGAACATGCAGCAGTGGAATTTTTGGGGTTTTGGCTCAGGATGAGACCTGCATTCTGGGCCTCGCTTGGCCCACATGCAGCCTGCTAGCTCTGCACCTTTCCGTCCCAGTTGGCTTGCTTCTGGGGGTGGGGTTGGGGCTTCCTCTCTTTGGGCCTTGGGTCAAGCCACGCAGCTGCTGAGCTGAAACAAGGGGCAGCAGGGATGAACTGGGCTTGGTGGCCCTGGGTCTGCAGCCAACTGGGTAACCTTAGAGTGTGCCAACCCTCTCAGAGCCCAGGCTCAGGCTTGCGGTATGAGGGCACCCATGTTGCCTCAATGCCTGGGGGGCAGGGGAGCTGTGGCCCTGCTCTGGCTAATTAAAAATTGCCAGTCAGGAGTCCAGGCCCCAAGTTGTTGGCACTTCTAATGTTTCAGGAGAAGCCAACAATTCTGATGTTTAAGGTAATCAAAAAAAAAAAAAAGTTGGCCACCAGTTTACATTTTTCGAAATGCTCAGTCCTCAGGAAGGCTGCAGCTCCAGCTGCCACACTGCTGCCTGCCAGGTTGCAGGCTCTGACCTGGACTCGTAGGACCCGCCTCAGAAGATGGGTGGCTGCGCCACTCCTGGGATAGGTGCCAGGCAGGTCTGTCCCTCCCAGGCTGCCTCTAGAGGGGATCCGCAATGGCCAAGAAGCCACGTGGCCAAGGGTCTCTGGTCAGCAGTTGATGTTCTTCAGCATACACCTGTGGGGCCATTGTAGCTTCCCAATTAGAGGACACTACTCTAAGGACAGGGACACTGTCCTTGGTGACTGTCCCTCACCCACACTGTTGTCTCACAGGTGGGAGCTCGGAAAGGGATGCTCTAGGTCCTGACCACCACTCCCCTCACACTGACGTGTACTTGGCCACTGGCCAGGACCTTGGGGCTGCTTTTCATTTGTTCAGGGGTTTTTTTAAATTGTGGTAAAATTCACAAAACATAAAATTTATCATTTTAAAGTACACCTTTCAGTGGCATTTTGCACATTTATAGTCTTGTGAACTATCATCTCTATCTAGTTCCAGAACATTCCCTTCAACCCCAGAGGAGACCCTGTCCCCATGATCAATCACTCCCTATCTCTCCTCCCCAAGTCCCTGGCAACCACTAATTTGCTTCCTGTCTCTGTGGATTGGCCGGTCCCAGGCACATCGTATTAATGTGGGTTTTGTGTCGACTTCTTTCATGAGCATCATGTTTTTGAGGTTCATCCACGTTGTAGCCTGTGTCAGAGCTTCATTCCTTTTTATGGCCTAGTAATATTCCATTGTGTGGGTGGACCACATTGTTTATCCTTCATCCATCAATGGACATTTGGGTTATTTCCACCTTTTTGGTGGCTGTGAACACACGCATGCAAGTATTGGTGTGGACAGAGGTCTTCATTTCATGGGCTTTGTACCAAGGAGTAGACTTACTGCACCCTGTGGTAGCTCTGTCTTTAAATTGTTTAGGAACTGTTAACCTCTTAGTGTGTCAAACACGAGTGTGGCATGAGTTGAACTTAGTAAAGAAAAGGAAAGGATGGAGCTTCTGTCAGCAGTGCGCAGAGGACGCTTCCGACAGGAGGTTGGGGAGGAGGTTTTAAGGGCATCTTAGTGTGAGATGACACAGGCTGGGACCAGGGTGCTGCAGGTTGAGCTGCTGGGACTTGCTCACTGAAGCAACGAGCAGTTGAGGGAAAGGGAGGATCTGCAGAGAGCCGGTGGTTCTCCCCTGCCTGCCACCACCTCCTGGTGTAGCGGTCAGGCCCTCCTCCAGGCCACCCTAGGCCGCTCTCCGACCCGACCTCCTTGTGTCTGCCTGCCCAGCCACCCATGCCACCATTGGTCTTGTCTCCACTGCCTGTAGTATTCGCCTTCCTGGGCCCTTGTCCTTACTTTCCGTTCCCTGGGCTGGGGACAGTTCCTCCACAGTGAGGCCTGTCCAGGGGAGTGTCTGTCGGACCACACACAGTTCATGTGGGGCTCACCTCCCCGGGCCAAGAATGTGGTCTAAGGACAGCAAGGCAGCCTGAGGGGGCCCACCTGCCCCATCCTCAGGCTTGCTGCAGGTGCCACCCGGGGCCCCAGTGGGGTTTTAGGGGCTCCAAGCAGGGCTGTGAGGTGTCTGAAGAGTACAAGGTGGGCTGGGCAGGCCCAGGAACCTGCTTCCCTGGCCATGAAATGGCTTTAAGGGTTATTATGTAACTATGTCTAAAAAATGGAGCGTAAAAGCTATTTTGGGCCCATGGTAATGAGGGCATCTCGCTTTTGTATTATCTTCCCCGGGCCCCTGCCATCATGGGGTGGGGGCAGCACTGAAGGAGCTGCTGTGGGAGACAGTTCCGACACAGGACCTGCGCAAGGCCAGGCGTCAGCCTGTGGGTGCTGTGGTCAAAACTCACTTGTTTGGCATTGGCCTGAGGCAGTTGCTTGCAAATCATCTTGCAGCACCTTGGGTCCCGGAGGCTGGCGAGTGCTGGCCCCTTGGCGTGAGAAAGACCAGCCTCCTTGCAATGTCTGGGACACCACATCCCCAGGTGGTTCAGGCACCTGTCAGAAACTTGTCCTGCCGAGCCCTGGCTGGTGTGGCTCAGTGGACTGAACACCGGCCTGCTAACCAAAGGGTTGCCAGTTTGATTCCCAGTCAGGGCACATGCCTGGGTTGCGGGCCATGTCCCCAGTAGGGGGTGCACGAGAAGCAATCACACATTGATGTTTCTCTCTCTGTCTCCCTCCCTTCCCCTAAATAAAATCTTTAAAAGAAAAAAAGAAAAAGGAAAAAAAAAAAGAAACTTGGCCTGCCAATCTCAAGGTGGCCAGGCCAGGACATGTCACGGCAGCAGCATCTGTGTATGGCTTCCTGCCCAGGCTGAGGGGTCCCTTGCTGGGAGGCATTCCCTCCATTTCCCATGAATGGCATCCTGGCTGGTGATTTCTGTATCCAACAGAAATGACATAGAAAGTTAAACTCAGAGGGTCCTTTCCCTCGGACATAAGCAGAAAGATATGTGCTTGAATGCCCCCAAAGCTATGTGTACACCGAAGGGTGTGTTCAGTCAAGGCAGAGAAAAGACAAGTTTCAGAGTTTTCTCTCTCTCCTTGTGCACAATACACATGGATACACACACCCTGTCCCTCCTGCTCCCCTTCCCTGGAGGCCCACCTACAGCTTAGGGTACCCCATCCACACCCCTGAATATTCTGGGAAGGGGTCTGTGATCCACTGTCCCTATGTGGGATCCCACTCCTTGACCCCTCCTCTCTGACCTCTGACATTTGTAGGGCCTCTGTACTTCAAGCCCATACTCTTCTTCCTCAGCTCTGTCCAGCTTGAAGTCCCTCTCCATGGCCTCTAGGGAGCCACTCTCATCCTCACAGACCCCCTAGCAGTCTGGATCATCTCATTGGCTCGTTTTGGGGTTCACGTCGGTCTCTGTCCTGGAGAGGACAAACCAGGTGTCTGGTCCCAGGTCTGAGCTCAGGAGGCTTGCTCACCCCAGTAATGTGGTTTGCCAGGGCCTTTCCTGTGTTCCAGAGAATTCCTCTCCTGCCAGCCACCTTGTCTCCTGCACACTCCAGTGCCCAGCCCCCACTCGGGGACATCCCTAGAAAGGAGGCAGGCTGGTCTTATCCTGGGTGCACCTTTTTCCACACAGACTCCTCTTGGAGATGGTCCAGAAATCGCAGTGGGGGCAGCTTCCTTCCGTCCACCTCCTACTCCTTGGGCAGTGTCCTCGCTCTTCCTGGAGAGGAGGCCCTGCCCTGGGCTGATGCTGAGGTGGCTCCAGCTCCTTGCTCTTGTAGGGACATCTTTTTGCATTAATCTGCATTTTAGACATCTCCCTTAGGAGTGCTTCCCAGACGTGGGATTACCAGGCCAGAGGACAGGAACATATTCAGGCTCTTAATGGACGCTGCCAGATGGCTCTGAGGACACTTTGGGCCACCTGCCTCTGAGGGTCCTGGTCACTTCTGCTGAGGCAGACGTGTGCTAAGCAGGCCCGTGTGCTGGTAGGACTTCACCCCTCAGCCCCTGGCGACAGTGGAGGAAGCAGGCTCGGACAGGGAGAGCACTGCCCACGGGGGCCCAGGGCTTCAGGAGAAGTCTGGGGCTTTGCCACCATGGATGGTTCTTAGCATGGGATTCACAGTGACATGGGATTGGGTGACTGTGATTGAAGAATGCCCCCCCCCCAAATTCATGTCCACTCAGTACCTGTGAACAGGACCTTTGGTAACAGGGTTTTTGTGGATGTCATCAAGTCAACATGAGGTCATCCTGTAGGAGGGTGGGCCCTAAATCCAGTGACTGGTATCCTTACAAGAAGACAAAGCAGACACACTGGGAGAAGGCCCAAGTGAAAAGCTGTGAAGATGGGCGTGATGTGTCTAGAAGCCCAGGAACGTCATGGACTGCCGGCAGTCGCCAGAAGCCAGGAGATAGGCCTGGGACAGACTCTGTCATAGCTTCCAGAAGGAGCCAGCCCTGCCCATACCCTGTCTCAGACTTCCAGGCCTATGACAGAATAAATCTCTGTTTGTTCAGCCCCCTGGTTTGTGGTCGTTTGTTCTGGTGGTTCCAGGACCACGTACACAGTGCTGAAGAGTGGGAGATGGGTGGGGAGGGGCTCCAGGGTCAGAGGCCCTCTGGCTCCTGGGGGAGTGCCTCTCCTCCAGTGACCTGCCACCCGAGAGGCCGCCTGAGGATTGGGAGTGTGCACCCAGAGGGTGTGCCATCCTGACACCCGTCTTTCTCTCTTTTTTTTTTTTCACTAGGCAAGGGACTTGATTAACCTTGTTCCAAACTTTATTCCCAGGCTTCCTCAGCTTAATTAGCTGCACAGAATGAATTGTGAGCTGTACTGTCCAAGGGATTTTATATCAGAGATTGATCTTATCAACTCCAGAAGCCAAGTAACACGAGAATGCAGTCATGGTATAAACGAGCGTCTCCAAGTCCCTTTTTCAAGCCTGATCGTCTTTAGAAGTTGACTCGATTCTGTTTGTCTCATTCTTGGAAGCTCTTCTCACCAAAAGCGTCCCAGCTATGCCATCCCTCCACAGCCTCCTGCTGTGCCAGGGCAGGCAGCTCCTGGGAGTCCTGGAGAGCTTCTGGAGGTCTCAGGGGAAACCAAGTGCCCTTGGCTGTTCAGATGAGGTCGTGCTGTGAGCTGGGGTCAGCCACCTGCTTTAGGGGATGCTGGCCAGCAGTGAGCATACTCAGTCATGCTGTGGGAACCAGGTGCTCAGACAGATGGGATGAGGTTGGCGCTCAAGTGCTGATCATCTGGTGCCATGCAGGGCAGCCAGCTTCCTCTCCTAAGGACATGATGACATGGAACCAGAGTAAAAAAGTTGCCTAGCAGTACGGCTACCACCAGATGACAACAGAAGGGACTCCACTCTTCCAGTTGGCCTTGCTGGTGTCTCTGAGCTTTGCCTTTGGACTGAGTGTGGACTTTGCAAAACACTACCCTCTGCTTCTCAGTCAGGGCCCTTCACCATCTCCCAGACCCGCCAAGGCTTGTACAGGGCAGGGGTGGGGACCTCTGCTGTGTAGCCCTCTTCAGACCTGATGGTGACGTGCTGTGGCCCCACAGTCAACACGTGGATGAAGGGGTGAGGGGAAATCACACCGCTCACAACATCCCGCCCTGACCCTGTGGTTGTGGTGCCCAGGTGCAGGCCAGAGGGAGGTGTGTAGTCAGGCTGAGCTACACACCCATGAGGCCCCACATCTCTTTGCTGCTCCACCCAGTGCACCCAGGACGTTGGGGTGCAGTTGGCTTAGGGTTAGGCAGGTTACTCCCCAGGAGCTTCAAGGGAGGTGTGTTGTGGGGACAGACCCTTGGTAGCTCCCAGTGTGCTAAGACCCCCTGCCTGGCAAGTCCACTCTAGGGTCATCAGCTCCTGGGTCTGTGGTCGGCCTCATGCTGTCCTGATCTGGACTTCAGCATTGTCCTCCCTTGCGCTTTACAGTGACTGTCCATCAGAGCTGGCCTGGCCTCAGTCTCTCCCCTTCTTCCTGGGCTTCCCCTTCTGCCTAGACCCTGACTAGCTCATTCTTTATCTTGGAGTGTCAGCTTGATGGTCCCTGTCATCAGCTCTCCGCAGCTGTCTAGTCTCAGGTGCTTAGCACAACAGATTTATTTCCTTACAGATCCAGAGACTAGAAGGCCAAGATCAGGGTGTGGGCAGGGTTGGGTCTTTCTGGGGGCCCTGAAGTAGAGCCCATCCCAGGCCTCATTTGTGTCTGTATCACTTCGATTTCTGCTTCCATCCTTGTCTGTCTCTGTTCTTATAAGGATACTAATCATTGGATTTAGGGACCTCCCTAAATCTGGGATGACCTTGTCTCAAGAACCTTAACTAATTACATCTGTAAACTCTCCAGTTTCAAACAAGGTCACATTCTGAGATTTCAAGTCAGCGTGAATTTTGGGGGATTCGGGCTCACACCGCTGAACTGCTTCACCCGCTGTTCCAGCTCCATCCCACAGCCTTGCCGTCACCTGCGGTGTTCTTCAGGTGCTCCCACCCATTTCCCAGCCAATGATCCCAGTGAGCTGGCATGTCACTTTACATTTGGGGAACTGATGCTGGAAATGCTGCCCACAGTTTTCCTCCCCTCTGCCACCCAGCAGCCCCGGGGGAGTGCACTCCCTTACCTCACTGACTCTTGGGCTCTCCAAGGCCGGGTACAAGAAGGCCCCTCTCCACAGGCCACTCTGTACCCTGGGAACTCCAGCTGGAGAAGTCCTGGGATCCCTGGTCCTGGCTGGCTGTGGGTTTCTCAGCTGTGGATGGTCACTTCCTGGGGTGGGCACTGGTTCTAGAGGCACCCAGGGAGGCCCAGGGAGCAGGGCCCCGGCCCTCAGGGCTCACTGGCCCACTGGGTAGACACAGGCAGGCAGCATGTCCCAGAGCGGGTGCCGTGGTCTAATGGTGTACCCATGGACGGGTTCACATCTGGAAGCCCTAATGCCCAACACGATTACATGGGGAGATGGGGCCTTCAAGAAGGTGATTAGGGTGAAATGAGGTCAGAAGGTTGGGATCCTGATCGGTATGACTGGTACCCTATTGAGAAGAGGAAGAGGAAAGAGTCCTCTTCACACACACCCAAGGAAAGACCATGCGAGGACACGGCGAGAAGGTGGACATCGGCAACCCAGTAAGAGGGCCCTCACCTGAACCCCACCGTGCCGGCATCTTGATCTCAGGCTCCTATCCTCCAGAGCCGTGAGAAATAAGTATCTGTTGTTTAAGCTGCCCACTCCGTGGGTCTTTGTTACAGCAGCCTGAGATAAAATAGAGAGTTGTTTTGGAAGTAAGGGTCAGGGAAGGCTTCCTGAGAAGGTGTATGAGCTGAAACCCAGGTGATGAGAAGGAGCTCCATGGAAAGTTCTGAAAAAGTATGGGATGAGCGTTAGGATCTGAAGGCAGAAGGAAGGGCTTTGTGGGAAGTTGGATTTGCTAGGAAAAGAGACTAGTTTGTGACTGAGGCCTCTCATGTCACTGGGCAACCTCAGGGCAAGTCTGTTGTCCCTCAGTGTCTCAGTTTCCCTGCTTGTAAAAGAGAAGAGAAGTCAGGTCTCCCCCCCCTGAGGGCTGCTGCAAGGCCCCACTCAGCATGGGCGCCCAGGTGGCTGGCGGGGCTGGGGTCTCATTTTCTGGGAGAGAGGCCCCCATGAGCCAGCTGTGCTGAGCTCAGACCCCGAGGGATCCTTCACACATCCCAGCCGGAAGGTCTGTGCTCAACAACCACACCAACAGGGAAACAAACGTGCTCCCAGTGGACCCTCTGATTCAGCCGGGGCTGGGAACTTGGCAGTGAGCACAGAGCCTGATTAAAGGCATTCCGAGGCGCACTTGGTGTTTGTGTATCTGGTTCTGTATTTACACTTTGGGAACGAATGAGGAGGCAGCTGGGGAGTGTCTCACTCAGCCGGGGGGCTGGGTGACTCAGCCTGGAGTCCTGCTGGCCACAGGCCTGTAAAGCTTTCATTCATTCCCTCATTCATTCATTACTCCCTTTCTTGCTAAGCAGATGTGTGATGCAAAACTCCAGTGTCCCCAGCATGCTTCAGGCGGTTGGCTGGGCTCTCCTCACCGTGGAGCCCCCATGCTGTGAGGTGGGAGTGGGGAAGCAACAACATGAATAAGAATTAACACAAAATGGACAAAAGACCTAAACGTAGGAGCTGAATCTATAAAACTCCTAGAAGGAAGCATAGGTGTAACTCTTTCTGGCCTTAGATTAGGTGATGGATTTTTAGATGTGACACTAAAAGCATAAGCAACAAAAGAAAAATAGATTAATTGGACCTATCGACATTAAAAACGTGTGCATCAAAAGACTATCAAGAAAATAAAAAGAACTCATAGAATGGACCCTGGCTGGCGTAGCTCAATGGATTGAGCACGGGCTGCAGACCAAAGGGTCGCCGGTTCGATTCCCGGTCAGGGCACATGCCTGGGTTGCAGGCCAGGTCCCCAGTGGAATATATGAAGAACTCTTATGACTCAACATGAGAAAGACAGGGGAGGAGGGCACAGGGAGACTAAATGGTAGTGGGAAAAAATACAATAAAGATTAAATTAAAAAAAGAATAGACAAAGACAAATAAAGCCAGTTTAAAAATGGGCAAAGGGCTTGACAGACATTTCTCCAAAGGTGATACACAGATGGCCAACAAGCCATGAAAAGGGGTTCAGTCAGTCCTCACCAGGGAATGCAGATGAATCCACAGCGGGGTATCGTGTTACACCCATCAGGATGGCTGCTGTCAAAACAACAGAAACCAACAAGTATAGGCGAGGATGTGAAGAAACTAGAACACTTGTGCGTTGCTGGTGGGAATGTAAAATGGTGCAGCCACTGTGGAAAACAGTATGGCTGTTCCTCAGAAAATCAGTTACAGGGTTACCTTATGACCTAGTCATTCCACTCTTAGGGATATACCTAGAGATTTGAACAGGGACTCAAACAGATCATTGTACACTGATGTCCACAGCAGCACTGTTCACAATTGCCAAAAGGTGGAAACAGCCCAAGGGTCTATCAGTAGGTGAAGGGTAAACACAATGTGGTCCGTCCACACAAGGGAACATTATTCAGCCATGAAAAGGAGTGAAGCACTGACAGGCTACAACAAGGAGACGAACCTGGAAAACACGCTGAGTGGGAGAAGCCAGACACGAAAGGCCACGTAATATGTGATTCCATCTATGTGAAAGGTGCAGAACCGGTAAAGCCACAGAGACAGAAAGAAGCTTAGTGGTTGTCAGGGATCAGGGGAGGTGGGGGGTGACTGCTAATGGGGATGGGGCTTCCCTTTGGGGTGACAGAAATGTTCTGAAACTTGGTAGAGGTGAGGGTTGCACCTCCCCCAGAGTCCAGGTTTCCAGTCTTTTCCAGAGTGCGTAAAGGGAGGCATGTGGAGAGAGAGCATGGCCCATGGACACGTGACATGAGTGGTCACTGCTGTCTCTTGCAGCCACAGGATAGAGTCGGGGAGCCCCAAGTCAGAGCTGGTTGCCCTCAGCCCTCTTCTCCTTGGAATGACTCTGCCCAGAGTGTTTGGTGCTGTCCACTGTGGCCTCGGTGAGATGTCCACAGTCGTGCACATGTCACTTCCACTGAGCAGTGTCAGCGGAGGGCCCACTGTGGGGAATGGAGCCCGGGAGGAGCTGTCTGCCCTCCTTGAACTCATCACCTGCTGCCCAGGCTGAAACTAGAGCCAAGCCTGGGAAGGAACCTGGAGGAACACGGTCAGACAAGCTGGATGCACATGCCTGCCTGAGAATGGTGGCCCTGGAAAACCCACCAGTGGCTCCATAAGACTCAGAATTAGATTTTTTCAAGGGGGCTTGGGGCTCCCTGTCTGTACCCCAGTGGCTGCTGGAACACTTGGAGAACCTGGTGAAGCCCAAGTCTCTCCTTCTCAGGGACACCCCCAAAGGTGGCTTGGGCCAGGGTGTGCAAATCCTCTCACCCCAAGTCCTGGTTAGCGCTGCATCTCAGAAGCATCATGTGCTTGAGCTGGCTGGGGCATAGTGTGTGCTCTTTGCTTCCCTCTCATGGCTGGTTTTCAGGTTGGGCCCCAGACTGGGGCACGTGCTGCCTCTGTACTAGGACAGCCATCTGTTCTTCCTTGTGCCTCAGTTTCCTCAAGGTTGGGGTTAAGGGTCCCATGTGGGCAGAGGTGAAACATGGTTCCTGCCTGGGGATCTTCAGTGCAGCCAACTCTTCTTCTTGTGCTCAGTGTCACTTGTCACTCATTCCCCGTGTGTGCTGAGCTCTTTCATTATGCCAGGGTCCTTATGGGGATAACAGTCTGATGGGAGGAGACAGACAGACAGACCTTGGTTGGGTAATTGTGGACAGTAAGCTGTGGGGGAGGGGACCCTATGGGGGTGAGGTGCTCATGTTGGGCTAGCCTAGTGGAAGAGCCTCTTGGCGGAGGCAGCGTCAGTGCAAAGGCCTCAAGGCAGCGACCATCTCAGTTGGTGGAGCCTGGTGGTCAGGAAGAGCAAGGGTCCAAACTGAAGCCTTTGTGGTGAGGGGGAAGCTGAGTCCCGCTCAGAGCACATGACTTCTCCCTGGTCCATCCTAGCTTTGCAGGACAGAGCTCAGCCTTCAGCACACTGGCTCTCCTTAAGCTCATTAGAAGGCCCGCCATTTGCCATGGAGATTGCTGATGGGCCTGGGAGGGGCTGGCTGGGGGGGTGTCATTGCATCCTGTTGGCACTGGGATGTGGGGGGAGGGACTGAGGACTGGATACTGCCCTAGAGGAGTGGCTGCCTGTCATACCACATTTTCCCAGGGCCATTGGCACCTGTTCCCTGCCCTATTCCCACTTTGCTCAGCCCTGTGGATGTTGTCAGGATGGGAGGAGGGGAATTTGCCCAGCAGGGGCGTGGGCACTAACAGAAGCTGGGGGAAGGGTATTTTGCTGGGTGGTCCCACCCCTGTGGCTAGAAAAGCTGCCATTACACAAGGCCCTCTGCAGGGGAGTGGGTGTTGAGTGGGGACACGGGAGAAGGATGTGGTGCCTGGTGGGGCTTGGGCACAGGGTATCTTGGGGGCGGGGGTGGTAAGGGGCCCTGCGTGGAAGCAAAGGGGTCCAGGGCTGAGGTGAGGAAACTGGGCCAGAAGGGGGCTGTGACCCTATAGGGACACACGGTTCTTGAGAGATGGAAGCAGGGCAGGCTCCTGCCACGTGGCTCAGACACAAGGAGGGTATGAGGTGGGTCCTGAGTCTGACCTGTGATCAGGAGGGGGTGGGGGCCTTGGCCTGTTTGTCTTTCATGACAGTGGGGAGGGACACAGTAGGTTGTTCCTGTCAGAGATGGACCTGGGCTGGGCCCCTCAGATGCTGAGAACCACCTGGGCAGGAACTGCGTGAGGTCAGCCTCTCTACCGGCTCCACACAGCTTGCAGGAAACAGCTGTTTACCTGGGTGAGGTGCTCTGCTGGGCGGGTGGCCAGTTCCCGGGCTTCACTTTCCCTCCAGTGTCCAAGGCCCCCCAGGAAGCTGGGCCGTCATTGGGGAGCGGGCTGTGTGGACGGCCAGCTGACAGAGGCTGCCAGGAGCTATTTGTGAGGGACCGCAAGTGGCCTTGTTGTGTATACAGAGTCGACCCTAGCAACCGCCCCAGCCAGGAGAGCAACACCACCCCTTCCTGCATGCCCGGCCACCTCCCATAGTGGTGTGATGGGCTGTAGGCGGTGCTGCCTAGGCCAGGGCATCTGCTGTCATTCCCGAAAAGTGGAATCAGCTGCTTGAGAGAAAAGAGGCAGATGCCAGGCCAGGTGAGAGGCAGCTGTTGCCAGTCAGGGAGCCCTGGGCTCCTGGTTTGGAGAGGGGATGAGTCCCCAGTTGAATGATGGGCAGAGGACTTTGAAGGAGTTCATTCAGCCCAGATGAAAGCTGGCCTCAACCCTGGTGAGGTAGAGGGACAGGCAGAAACAGCCTGGAACCTTGGGCAGGACCCCTGGACTCAGGCAGGGTCTGGCAGACCTGCTGGTCCTGTGTGTGCTGCCGGCGGTGTCCACATCCTGCCCTTTGAAAGCCAGCGCTACGCTTCTGAGCCGGCCCCTCTGATTCAGGCTATTGGAAAGAAGATTTCTCTTGTGTCCGGGCGTCAATTCGCAGCCTCTGGCCTGCTCCCCGGTAACAAAGCCTTTGGCCACGATGAGAAATGGCTCCCTTGAGTGGGTGAGGGGCCTCCTCCTCACGCTGCAGTCTCCAGGCCTGTCCTATACTCTCGCTCCTTCACAAACCTGCCGTGTCAGCCAGCAAAGAAGGCTCCCCTAAGTTCACAAAGTCCTGGGAAGGACCTCCCAGGGCACCCTGAGCTTCTGATTCTGCCATTTTGGGTGGAGGGACACCTGGCTCCTTTGAAAATCTGAGGCATGGGGTCTCATACCCTTTGTGACTGGTGGCACTGATCCCACTACTTGAGTCCCTTCCAGGTCCTCGGGGGTGGCACTCTGCGGGGCGTGCTGGAGAGGGCCCCCAGCTCTCCCTGCAGCTGCTGATTTCTGTCTTGCAGCTCCAGCTCCAGAAGTCACAGTACCTGCAGCTGGGCCCGAGCCGTGGCCAGTACTACGGCGGGTCCCTGCCCAACGTGAACCAGATTGGGAGCGGCACTGTGGATCTACCCTTCCAGGTGAGCAGCACCCTCTGCCCCCTCCCACACTTCCTCCCTAGCGGAGCTTTCCCTGGCCTCCCACCTGGGGCACATCCACTGTGGGCAAGCGTGTGTGTGCGATAGCTGTGCAGACAGCTGGGGTCAGCAGACAACTACCACAGCCCTCCTGCCCCATCCCCGCCTATTCCTTTCCTGTCCCTGGGATGGCCTGGCTAGGCCTCACCCAGATCCCCCCCAGCCAGTCCCCTGTCAGCATCAGCAGACCCTGCAATGAGGCTTTAGTCTGGCCTCAAGCGTTTCAGCAGCCACTACACCTGTTGGCCGGCTGTGCGGCAGCGGGAACTGCTTAGGGCCTCTGGGGCTTGGCTCCATCAGCCTCACTAATCCGCAAGCCCAGCGGTTCTCAGAAGGAGGCCCCGAGGCCTGACCCCACTTGTCTGCAAACGTTTCTTGGCAGAGACCCACACAGCATGGCTCCCGCAGGCCACAGAGCCGCCTTGTACATCCTTATCATAAATAGCAGGAGATAAGGCTCACCACTTGGGCGCAGTGCCAGCCTCTTTTCCTGGTCTGCAGGTGGAAGCAGAGGCAAGGTGGTCTGGGGAGCTGGCGCTGAGAGTCAGGCCACTCCCAGCAAGCATAGTGTCTGCTCTGCAGGGACAAGTTCATGGTCTGCCACACTTTTGTCCCATTGCTGAGACAGGGCCCCAGAAACAACCATATCTGTCCACATGCTGATGGGCCAGGTGCAACCTGGGCCGGTCCCTTAAGAGCTCAGCCCCCACACGAGTAACCCCCTATCCGCTAGTCCTCCCATGATACTGCTACTGGGATATAGCAGACCACTGGCCAGGGTCTCCTAGACTGGCTCAGGGTCTGTTCAGCTCAGCTTTGGGCTCCTGGGACATGGCCCTCCTCAGACAGCATCCTCATTGGAACGGATGCCTGGGGCTATCAAGCTGACCTTTCGTCAGGGCACTTCTGAGTTGGGGTCCTTGCCCCTCCCATTCCTGGCTCTCCCCTTCCTGTGGCTTCCTGTTCCCTTCTCCTTAGAGGAGGGCGTCTCTCTGGACACCCTGAGCTTGCCCTGCCTGGGCCAGTGTGGAGCTCCTAGGGCTGAGGGTGCAGAGGCCTGCTGGGGCTCCAGGGGACCAGGTGAGGCCAGAGTATCTCAGAGTCTTGGTTCTTTGCATTTCCAGCCCAGCGGATTTCTGGGGGATGCCCTGGCAGCAGCTCCTGTCTCTCTGGTAAATGAGCCCCTGGGCTGAGGCTTTTGGTGTCCCCAGCGTGGCTGCCCTCCTGGCCTGGTTGGAGGTGTCTGTTTGACAAACCGAAACTGATCTGCTCTGTAACCCCAGGTCTGGGGAAGTGTGTGTGGTCATGTGGAGAGACCCCAACCCAAGAATTCGAGCATGCGCACCAATGCTTCATGGTTGTTCCTGTACCACGTGCACATGGGGGTGCACAGATCCTAGATGCAGCCTGGTGAGCTGGGCTGTAGCCGGCTGAGCATCTCTCTGCCTCTGGCTCTGCTTTAGCCGCCTCGGTTTTCCCTCTGCTTTCCAAGCATATCTAAGAGGAGACAAATGGCCCCTACTCTCTGGTGTCCCTGCTGGATGGCAAGGTTCCCTCCCTCTTTTCGTCACAGCCATCTCCCAAGTTGGCAGAGTGCTTGATGGATCAGAGAGAGACAGGGGTCCTAGACACTAGAAGAGCAGCCAGCCCTGAATATTAGGCGAGGTACTTGGATACATGGGAAAGAGCAGGTTTCCAGTCATGGCAGAAGGAAATCACTTTTTACCCCACTTCCCAGAGAAGACAGGGGGACCCAAGGACCAGATGGCCATGCAGGGGGACAGGCTGTGTCCAGAGCTGACTGAGGCTGCCAGTCTTACTGTAGTCAGATGGCAAGGAGCCCCAGGGTGCCAGGGATGGCAGAGAGCAGGCTCCTGGGGACCCCAGGGGCATAGAGCTGGGAGAAGGATCAGGGCTTGGCCAGGGGTGCCTCTTGCCAGCCCCAGGTGCTAGAAGGAAGCCCTATCCTGCCATCCATGGGCCAGGGCCCTAGAAAGTACCTGCACTCGGCTTGTAGTGGTGCTGGGATATGGGAGGGGAGGGCTCTGGAGGCTCTAGGTTGAGATCAGCCCCAGGCTCAACAAGGAGCCTCCGGGGAGCCAGCACTTGGCCAGGTGGGCCCCTCAACATCCTCGGCTAGAAGCCCCGGGCTGTCTCTTGGCAGCCCCTCCAGGGATGACGTAGGTGGGAAGAGAAGGCCAGCCAGGCCCAAGAGAGAAGGTGGAGGCCTGTCTGCACCTGGTGAGGCTGAGTGGGGGAGGGTGCTGCTCAGGCCATCTGCACCCCTGGCACCCTGGCTGGCATCGGCCCTGAGCTTGTACCGCTCTGCCTGGCCCGTGCATGTTGGCCTCACTGCACGTCTGCCGCCGTGGCGCCCGGGGTCCACAGCTCATCCCCATGGCCACAGTGCTCGGAGGCTGGGCGCTGTTCGCAGGAGGAAACCTGTCCAGGTTGCCTCGTGGTGGCCGAGAGTGTCTTGGCAGTGGGGGGCCCTGAGGTCAGATCCTGGGGGCAGGCCACAGCTGATAACCATTTTGGGTTTCTCTCATTTTTTTCCCATCTCTTTCTCCCTGTGCTGGTCCCCACCCCTCCCCCAGACACCCTTCCAGTCCTCAGGCCTGGACACCAGCCGAACTACCCGGCACCATGGGCTGGTAGACAGAGTGTACCGGGAGCGCGGCCGGCTCGGCTCCCCACACCGCCGGCCCCTGTCAGTGGACAAACATGGACGGCAGATATCCTTTTCACAGAGGACCTGGGGCAGGGCGGGGGGCGGCGCTGGGCCCTGTTGGTGACTGCAGGACCCTGAGTTCATCTAACTAATGAAGCTACCAGCTCTGAGGATGGATTGGGGCCTCCCCAGTGGACTTCCCAAAGGAGGTAGTGAGGCAAGCTGAAGAGCCTGTGGCTGCATGGGGACTGAGGGACACAGGGAGCAAGGATGCAGAGGTGGCTGCTGAAGCGTGCAGCCTGTGGTGAGAGTTGGGGAAGGTGACATTGAATCACATTGCACTTGGACTCCTGGCTGGATAGTGGGGCCCGGGAAGGCTGTGAGCAGGGTAACCACACATCAAGGCCATGTTGGTGGACCCCTCCCAAGGCCACATGGAGGACAGACCAGCCAAGGCAGTGGGGCTGAGGGGGCTGAGCCAGACCCAGACAGATCCAAGGGAGACTCCATCTGAACACATAAAACTCCCGTCTGCACCTCGGCCGAGCAGAGAGAGTGTCAGGAGCCCCGACCCCCAACTCAGCCACCTCTTGGTGCTCAGCCAGCCAGCCCTACCCCCCAGAGTCTAAGTGCTGCTCTGGGACTCCCTGCTTTCTAGAACAGAGAAGCCTGTTCTTTGCTGGTTTTCATTTCCGTGGCTGGGGGAGCCCGACCAGCTGGGCCCCAGACGGAGCCCTCAGGCCTCAGGATCCGCCCATCAGCCGAGAATTAAGAGTCATGACCTGGGTCATCTGAACTAGACTCCTCGCCGCCCCTGTGGGCCCCGGTGTCATGGCTGAGGCCCCTCTTGGAAGGGGTGCAGCCCGCACGTGCGCTCGCAGGGGGTGAGTGCTGAGTGCTAGGTGGATAGGGCTGCCCCTGGGGCCACTCACAGCCAGGAAGGAAAGGGCCCCCCTTCCCGCCCTGCAGCCCCAGCTGTTTGCAGGCTCCCAGTAGCCTGGCCACCAGGTTTCTGGGGCTGGGTGGGGCCTGAGTCAACAGCACCATCCCCTTAACTCACACTCAAGCGGACAGCTGCCCTTATGGTACTGTGTACCTCTCGCCACCCTCGGATACCAGCTGGAGAAGGTCAGTGACCCACAGCCAGCCCACAGCCCTCTCGTTGAAAACAAAACCAAACTTGCATCCTGGCTGTGCTTGGAAGACCAACATGTAGTCACTTTGAAATGACAAAATTAATTATCCAGGAGTTTCTAGTAATCAGCTCTTTTCTTTTTTAAGTGAAGTTGAGATTATATTGGATAGTAAGTGTTGTAGCTTGCTTTTTTTCATTTAATGCTATAGTTTCCCACATTGCTAAACGGTCATGAAAATGTGGTTATAAAAGTATTATACATTTATTGCTAGAAGACTAGGAAAATAAATGAATGTACCTAGAAGAGGGGAAAAACACCCATAATGCTATCATTTATAAAGATCTAAGAATAATAAATATAAGTACCTACAATAATACAAGTTGTACACCAATGTGAATACACTTAATGCCACAGAAGTACACACTTCAAAACAATTAAGATGGCCCTGGTAGGTGTGGCTCAGTGGATTGAGCACTGGCCTACAAATCAAAAGGTCGCTGGTTCGATTCCCAGTCAGGGCACATGCTTGGGTTGTAGGCAGGTCCCCAGTAGAGAATGTGCAAGAAGCAACTGATTCATGTATCGCTCCCACATTGCTATTTCTCTCCCTCTTTTTCTCTCTCCCTTCCCCTCTCTCTAAAAGTAAATAAATAAAATCTTAAAACATTTTTTTTAATTATTAAAATGGTAAATTTTATGTTATGCATACTTTACCATACAAAAAAAAAAATGTGTATGTGTGTATGCAATTTCAATTAAAAAAAGACCAAAAGTAAGCAGACTTAAAAATATATATGTTTAGCCCTGGCTGGTGTAGCTCAGTGGATTGAGCACGGGCTGCGAACCAAAGGGTCACCGGTTTGATTCCCAGTCAGGACACATGCCTGGGTTGCAGGCCAGGTCCCCAGTGTGGGGCAAAGAGAGGCAACCACACATTGATGTTTCTCTTCCGTTCTTCCTCTCTTTCTCCCTTTCTTCCCTTCTGTCTAAAAATAAATAAATAAAATCTTTAAAATATATACATATGTATATAATACAATATATAATATGATACTTAACTCAATGGCATAATTAAATTTCCACTAAGCACTTACCATATATCAGGCCCTATTCAACCATCACATACACTAACTGATAGGAAACACAGCTTTGTGGAATACATGCCATCATCCTCCCCATTGCAGAGATAGGAAATTGAGCACAGAGAGGTCAGGACACTTGCTCAAAGACACACAGCTAGTGGGTGGCTAGGACCCCGTCTGGTTCCTCACTGCTCAACTGGCCCTGGCCTGGTCCTTTTTAATCTGCTCTTTTACATTTCCGTTGCGTCACTCTCAGTATCTGGGACATCCCCATTGGGTGTGTGCAGCTCTTATTCTCTACCCCAAATTGCCAGCTGTGCTGATGGACCTGCCCTTTGCATATCCACCCAGCTCCCCTTGGTCACCCCCGTGTGCTGGGCAGCTGAGGGCTGTTTGGAACCCCTCCCTCCAGGCACTTGTTGCTGGGAGCAGCTTGGGTGACCCTGGCCCTGGGGCAGAGGGTGGAGTTCCCAGCAGCATTTGGGCTGATTAGAGCAAGATCCTCCCCCAAGCCATTCCCTCTTCCTTCCTTCTTGCCCAGGGGCTGCCTTCTCAGGAGCCTTTTGTCACTGCCTCCTTTTCCTGTCTGTCACACCTGGTTTATAACTGAGTGTCCCAGAGGGTGGGGTTGCTCATTGGTGTATGTCACCAAAGGGGACCCAGTGATGGGCTAGGGGCTTATAGCACCCATAAGGCTTGGCCACTGTGGGACCATTGGGACCCGTCTCCAGAAGGTTTCAGCAGGAATGTTCTCTCCTTTTCCTAAAACTGAGAGTGCATGGGGTAGGCGGGGTTGGGGTGGGAGGAGATGGGGACAGGTTACTATAGAGGGACAGCTCTGCTGCAGACAGGCTTTACACATGACAACCATGGTCACGGTCACTCATGTGGTTCTTTTGAAAACAATGCTGAGATGCAGCAGCCCACAAAATTGACCTACAACTTCCGCCTTGTCCCATCGGGCATGTCCTGGATCACAGCGGCCAGGACTGCCCTTTGTCATCCTTGGGGCCCGGGCTTACTGTCTTTCTCCTCTCCCAGGACCAATTCTGACTCTGCCCTGCACCAGAGCACAATGACACCCATCCAGCCAGAGCCCTTTACGGGCGGGTCCCAGGATGCACACCAGAAAAGAGGTATGGACCAGGCACGTGGGTATCTTTCCTCAGATCCGGCAAGTCTGATGGTAGCCCCTGTGCTCCCAGAGGTCAAAACTCATGGGAGGACAGACCTGCGAAAGAAGACTCGGTGCTGCGGGAGAAGGGGAGGGGCCCAGGGAATCTTTAGAGACGGCACTATTTGTGTTGGATTTTGAAGAGAGTGTCGGAGTTTTCTAGGCAGAGAAAACAGCACCTGCAAACACCCATTGCCTTCTGTTTATGGATTTGTCATGGCCACGCAGTCTGGGGGCCTTTCTTTTAAATGTAGGCAGCAGCAAGGTCAAGCAAAAGGGGCAGTTATCAATTCACCATCAAGCAGACCAGAGCTGTGTGTTCAACTTCAGATGCAGCTTGATCTAGGACTTCACTGGAACACATCCTGGTTCTGCTACTCAGAGCCCTCCTGCCACAGCCCCTGGGCCCTTCCTGGCGTTGGTGGGTGAGAAACCAGGCGGGTTCTTTCCCAGCTCTTGCCCAGCTCCTCCTCTCCAACATGGCCGTGTACATAGCCCTGCAGCTTGGCAGGTCTGTGCCCAGGCCCCCAGCCCCTCCTCGGAGCTGAGCACAGGCAGTATCCCTGGGACCTTCCAGGAGAGCACATGCCATCTTAAAACTAGGGCAGCGTCATCCAGAGAGGGGAGCATGATGCTGTGAGCCGAGCCCTAGGAAACCCCTTAGGGGCCTTACCTGTTCCAAGACACTGAAACCAGAAAGTTAATCATGTACAGTTAAGGCCCAAATGCTCATTTTTTTATCAGCAGCTCACTGGGCAAGCCTGTAAACACCAGGGAGATTCTACTGGTAGAAGGATTGTCCACCAGAGCTTTACCCCTTGTGGAGGGGCAGCGCCCTCTTTGCACTCCATCTTCCTGGGACCCTAGCTCGTCAGGCAGTGATGGTGAGATTACAGAAGGAACTGTCTCTGTAATAACAGGATTCTAAATGTTCAGAGGTGACAAGGACACAGTGCCTGGCATTTCCCTCCTGTTCCTTATGCAGGGGTGGGGGAAGTTCTGAGGTGGCCATCTCCCTGGTGGGTCTCCCAAGAATGTGGGCTTTTGGGGCAGGCAGGACTCTGTGACTGGAGAAGGGAGTTGCAAGCCTTGAATTCCTGAAAGCTCAGAGTCTACTTGGCCTTAGGGTGGGGGTAGAAGAGATACGTCATCTGTCCCTATTCCTCTAGGAGGGGCCCAGACAGTGATGGGGTTGGGGGTTAGTGTGGCTGCCCTCCCACCCCCCAGCTTGGCCCCTCCAGGTTTCAGGAAGGAGGACTTAACCCATCTGGCTCTGTTTGTTATGGTTCTGTTGCTGGTGAAAAACTGGACCTCCAACAGGCATGAAGAAATTTGGTTTCATCAGGGAAATGTTTAATCTCACTGTTACCAAAAGGTCCAAGCAAAAGGGACTTCAGGCGCAGCTGGTTTCATGGCCTCAAATGATGGCCATCCAGTCGCTCAGACCTTTCCTCCCCTCCTCCCCTCCTCTAGGGCTGGCTGGCATTGCAACTAACTCATGGGTCCACAGCTCCCATGGTGGATCCACCCAACCCAGCTGACACTGAGTGGTGTGACGCTGTGCTGATGGCCCAAGAGGGAGAGGCAGGTGTCCACAGGGCGGTGGCCACTCACAAGAGGCGGGGAGAATTTCTCAGCTGTTCTTTGTAGCACTAGGCCTTCATGGCCCAAGTTGGCCCCATTGGGAGGCTGAGTCGATGTATGTTTTTTAAAAAATGAAACCCTTTTTGTACTTCAGTACAATCCTCAGAAGTCACTGTATGTCAGGGAAATGCCCTCCTGGTACCACCAGGGAGCTGCAGAGAGATGCCTTTTCTGACTTTCCTCCCCATACCCTACTCCAGTCTTACTGCTAGCAGTCCCGGGGATGGAGGAGACCACGTCGGAAACGGACAAGAACCTTTCCAAGCAAGCATGGGACACCAAGAAGGTAAGAGCCTACGGGTTTTCCAGAAGTGGTTTCTTTCTTGATCTTTTTTTAAGCACAGCTGGGCAAGGATGATGAAAGAACATATTGAGGGAGCTTCATTCTCCCTGAAGTAAAACCCTAACTCAGATTTGACCACTTGTGTCAGCCAATTTAACCCGAACACAGGCCTCTTACACTTGTAAAAGCATGTAAAGAATTAAATAAAACCTGTGCTTGCTTCTATAGCACATACACGAACATTGAATAGTACAGTGATTAGCATGGGCCCTGCACAAGGATGAGACAAGGACATCAAGGGCTCTCCCCGCACCTGAATGTGGTGCTGCCGTAGAGAAAGAGAAGGTGGCAAGTGTTGGGGAAACACCCTGACCTCCTGGGAGTGCGAAGAGGGTGGGAAAGCCCAGCATTCTGGTGAGACTCCTTTTAACTACTGTGCCAAATGATGCATGCCTCTGGGAGGATATCAAGTGTAGGGATTTCATTGGATTTGTTTGGGGCAGCTTGGGTGAATTCTTAATACTGTTTGTGTGGAAGGCTTTTGAAAAGATTCTTTGGAAAGTCATTGTCAAGGTGCTTTGCAAAAATCTGGTAATGAAGCGAATGTTTACTCCCAGAATTAAGCAGCTGGTGGCCAGGTAGAAACTCCTTTCTCCCCAGTCCCTCAAGGCCTGCTGGTCACACGCCCCCCTCAGGCACCCCAGTCACTGCCAGTCAGGCACTCCCCCCTCACTGGGTGTGTGTGTGGGCTGGCCCGGTCCTCCCCAGTGAGCCCACATTCTTGTCTGATAATCCCTAAAGAACACATCAGCAGCAGTGTCTACCTGAGCGCCCCAGAGGCAGACAGGAATTAGGGAACGTGACACAGCGGAGCCTCTGTCAGCACCCAGGCTTTGCCCTGTCATGTCTGCTGCCATAGGAAGAGAGTTCCCTGCTTTGTCTTTGAGCGAGAGTCTAGGGGCTTGGCCTGGAGCCTGCAGATCTCCAGTGGTGGTAACATCTCTAGCTTAGAGGAAAAACCAGGGTCTTATTGCCGACAGGGTTTCCCTGGGACCCCTTCTCCCAGGCCAGCCTGCAGGGTGGTCAGAGTTCTAGTTCTCAGGTGGTGGAGTACTGGGGTCCCCATGGGAGTCACAGTTCTGGGCACCACGGAAAGGAGGGTCAGCTAGGGGCAGAGCGGCAACCTCTTTCGGTTTAGGGCAACCAGTCCAAGCTGCCTCAGGCCCCCCCACATGATATCCTTTCTAGGGGTGAACAGACAGATGCTGAACAGAAAGAGTCCCTGCCCTGGAGACACCCGTCCTCCCCACCCTACTCCAGGAATGTATGAAGGGTTAGCCCTTGCCACCCAGGTTTCCAGTGAGCCGGCTTCAGAGCTAGTAGCTGACAGCCCAAGCATAGCCCTGAGGGGTTGAGATGTGAAAAGCAGCCACGCGATCCCCTCCGGATGCCAGCTCTGACAAGGCACCACATCAGCCCTGGACCGTGCCACTTTACCAGGCAGACAGTGAAGCCAGAGAAGCCACAGGGAGACCCTCTCTGCTTAACTCTTGGTTTTGCCCCGGGCATGTCTGGGACAACCCCCCACCCCCACCATCCCACGAGGACATTCTTCATCTGCAAGACTCCCTCGGACCCTTAAACTTGCTTCTCCTTGAGCATCACTAGGCCCTCTTGGGGAGATCAGCTATTCTGTGAGGAGGCTGCCAGCCTCTGCTGTCTTCTCTTTCAGACAGGGTCCAGGCCCAAGTCCTGCGAGGTCCCTGGAATCAAGTAAGTCACAGCGGGACCTGCCCTGCATGCCTATGGCCACCAGGGGCTGCTTGGACAACCTCTCCCACCCCCTGCCCCCACCCCCGCAAATTCCCAGCTGCTTACTGCAAGTCCAGGCAAGAGGGATGCCAAGCTGCTGGCGGCCACCCAGCAAGGCTTGCTGTGGAGGATGTTCCCATCTCTCAGACACACCCTGTCCCCAGGCAACAGGAAGTCCCTTACCCATCCCCTGTCCCTGCAGGGGTAGGCTGCTTCCTAAGGTCCCACTTAGGAAGTGGAGGTTCGGGCCAATGGTTGTTTCTGGAGCATAGCAGCATCTAATCACAGGATGTTATTTTGCACCTGCTAGGGGCTTTTTTGTTACTGTTTTTGCAAGCCTCTTCCCACTTCCATCACAGCTTCTGGGGAACTGGTAGCCACAATTCAAGAGCTCATCCCCCTGTTCTGGCCTTTTCCTAGCATCTTTCCATCTGCTGACCAGGAAAACACTACAGCCCTGATCCCTGCCGCCCACAACACTGGGGGTTCCCTGCCTGACCTGACCAACATCCACTTCCCTTCCCCGCTCCCGACCCCGCTGGACCCTGAGGAGCCCACCTTCCCTGCTCTCAGCAGTTCCAGCAGCACCGGCAATCTCACTGCCAACCTGACGCACCTGGGCATCGGTGGCGCTGGCCAGGGTAAGGCCGGGCGGATGAGCACACTTCCTTCCCTGGCGGAGCTCGCTGTCTAGCAAGGACAGCGCGCGCGCGCGCGCATGTGTGTGTGTGTGTACAAATTGACTGAGTAGGGTCACTTCCAAAATGCTGGGCATGGGGTGGGGGCAGAGCCCAGCATGGGGGCTTGGTGTTAGCAGGCTGCCCCAAGGGGAGCGGTGTCCAGGCAGAGGGCACAGCCTGGGAAAATGCCCGCTGGTGGGAAGGCTCATGGTACCCCCGGAGATGGGACAGTGGCTCTGAGGGGTGCTAGGGCTTCGGAGAGTGGGGTGGGCCAGGCTCTCCTTTCCCTCAGCTGACTGTGGCTACATGCTTGGGACTTTTTAGCCTGACTCCTTGCCCAGGCTCCACACTCATTTCTTCCTGGTCATGTCTTCAGGGATGACCCTTGCGGCTCCCACCCTGTTCCTCGCAGAGGTCAACAGCACTGTTCCCTGCAGCACAGGCCAGGAACCTGAAGGTGTCCTCCTCAATTCGTCTGTCCCCTTGCCCACCCTGCCCCATTGCCATGTCTCGTTAGCCCCACCATCAGAACCCAGCCCAACTTGGATCCTCCTCACAGCCCCCACCTGCTGCCACCTCCTTTCCTAATCCGCACCTCCTCTCCACCCAGAACAGCTGTCAGCCCATGGCCCTCCTCTGCTGGAGACCTCGCAGAGCCCCTCATCGCCCACCCCCTACACCTCTCCTCTCCAGCTGATGAGCTCACCTTGGGGCCTTTGCACATGCCGTTCCTTTCCTGTGGTCCTCTCCTTCCTCTAGGCAGCAGGGGGCCCTTACCTGTCCCATCTCTGCTCACGCCTCCTCCCCTCAATGAGGCCTTGTGGCCTCTGCCCACATCGTCCATTCAGACTCTCAAACAGTCTTGCTTTTCTCTACTCACCTTGAGTTACTACTTTGCTCTCACCTGTCCCCTGGGCTGGGCCTCTCCTGCAACCCCACTGTGACCTCTGCACCGAGTTAACTGTAGGGTGGGAGGCTTTGCATTCAGGGAGGAGATAGCGTGGCCCCCAGCAGTCCTGGTGGTGGGATGGACAGGAGGGGCCAAGGGGGGGCCCTCTGTGAGCCCACAGGTATCAGGACTCAGTGGTTAGTGAGAACACCATATCATGTTCCCTCCATCTTGCCCAGGGCCAAAGAACGGCCAACACTTACCTATTCATTACTTCGAGTGTGGTGGGCAGTGCCATGCAGTGTTTTCTGAGAGAATCACAAGCATAAAGTCATGTTTGCTGCAGTCCTGGGAGAACAGGCCGTCAGAGGGAGGCAGCACCTAAACAAGGGCAGGGCCCCTTCAGACACTCTGCAGAGAGATTCTCAGGGGAAATTGGCTGGCTTGGGAGCCAGGTTGATGCAGGGAGTGGAGGAGTCAGTCCTGGCTCTGGTGCCCACATGGCCTGGGAAGGTGAGGTGTGTTGAGGACAGCACCATGTTCACAGGTTAGACAAGTCGGCAGGGGCTAGGTGGTGAAGAGAGGGGTGGGACTCCAGCCTGACGATGTTGAGGTGGTATTCTTTCTTCCACACTCCTGGCCCTGTGCGCATTCAGACTTAACTGTGGAGCAGAGGGTACCAGCCTGGCTGTGTCCCTCAGGGAAGACCCAAATACAAATGGGCAGATTGAGAGAAGCCTGAGACCCATGACTCCTAGACACCAGTGGGCGGCAGGGCAAGCATTGGCCTGTGCAAAGGAAGAAATTGGGAGGTCAGCTCTGGGGCTAGTGCCCCCCACCTTTCCCCAGCTGGTGCTGACATTACAGTTTCCTGGCCCCATTTTTCCCCGTTTCTGACAATGGCCTCCAGAGCATCACCCCTTCCACCCAAGGGTCCTTAACAGCACCCCAGCACCCACCAGGAGCTGTGTACTTCTAACCTGAGCAGAGTCTAAACAAGCACAGGAAAACAAGCATGTATGAAAGCTGCAGACCCTGAGTTGGGGGGCAGGTGGGAGGGGACTCTGGGGCGTGGGGAGGCAGACCCCAGCCACCTGGCTCCAGTATCTGCTGGTGATGTCTGACATGTGTTGGGTTGTTTTCGAACCTGCTGCACCAGTGGCTCACCTGGCAGGGGCTTCCCTTTCCAGGCACATTTTAAATCAAGCTGAGCCTCAGCCTCTGGCACAGGTGGAGATTGTTGCCCCCCTCCGCCCTCCCACCAGTCAGAACCTGAGCCTTAGAGGAGGAAGAGGCCTTCCCACCAGGGGGAAAGCTGCTCCTCTTGTCTGCCTCCACATTTGCTGAAGTCGTTTCCCTGGCTGTCCACTGAGACCCAGGACGACAGGCCTGGGTCTTCCTTCCTGGCACTGCCCTGCACCTGGCTGCCCCCACACTCTGGGCTTACGTGCCTTGGGCCAGGCCCCTGCCACCTGGCCTGTCCTCCCCTGGCAGCTCTCCCTGCCTGCCCAGACTTTTCTTCCAGCTGGCCCCACTCCTTTTCCCAAAGGTGATCCAGGTTCCCAAAAGGAATTCAACAGCAAGGCATTCGTCCACCCCCCGGCCCCCATGTGAGGCCAGGAGCTCATTCTGCAATCCAACATGGGATTCAAAAACGCCTTTGTATTCAGGGCGGATGTTAGAAGCTGGCAGCCCAAGTGCCAAATTCAGCCCAGTGGGGTATTTTGTCTGGCCCACAACTGTGTGCATGATGCTTGGAATAGACACTTAAACATCAGGAGAGTGCATGTAAAAATCTGGATTACTGGCTTCTCTTGAATCAGAAGGCCTAGCAGTGGGTCAAGGTCCTGTGCCTCAAGATGGGCCGGAGCACTCCTATTTGCCACAGTCTCACCTGTCCCTGTCACCCCACTATTTCTCTTACTCCTGGCATTTGACTCCGCTACTTACTGAACCCTGACATTGGCTCTCTGGACGTCACATGTTCCTCAGCCTGCTGGACCTATGAAGTATTGAATGCTTAGAGAAGAAGAGGGAACAGCCCAGGGCACCCACTCCAAGTGTGCTGTGAGCAGGTGTCTCCTGGCCTCCTGTCCAGGCCTCTTGACTGTGTCTCCCTTGACATCGCTGTGTCAAAAGCAGCCTGATTCTGGGGCCCACAGTCTGCAGAAATTGGATCCCTGGGCTCTGCCTCAGGAGCAGTCAATGGTATCAGGCCCCCCCACAGTGCTCAGCCAAGATGAGCCACCAGGGCATCCAAGGGGAAGTGCAGGCGTGACTGGGCTTGCCTCACACGGATGACACAGCGAGCAGCTGCCCTGGGCAGAGAGAAGGCTGCCTGTCATCTCCCTCAGTGCACGCTGGGTGCATTCCCCCTGGCACATGAACCTGTCATCGTACCTGTTGGAACAAGGTTGATCTGGTGCCCTTGACAGGATGGGTCCAGCTCTCCTGGGTGAGTTAGGCACCTTCACTGGCCTTGCCTGTGGGCCAGACTCTCCAAAGCTAGCTCACGACCTCATTAGGGCCTCACAGTTAACTGGAAAGGGTGGCTGGTATCATCTCCACCTCAAAAGACAAGGGAACAGAGTCTAGGGGATTAGCCAGGCCCTCAGGCTCTCCCTGGCATCAGAGGCCTGTTGCCTCCCTGGCACAGTGCCCCAGAATAATCCGACAGGCCCCGACTGCTGCCACTGAACCTGACCTCACTCAGCTCCTTCACAACAGATGTATCCAGGGATCAGATTGCTGGGGGAGGAGCCCAAGGGGAGGGAAGGGATAATGCGGAGTCCATGGTAGGAGCTCCATCACAAATGAGGGTTTGGGAAGGAGATAAAAAATAACAGTTTCTAGGTTAGGCATCCCGGTAAGGTTGATGTTTTAGCATGGAGAATACACAGGTAGGGGGAGAAGGACTTGGAAGTGAGATGGGGGACAGAGGGGCTTCTGGTTACACAGGTCCAGGGCTAAGAGGAGATCTGGCCAAAGGAGCAGTCATGGAAAGGGACGTGTCCGCTGAATGAAGGTCAAGAGGAAACAACATCAGGCAGGATCGATTTGCTTGAAGCTAACCCAAACCCAAGCCAGTGTAGGAGAAAAAGATCAGTTGTCTCTAGAAGAGAAGAAATGCCAGTGTAGCTACATCCAGGGCTTAGGTGCTGCCTCCCCCATCTCATTCTTCCACTGATCTTTCCTGTTCCAGCCAAAGGATCCCCTCTTCCACATACACATACACACAGCTCTGGGATTTCTTGAAATTCCATCAAAAGTCCCAGGGCAGGGTCTCATTGGACCAGCCTGGTGACATATCCATCTAGGGGCCAATTGTGTGGCAGCCCAGAGGCAGGGAAGTTCTCCCTGGCAGGGCCTGCAGTACACACCCGTCCTGGAGGGATGACAGGATCAGCATGGGGAGTGTTGGTCCTCATGGGATTCTAGAAGGAAAATAGAGACCACACAGACCTGGGGACTCAAAGATCAGGGTATCAGGACCTTGGAGGGGGAAGGTGTCCTGAGTTTGACAATCAGGACATACCCACTGGCTTCTGTCTTAGTGATTGAGCTGTCCCCAGCAGTGACTGTGGGTGTGTGAGTGGCTCTTTGGAGGCTGGAGTCATGCTCACCCTTCCTTTCTTCCAGGAATGAGTACTCCAGGCTCCTCACCGCAGCACCGTCCAGCCGGTGTCAGCCCACTGTCCCTGAGCTCCGAAGCACGGCGGCAGCAGGCCCAGCAGGTGTCGCCCACCCTTTCCCCACTGTCACCCATCACTCAGGTGCGAGGGCACAGTGGGGTGGGGGGCATCCCAGCTCTGTCTCTCTAGGAGGCCTCTTGCTCCTTCCAGAGGGGCCATAGAAACATCCCAACATTTTTGGCTTTTTGTCAACTTTTCAAACATATGGGAAATGTATTAATCAGTGGCTTGGAACCCCCCTCTGCCGTCACGGGCTATTCCGATGTTAGCTCTTTTGGTGTGAGTGAGCATGCTTCATTATTCTCTTTTTTAGGATCTAATTGAAATTTTACAAAATCAAATTTTCTTTATTTTTACTTTAAAAAAAATTTTTTATTGATTGATTTTGAGAGAGAGAGAGAGAGAGAGAGAGACATTGACTTGCTGTTCCATTTATGCATTCATTGGTTGATTCTTGGATGTGCCCTGACCTAGGATTGAATCCTCAACTTTGGTGTATGGGGATGATTCTCTAGCTAACTGAACTACCCAGTCAAGGCCAAAATAAAATTTTAGAAAGTTTTCTTTTTCAATTTACTGTAATTTTGCTTCGTCTGCTTTTTTGGTGGTTGTGTGTGCCTTGGAATTGGTCTGTTTTGTCTAGGTCACGCAGTGAGCTGGTGTACAACTGTTCATAGTAGTAGTACTATCTCATCATCCCTTATTTCTGTAAAGTTGGTAGTGATGTACCCTCTTGCATTTCTGATTTAAGCAATTTGATTCTTCTCTTGTCTACTTAGTCAACTGAGGCTCACTGAACAAGTTAGGAAGCGTTCTGTCTTCTGTTTTTTGGAAGAGTTTGAGAAGCATTGGTGTTCATTCTTTTTGTCATTAAAGATTTTATTTATTTATTTTTAGAAAGAGGGGAAGGGAGAGGGAAAGAGAGGGAGAAAAACATCAATGTGCAAGAGAAACATCAACTGTTTGCCTCTTGCACGCCCACAACTGGGGACCTGGCTCACAACCCAGGTATGTGCCCTGACAGAGAATTGAACCAGCAGCTTTTCGGGTTGCAGGGAAACGCACAGCCCACTGAGCCCCCCAGTCAGGGTGCTGTTAATTCTTCCAATTCATGAGCGAAGCCACCCAGATCCAAGCTTTTATGTTTACTGGGAGGTTTGTGATTACCAATTCAGCATCCTTACTTGATATAGGTCTACTCAGATTTTCTATTTTTTCTTGGGTCAGTTTTGGTAGTTTGTGTGTTTCTAAGAATTTGTCCATTTTGTCTATTTTTAAAAAATCCCTGACAGATAATATTTTAACATATTTGTTTTTTTTCCTAACGTAACCTTGATGGAATCATCCACTTATAACAAAATCAAATCATTTCTTCACACGTTTCGATGCCGTTCTGGGCCTGGTTACCCTGCGTGTCTGCTTGTGCAGTGGCCTTGTCCAGGTCGGGATGCAGACAGAGCCATGGTGGTTTCTGGCAGCTGTGTTGTCACTCTCTCCATCCATGACCTCTGCCCCTTCTCTCCACCCGAGTCTCTTAGGCTTGCTTTCTCTTTCTGGAAAGTACTTTGTGATCACTAACTAACCACTTATTAGAGGTTAGGCATCTGCTAAGCTCTGGGGCGTGTATTGCCTCCAGCACAGGACAGAAGTCCTGCCTGTTCCAGTGACTCTCCCCACAGACTCATGATCGTCGAAAACTTCTGCTTATTTTCCTTTTTCCAACTCTGAGGAGGCCTGAGCCTGGTTATCACCAAGTGGCTACACCAGTGCCTTCCTCACCAGTACCCTCTCTGACCTCCTCAGGTGGGCCAGGCTGCAGGGGGGTGGGGGTGGGGTCCCTTCCCCCACCAGGGAGCTAGGCACTAGCCACCCACTAGGCTACTGGAGTGGCATACCTGGTGCCTGGCAGCAGTGGGGAAACTTCAGCTCAGAGAGGCCAGCACTTTCCGAGCCTGAGTGAGTACAGAAGGTTGTGCCACCTCTTGGTGCGTGGTGAAGGCAAAAGGAAGGCTGGCTAGCTGCAGGGTGTAGCCAGCTGCATTGGATGCCCAAGTCCTCTCCAGCTGCAGCCTGACCTTTGTGGCCCTGAGCCAGGCCCTCTCTAGGCTTGTGCTTCCCAGATCCGGTGTATGGACATCCTTTTGTTCATCCATCCTATCACTGAGCTTACCAGGCTGTGGGAGCCCCCTGGGGACCAGGTGCTTGTGGCCTGGCCCCCACTGCTGATACCTGAGCCTGATGCCCTACTCTTCCCACAGGCCGTGGCCATGGATGCCCTGTCTCTGGAGCAGCAGCTGCCCTACGCCTTCTTCACCCAGGCGGGCTCCCAGCAGTCGACTCCACCACAGCCCCAGCCCCCACCACCCCCACCACCTGCATCCCAGCAGCAGCCACCCCCACCGCCTCCCCAGGTGCCCGTTGGCCTCCCCCCAGGCAGCCCTCTGATACCAAGCACCAGCCTGACACGGGGGCCCCAGCTGCCTCCGCTTACGGTCACGGTACCGTCCTCTCTCCCCCAGCCCCCCCCAGACAACCCAGGCCAGCCGCCAATGGGGATCGACATTGCCTCGGTAAGCCTGGGACAGGGTCCTAGGGGCCTGGCTCTGGGGTCATGCAGGAGGAGCCTGGGACTGTGGGATAGTTGGGTGCCCAGGGCCCAAGGACAGTCAGGCACCCAGCTGCATCTGCAGCTGCCTCAAGGCTCAACTTGGAGGCCAGTTTAGCAGGATTTGGAGCTGAAGAAGAGAGACACTGCAGGGGGCTGGGTGCCCATTGGAGTTTCTGCCTGGAATTCTCAAGCCGAGGTTGCTACCCCATGTACACATGGGGAAACTAAGGCACAAACAAGAGTCAGTGCTCTGAACTTGATCCAAGATGGGCTACCCATGTGTGGCTGCCAAGCCAGCCCTCATGGCCCTTGATACCTGCTCCCCACCCTTTCCATCCAAAAATGGCCTTCCCTGGAGTCAGGGAGAGCACAGCTCTCAGCGCCTGGGGAAAGGACATCTGAGAGCCAGAGGAGATGGAGGTGAACTTGGAGGAGAGAAAGAGATACAGCACAGTGCCTGAGCTGAGGGCTTCACCTCAGACCCTGAGACCCCCCTGGTTGGATGGGGGGCTATAGCTCCATGATAGGATAGGACCCTGTACCTGAGGCCCAGGACTCAGGCCATGGGACCCACTTTCCTGGGCTGTGGCAGGGGGTGCTACAGCTCAAACCATGGGACCCCTTGCCCAGGCCAGAGACTGCAGCTCAGACCATGGAACACCCTAGCTGGGCTGGGCTCAGGGTAACGAGTGCTAGGTTTTTACCCCTAAAGCTTACTGACTGTTCAGACCCTGGTGTGAAGGGTGTGGCCATTGCTACCTTTAGCCACACCCAGTGGAACAGAGACCCATGCTTGGGGCACAGTGCCCTCTCCACTCAACCTCAGCTACCAGCCCCAGGACTAACGCCTTCAGAACAGCATGTGCTCTGCAAAGAATAGACCTTGCTGAGCTGATGGGGCAGGCGGTGTCCTAACAGTAGAGACCCACATTTCTAAGCTGCTCCAGCCCCTCGGTGGACAGACACACCTGCACAGAAAAGAAAGTGCCCGAGCCTTTCCTTCGGCATTAACGCGGCAGGTGTAGGGGCAGCTCTGATGCTGGGGCTGGCCTGGGCGCCCAGCTCCCTAACACCCTCCTGCCGCGGGGCCTGGCTTTGAAGCTGGGTGGACACTGGGGGCCCTGGTATTTGAGCCAGGTGTACACACAGCTCCTCCCCAGGCTCCCAGAGCAGGAAATACATTACCCATCACCATCTAGGGACTGCTGTCTCTGATTTCCTAGGGGCACAGGCAGCCTCCTCTGGAGATTCTGCACTCTCCCAGGCAGGGAGAGCGTCTTCAGCAAGTGACCATGCTGGTGCCAGCCACACTGTTCATTGATTTCCCATGTCCCTCCCAGGCTCAGCCCCCTTCACACACTGCTCAGAACAGGCCCCTGAGGAAATGGGGAAGATTGAGCACTTATGGGGCCCTGGGCTGGCTGCCTGGACCTCAGTGAACAGCAGGCTTAGAGAGGTCAGGCAGGGTTTAAATCCAGGGCCTGGTGAGAAGCCAGGGTCCTCTGCCTTTGAACAAGGAAGTGACTACTTCCCTGAGGTCTCTGAATAGCATGACCTCATCAGGCTTGTTCTAAGCCAGGCCACTGATAGTGACTGCTTGGTGCTGAGAGCCCTGCTATCAGTGCTACCACCTTGAGGTGGGCGGGACATGCTGGGGACCCACCTGGAATCAGGAGCAAAAGGCAGCGCCTGCCTGCCCAGCCCTAGCCATCCCTGCCTGTGAGTGCATGTGTGTGGGTGTGTGCGTATGTATGTGGTATGGGCACTTTGAAGCCTGCTGAGTTGAGGTAGACCCCTCCCTTACTCTCCTGCAGCCCTCCAGAGCAACTCCATGAGGCTGAGTTTCAGGTTCTCTGACTACAGCCCCCATACCTGGGAGCTGGGTGTGGAGGCAGGTCTTCATGGGGCCCCGAGCTCTGGGCCCAGGTCCCCTGCTCACTGAGGGGTGGGAACCTGTGGGGGGCTCAGTGGGAAGCTGGGCTGGGGCCTCTGCATCCTGACCCGTCTGTCATTGCAGGCCCCGGCTCTGCAGCAGTACCGCACTAGTGCCGGCACCCCAGCCAACCAATCTCCCACCTCACCCGTCTCCAATCAAGGCTTCTCCCCTGGGAGCTCCCCACAAGTAAGGGATGCCGCCACTCATGCCTCAGCCTTGCCTTGAACCCCTGTGTCCCTGCCCGCCATTTGTGCCTCATGCCTCACTTCATCTCATCTCGTCCGCTCCACAGGGCTGGGAGGATAAGGCGCTGCCCCTCGTTCCTGCTGCTCCTCTGGTCTGTGCAAGGCCCCGGCTGGGGGTGGTGGGCACCACACTCCTGTTAATGATCTCAGTGTCAGCCACCTCCCAGCTCCTCATCCAGTGGCTGGGAACAGCCCTGAGTGTGGCTCAAATATGCATCCGACAGCCTGTGCACATGTCCCCACCTGTGTCTGCCCACCCTGAAGCCTGGTGCCTTAAGGCTTTCAGAAGTGAGGGGTGTTTCCTTTGCTTTGGGGCACAGCTGAGGTGGCAGCCAGCTGTGGTGGGGGCACTGACTCTTCGGCTTCCTCCAGTCTCCTATATCCCATTGGAAGGTGTGTCCCCCAGGAAGCTTCTCTGAACAGCACTGTAGCCTGTTGGGTCTTTGTCCCCCTCCCACAGATGAGACAGAGGCCGACCCCAGGCCCTAGGCGACAGGCAGGGCTTGACAACGCCAGTCAGATGCAGGTCCCCTCCACACCCGCCGCATCTGGGCCCCAATCTCTGACTTGCACATACCCAGCTCGGTCATAGCCACATTCCATTCAGGATGGAATGTTCCATCAGAGAAGAAGGGGTGCCCAAAAAACTGACAACTGGGCCTGAAACGTCTTACACTAACAGCAGAGCCTCTCAGTCCCCAAAAGGTCACCAAGCTGAAAAACCGCTAGGATCCCCTGCAGTGCCCCAGGCTCTGAGGCCTCATTCTTGGCCAAGGGGAAATAGGATTCTACTTCCTGCATAGAGCAGGGAGAAGAGCTCCAGATAGGACCTGACAGGAAAGACACTGGGCTCCCTTGTCCCCACCTCCCCAGCTCAGACGTGCACCCCAAGCCTGGTTTGTGTTGGGATGGTAGGCGTCTGCTCAGGAAGGACTCAAGGCTCCATCTGCTACTGAAGAGGCCCTCCCCAGGTGCTTCCTCCGCCACCCACAGCCGCTAGGGATCCTGCTGGAACCATTGGGGTGCAGCCTCCTGCTCCATAGGCAGGCGAGGAGGGTGGCAGTAAGCTTGGGACATGCCAGGGCCCAGCCTGGTGTCTGCACACTCGGCCCATCCATGCCAGCTCTGAGCTCTCGTAGCTCCGAGAAGGTGGTCTCGTCGTGTGGTGCTGTGGGACACAGCAGGCTAGAGAAGCTGACCCCAGCAGGGCAAGCAGCTGGGGCCTGTCCAGGATGGGCAGCCCTTCCCCAGGGCGAGTCCCCGAATAACATCCCTCTAATTTGAAGCAGGACAGGAATTTAAGGGTCAAGCAGATTTCTTTCAGGAGAGATCTGCCCGACCCAGAATGGTCTGTCCTGGGCAGAGAGTGTGTTCTGTCTTATCAAGCCCCAGTCTGTGTGTCAGTCCATCTGCCCATCCGTCATGTGCTGGTGAGGGATGCAGGCTGCTCACTCAGGTGTGAGGATGGGGCAGTCAGGCTGTCTGACCCCAACCAGAGACAGCAGCATAGAGGGACAAGGAGCTTGTTCAGCGGCAACGAGTACCGGGCGGAGGGCAGACCTGACTACCTTCTGCAGGTTTGGTCTTCCAGGATGCAGTGGTCCCCCATGCCTCCATGGCCCAGAGAGCATCTCTCCTGGACACAGAGGGCAGCGGGGGTGCCACCCAGCCTCGAGCAGACACACGTCTCAGGCAGCTGCGGTTGTGCTTGTGTGTTGCCTCCCTGTTTAATTCTGAGTAGACCTTTTTGGCAAACCTTCATGGCCTCCTCACAAGGGAAACCATGGCCTGGGGTCCCCTGTGCATGCTGGGCCTTTCTGAGGCCAAAGCCACAGGGAAAGGAACAAGTGCCCCAGAACTTCATGGGCAAACGCAGCCGAAACCTTCAGCCTGAAGCTGGTGGTTTTCAAGTCTTCTCTGGAAATAGAACATTCATTTCCAGGACCCTCCTTGCCCACTGGGGTAGCTATTTGTCCCTTTCTGTTCTCAGCCCACCAACCACCTGGAGCAGCCAGTGGGTTTGTGACCAAGCTCTGGCTGGGATGGAGGCCTGAGACTCAATCCTTCGTCCTTGTCAGAGCACGTGGGGACCTTTCCAGAACATGGGGCTCAGAGGGAGGGTTCCAGGGCCTTTGATCTTTGGAGATATTTGAGAGGATGCATGCTAAACTCATCACTTGGGACATCTGGGAATGACCATGGTGCAATAGCTTCCGTGAGCCACCCTGTCCTACAGAAGAGACACCTGGGGTCCGGGCTGGGGGTGTATCTCTCCAGGCCTGGTGTTTGGGTGCAGCCGGGCCATACACTGGCTGTCCCTCTTATCCCTTCCGCGTCCTGTCCAGCTCCATCCGTCCCACCATCCCGGGCAGTATCTCCAGAGAGGGCGAGGACTCCAAGCTCTTTCTGTGTCTCCACCACATCTGAGGCCCTGTCGTCCCGCTCCTTTCCCAGCAGCAGCCCCCGCCTCCTGTCCTGGCCAGCCTTGAACAAGCAGTAGTGGGGCCACGTGCCTGCCCATGGGCCCTGGGGTCTCAGTAGCAGGCAACCGGGGGCCAACAGGGGAGGGGCTTTCCAAGTGCCTGTCCTGTGTTTGTGCCCATCCTGTCCACATGTGCGTGGCCTGCTGACCTGTCCCATATCTCCCCAGGGGCCCAACAAAGGTCGCCAAGTGCTCGTCCCATCCTGAACACTTAAGGAACCTCGTGCCTTTGTCCCAGTTACATACTTTCCTCTGGGGCCTGTCAGGTGGGGTTCCCTATATCCACGTCCCCTACCCCCTCATCTTCTGTCTGACAGAAAGGAGGTCACCCTCATCTGTACTCAAGGAGAGGAGATGGGGTTGGTGCTTTGGGAAATGTCAGGGTGCAGACAGTGGAAAGGAGCAGGCAGTGGAAAGAAGCAGTCATCCTGAGATGGGGGAGCGCCAGCTCAGAGTGGATCCTCCTGGGAGCCGTGGAATAGCTGTCCTAGGCCTCTCTATGGGCTCAACCAGCCTGTGGGAGGCCCACACGCAGCAGCCCCCGTCCTCCCTAGTCTTGGGGATTGTGATGACAGCAGGCCTCTCTTCTATCTGCAGCACTCTTCCAACCTGGGCAGCGTGTTTGGGGACTCGTACTATGAGCAGCAGATGGCAGCCAGGCAGGCCAATGCTCTGTCCCACCAGGTGAGCGGGCGCCTGGGCCACAGCGCCCCCAGCAAATGCTTGCCCGGACCCCGCCCGCCCTCAGGCATTTGCTCCACCCCCTGTCTCCAGGCAGTAGAGCATGGGGCGGCCTCTGCCTCCCCTGGCATCTGCACCTCGTGTGGCAGTGAATGCCAGCAGAGATTGGCACTCAGCGTGGTCCATGCATGTGGGTTTGTGGGAGGTCAAGCTGGCTGTCTGTGGAGGCCAGGATCAGGTGCACAGGCACAGGAGAGGTTGGCCACTGCCTGGAGCTGGTCACTCACCCATCCACTCATTTATCCATCCATCCACTTACTCATTCTTCCAGCAAGCCCTGAGGGTTAGGAGAGGGTGATACCCCAGAGCAGAGGGACTCACGTGGGCAGCCCCTGAGGGTGGATCTGAGCAAAGCACCAGGTGTCCTGCAGACAACGTGGTCCTAGCGGCCTCAGGCAGGCCAACCCACAGCATCCAGTGCTCGGTGGCCAGCCTCACACCCTGTATCCCCTCCCAGCTGGAACAGTTCAACATGATGGAGACTGCCATCAGCTCCAGCAGTCTGTACAGCCCAGGCTCTACACTCAACTACTCGCAGGCGGCCATGATGGGCCTGACAGGCAGCCACGGGAGCCTGCCAGACGCACAGCAGCTGGGCTATCCCAGCCACAGCAGCATCCCCAACATCATTCTCACAGGTGAGGCCCCGTGCATGGTGTCCTGGGCAGGGCTCTCAGTCCTGGTGCTCCTGCAGAGCTGGCAGCTGCCATGGGCCTCAGCCCTGCAGGAGACGGAACCCCCTGCCCTGCAGGGTGAATCATGACATGACTTGAGGTGTTCCTGCCTTTGGCGTGGCCCCAAAGAGGCCAGACGCCCCACCCCAACCTCGACTCACTGTTGAGCTATAGGCAGGCGAAGCGGACACACACCTGGACCCTGCACGAGGAATACAGCCTCTGTGCTCAGAGCAAGAACTACACAGAGCCTGTCACCCAGTCCCATGCCTGCCACTCGGACACCTGAGCCCTGTTAGCTGAGTGTATGGGGGGTGTAGGCGACCAGGGCAGGGGTGAGCAGGGTACTGTTGTGCAGCCAACAGACACGTAACACCTTGCACGCACTGCAGTGCTTCAGGTGCCCTGAGCACAGTGCCCAGGCACAGGGGGACGTGCACAGCATGTGTGAGGAGGTCCTGCTCCATGTAACACAGAGCCCAGATCTCTGAGGCCCTCCCAGCGCCCCCACCCTGGTTTCCTCCCAAAGGTTCTGGGTTTTGCTGAAGCAGGAAGCAATTCCCTTATAAGCCAGGGCTATTGTGGGATTGAGGGGGACACTGCCTGCAGTTCCTACTCACATCCTCAGGATGGAGGGGGTCTATGCCTAGAGCCCCTGGAGGCCTAAACCCCAAGTGCAGACCCAGTACTTTCTCCTCACCCTGAGGGTACCTCAGACACCTGAGGAGGACCAAAAGTACCCCTGATAATCCCAACAGTCCAGAAAGGTGGGGACTTTCATACTGGTTTTAGATGGGGAAACTGAGGCTCAGGGACTTCCCACAAGTAGAAGGAGTCCAGGTTTGAACCTGGGTCTCTGTAGAGGAACCAGACTTCCTCCGAGCCTGAGGGGGGTACCTTGATACACACGCCCCAGCCTGCATCTCTGACGTGATGATGTCTGGAGCTGGATCTCTGTCTGTGTGCGGCCCGTCCTGTGCACTGTGGGCTATTGAGCAGCGTCCCTGGTCTCCACCTGCATGACGTCAGTAGCACACCCTTCCCCAGTCATGACAATTAAAAGCACTCCCAGATATTGCCAGTGTCCCCTGGAAGGCAGATCCCCAGTGAGCATCCCTGGGGTGGCCCAAGCCCTCTTCCCTGAGCATGCCTCTTCCTTGAGCATGGGGGTGGGAATGAGGAATGAACTCACTTTTGTGTCCCATCCCCTCCAGTGACAGGAGAGTCCCCTCCCAGCCTCTCTAAAGAACTGACCAGCACACTGGCCGGGGTCGGCGATGTCAGCTTCGACTCTGACAGCCAGTTTCCCCTGGACGAACTCAAGATTGACCCCCTGACCCTGGACGGACTGCACATGCTCAACGACCCTGACATGGTCCTGGCCGACCCAGCCACCGAGGACACCTTCCGGATGGACCGTCTGTGAGTGCAGTCCCAGCACTCTTGTCACCCAGCCCCGGCTCCGTCACCCCGCCGGTCAGTGGTCCCAACGGAGTCTCCCTGAGCCCAGGGACTGCACACGCTGTCCCTGCAAACGGCCGAGCTTGTGATTCTGAGCTTGCAATGCCGCCAAGCACCCCCGCCCCACCTCGGCTGTCCATCTCCCATGGGAGGCTGTGAGTTGCCTCCTTGGACTCCCCCTGCGTGCACTCTTTCTCCTCCCACCCCAGGCCCTGAGCCATCAGTTCCTATAAGATGCAGAAAGTGTGCTGGGCAGGGCCACAGGCCTGGGGGCACCAGGGTCTGGTCCACGCTGTGGTGGGCGGATGTGCATTTCCGACTGTTGTCCAGCTCTCACTGCCTTCCTTTGTCCCGGGTCCCGCCGCCACCTGCCACCCCCAGGTCATGGTTAGGTAGAGAGCCAGCCCCACCCCACCCGCCAAAGGGAGAGGGCACCAGAGAGCGGGGCAGACCCAGCGCAAAATAAACACTATTTTGATTGCTTTCTTTTATATTTCTGAGCACACAGGACGCTAGAGCCCTTCCCATGGGGATGGATACAAAGGTGTAAACTGAGCAGCTAAATCTTCCCAGCCCCCTCCTGCCTCGCCTGCGCCCCACGCCAGGTCTCTCTGTGGCTGCCTGTGCCAGGGAGCCCCTGGCCAGGATGACAGGGCCTGCCAGGGAACACGTGGAGTCGGGTCATTTCTGGGGGGGTTAGGACTTGCTTTCCTCTTTCTTTCTCTGCACGGTGGCCACCGTTACTGCTATTTGCAGACAAGGGTGGCCAGAGCATTTTTGTTACATTTTTTGTTCGTTATTTTGGTTTGTTCTGTTTTGGCTGTAGACAAGTAGCTGACTACTTCAAGCCAACACTTGCCTGAAAGCATCTTTTTATTCCTGGAACCCTGCTGTACATTGTTTAAAGCTGACTAGAAGGGGTTTACTGTCTGAGCTACGGCCCTGGCCTCATTAGTTTCACCTCGTTATTTCAAAACGGAAGGGCTGAGTGGCTGCCCGGCCCAGTGAGGGCAGGTTGTGCCAAGCAGGAGACTCTGGCAGAGCTGGCGTGGCTGGCAGTCCTCTGCTTCTGGCCATGTATGGGACTCCTGGGAAGGAGCCATTGCTTTTAGTAAGGGTCTCGAGAAGACCTGGCTCTGCCTGGCCCTGCTGAAGGTGCCCGCCAGTACTTGGGGATGGTGTGTCCCAGCCCCTGAGACTGGCAGCGGCTGTGGCCCCTCTGCCCCCAGACGCCACAGATGAGCTTGTCTGTCACCCCACTCTGAGAAAACCGACACTCGTCCCCTCCGGCCGCTCCTTGTGTAGCTCCTCCTGGGAGGGCTGGGTTTGGAGGCGAAGAGCAGTGTGCTTTTAGCGGTAGGTTTCTGGGTGCTTGCTTCTCAGAGTGCCTTGGTAGGCAGAGGTGACCCTTCTTCTGCCTTCCAGGCCCTTCGAGGGGCGGCGGACTGGCTTTATTTTCTGTCAGCTGCTTTAGCAGGAGCCTCCGTTTCAGTCCCCAAGTTGCATCTCGACTTGCTCCTCTGCCTGTGGTTGGGCCGACACTTCTGCCTGGCGTGTCTCCCTCTGGTGTTGCGGTCACCCTCCTGCCTGGGCCTGGGGAGCCCTCGCCTCTGTGTATGGGAGCTGGGTTCGATCCCAGCAGTCGTCCTTCCCTCTTGCTCCTTGGCCAGGCTGTTAGCAGGTATTCAAGCAGCTGGGTGGCCACATGCGTGGGAAGTCCCCCCTCTTTGATCACTTGGCCCCGCCTCTGCTGTCTGGGCTGGGGGAGCACCTTGTCAGTCCATCCAGGTCCAGGCCTGTCCTCTTACTGTGGTGGGGCCTGGGGGCAGAGATGGGGACTTTTTTTTTAAGAACATCTACATGTACATAAAAGAGTTTGGTTACCATTAGACTTGTATGTAGAACTTTTTAAAAATGGCCTTAATAAAATTACAAGCAACCTTCCTGGATGCAATTTTCAAGCAAGGCATTGGGGATCCAGTGAGGGAGCCTTGTCAGCCCACGCTTCCCATCTGTTCAGTGCCAGTTCTGGGCGCAGGCGGGCAGGAGAGACTGGCGGCCTCTGCCCGTGAGAGGCGTAGGTGCAGAGCTATCCTCGGCTGGGGGCGGGGGGCCGCCGGAAGCTAGAGGCCAGGCATCCCCATGTCTTCCTGGGCCTTGGGAGGCCTCCTGGGGTCTGCAACAGGGAATTTTGATCTTTTATTAAATATTACTTCTCTACTAAATATTCTTGAGTTGCCAAGACTTTCTGAGTCAAGACAGCCTAAGGGGATCAGTCCTTTGACTTGTGATGTGAAAAATACTGTGATTTCAGGCAAGCTGCACCGTGAGGGGCAGGCCTGGGCCTGTGTCCTGTATATAGACCTGCCACCCGTGTCCTACTCACAAGCTCAGGGCAAGCCTGGACTTCAAGCCTGGACACTCGGTCCACACGGACAGGCTCAGAGGCCAGCCGGGCTGTCCCCCCGCCACACCTGCACTGAGTGCTCCCAGCTTTAGTAGAGCCACCTCAGCTTGTACAAACCTTTCCCCGGGAGCTTGAGCTGCCCGGCCTATCCCCACTGCCTCAGTTTACCCTCTACCCTTCAAATCGAGGGCTGTAAGTTTGCTCCCTGACGCGGCTTGTGGGCTGAGGACAGAGCCCAGGGTCAGCACCTTTCTGTGTCCTCCAGAGAACAGGGTCATGCCCAGGGCTGACTGGAGGAGAAGGCGGGCTTTCACTGGGGTCACACGCCCATCACAGGTGCCCATGCTGACCACCCCCTCCGTGCCCTTACAGGGGGAAGACAGGCAGCGCTGTTTGGAGCGTCCTGCAGCCCCCTTCCCTTGACACTTCTGGGCAGGAAGGGTGAGTGCCAGCCTCTTGGGGCAGGGAGACCTGAGACCCTCAGTGGAAAGCTCAGGGGGTAGGTCAACCCCTCAGCAAAATTTGGGAACCCACAGCCAACACATTCAAAAGCTGGTGAGGATCCCCTCTGGGGAAAAGCCACAGCAGAAGTGGCCCTAACTGGGGTGGGTCCTGCTCTGCCACTGTAGGTCACAGGGCTCCCTGGGACCAGCCTTAGGGGGCTGGATGTGTGCTTCTGACCCTTTCTCAGGTGATGCCTCTCCCTGCTGTTATCTGCTCATGTGTTTTCAGAGCGAAGGAGGGTTCTGAGTGATTAGTGTATTTGACCCAATTTTCATCTGCGGAGCTCCTGGGAGGGTGCCCCGAGGGGTGGGCTGTTGTGAGGCCTGTGCGTCACAGTGGGGTGGGTGAGGTCACCTTGGTCAAATGAGATGCTGCGTGGAGGGCAAGGGGCCCCATGTCCATTCATGCATCCTACCAGGGGTAGATGTCCAGTATGGGGCCCCCCCAGTCTGTTGGGCGTCCTGGATCTGATGAGTGCCCGTGAGCGACTTTCACTGAGGGGCCTCCAGGATCCTGAGCTGGTTCATAACCAAACATCTTTCCAAACCCCCATCCACCGAACTCAGCTTTCTGCATTTCCACAGGAGGCACCCCCACTACGATGTGGGCTGTGTGTGTAAAGTCTGGAGGCACTGGGGTGCTGACAAAGCAGCCCCCAGGTTCTGACAAAGCCCAGTCTAGGACTAAGGCACGGGGGCCAGAAGACCAAGGGTACTGGGCACCCTGGTCCTGGCCCATCGCTCCTACAGGTGGCATTCCAGGCGAGGAGGTCTGTGGCTACCTGAGTCTTCCCCACGTGGCTGCAGAGCTGGGGGAAGACTCAGTGCCTCGCCTACCCTGGGAGGCTTGCCTGGAGTAAGTAGGCAGCTGAGTCTATTTCTACCCCCATTCTCTTTGGACCGTGGGCGCCCACCTCCCGGACTCGCACAGTATAGATGTAACTAGGGGCCCCTGTGACATTCCTTCAGGGGTACTGGCTTAGTGGGGCCCAGGCCCCTCATTACCCTTCTTGTGCCACAGGCAACTGGCCGCTCCCAAGAAGAGGGAGGCAGGGCAACCTGCACCCACAGGGCTGGACACTGGGTTACTCCTGAGGGCATGGAAAACAGAAACAGGACCCTTTTGACTGGGGCCTCCTGTCACTGACTCAGACCCATGGGTTTCAGAGCCCCTCCCAGTCAGAGTGAGGGGCAGGGGTTGGACAGCAGGGTGATGCTGGCTGCAGATGGCTCCCTCTGCCTTCCACACTCCCAGCCAGTCCCACGCCGCCCATCCCAAGGAGCCAAGGGCGTGTGGCATGTGCAGGGGCAGGAGGAGAGTGTTGCCTCCATCTCACGGGGCCCTGGGATTTGGGGTAAATGATGCCTCTTGCCCGCTGGGACAAGGGGACACTGCCACAAGGTCCCGGGAGGGAGGGCTTTGGCAGCCGAGGTCCATTGCGCCCCATCTGCCCCCCTAGGAAACTGCCCCCAAGGGGCTGGGTGGCACCTCTAATATATGCAAACCCATCAGTCTGAGCGCTACCCCACTTGTGTTTCTCTGTCGCCAGGCTGGCTCTGCCCTACCCCCAGCATGTGCACTCTGCTGTGGATGTCCCGTGGGCCGTGCGCGTGGGTGCCCGTGGCGGGCTGGGGCGGGCGGCTCAGGGTGCACTCGGCCGGCCCCTGCCTGTCCTCTGGCGTGGACGCTTTTGTCTTTGTACCTTTGCATCCTTTGTAATGAAACCTAATAAAAGCCCAATGTTTTCGTCTGTGCCTCCTCCCCTTTTTTCCTGCTCCCTTTCTTCACCCTAGAGATGAATCATGGGTGTCACAGGTACCCCTGGCGGGAGCCACACAAAAGCATGTATGAATATAGACACATAGACCTGCTCCCCTCACCACCTCCCCCTAATAGCCAGCTACTTGGGCCTCTGTTTTGGAAGGGGAGCAACCCACCCCTCAGGGTCCTAGAGCAGACACTGTGGGGGTGGATGGGCTGCAGCAACAGGCCTGGGGCCTCCTGAGTCAGGACTGGACACTCCTAGTCAGTTGGGAGGGGACTCAGCCACAGGTCCCAGTCCCCGAGACCAGACCCCACCATCTCCCCGAAGCAGAGACCACAGCCGCCATCCTGCCAAACACACTTTATTTTGTCCTCTCTGATCTCCTCCCTCCCCCAGGCCCCCTCAGTGCTTCAGCCCTGAGGGTGGCCATCATCCAATGGCAGGTCCCCGTCTGTCCCTAGGCCTGCAGCAGCTGCTGAATCTCATAGTCCTCCGGGATGGTGTCTGTGGAGGGAGAGAGGGCAGGAGGGTGAGAGAGGATGCGGCCAGCAGGGCAGACTCCATGCTCCCTGGTGGGCCTTCCTGTTACCCCCTCTCCTTACTCCCTCCTCTCACCGTTACAGCGGTAGCGCAGGTTGGCCCAGATGATGTTCTCCTGGGAGAAGCAGAAGACACCTAGGCGGCCACCCCTCATGGTTGTGTCCAAGACCACGTTGCTGTCAGCTACCAGCTCAGGGCCCTCAAAGAACCGTACTCTGGG
>PVJI01001307.1:0-188224 GCA_004026765.1 Micronycteris hirsuta
TAAATTAAGATCCGGTGGCAGACAGGACCAGGTGAAGGAGATCAGCAAGCCAGAATTTTTTAAGATATACCTTTGCCAAATTAATTCCCATCCCACAGACATGATCCACACTTGCTCACACAGGAGTCACACGGAGCTGTGCTCAAAACGTGTATATTCTCAGGACTGCGTTTACACACGTGTGGAAATCACTGCTACACACTGGTAATGTATTCCTTTTATTACTAAGTAGTGTTCATGTTATGGACATGTCACAATGGGTTTATCCATTCATCTGCAAACACACATGGTAGTTTCAAGTTTGGGATCATTGGGAACAATGTGACACATCAGTGCACAAGTCTTTGGGTGAACGCGTATTTTCATTTCTCTCTGTTTACACCTAGGAGTAGAGTGGCTGGATTATATAATGTGTCAGTTTTACAAGAAACTGCCAAACAGTTCTCCAAAGTGGTTGTGAGATTTTGGACTTCCACCAGAAAGGTATGGAAGTCCCAATGTCTTGATCGTGTATACCAGGTAGTTAGTAGATTTTAACTTTATGATAATCTAGGTCTTTCTTGGTAGACAAATGATTCTTGAACCAGGAGATGGACTGTTCCCAGTAAGCCTAATTTCTGTGATGCTGTAAGATAAACAACATTACCTCAGCTGTTAAAAAACCCAATTCTGTGGGTTAATTTCTAAGACACGTTCTGTTCTCACCCAGACAGCAAGGGAGTGGGGAACGGCACGGGGCAAGATGAACTTACACTGTCCCCATTCAAACCAGAGAGAAGCAAGGAGCTGACTACAGATCAGAAACTTCTCTCAACACCGTGAAAGAGAAGGGCTTTCATTTAATAGCCCAGGGACATTAATTAACCAAATGAAACTAGACATTCTCCAATGCAGGCAGCTCAAAAATCCCACCATAGTGGTACGGGGGGGAGGACCCAATTAGAGGCTATTAAGTAATGCAAATGGAAAACTAATGATATGCCTGAAATCCAAGCTATGAGAACTCTGTATATAACTTTCTGGCTTGTTGCCTGCTAAACGTTGTTTTTGCTTAAAATATAATTTTAGCTGTAATGCAGGTGTTGATAGAAGGCATATGGTTCCATGCTTTAAAAAAGTAGAGTAGTAGCTCCTGATTTATGAAGCCTGGATTTGGACACCAGGTGCAAAGTTCTCTGAAAACGATATCGTTTATTGGTGGCCTGTTCAAATTATAGCTACAGATTCCCAAAGCTTAAAAAACAAGACAATTAAACTTGAAGTTGTAGAGCCCTAGGATAGTACTACAAGAAACAGGTGGAAACACAGAAAAAAACCTTAATGACAATTAATATCTAACTTTTAGAAGTGTTTTCTGTTATGCTATATGCTTTACATGTATTGTTATTTGACTTTAACAACAACTCTATGAAATCAGTACTGTTTCTGCACATTTTACAGCTAAAGACATTGACTCACAGAGAGGCTTGGCCAAGTTCATGCACCCGAATAAGAACAGAACTTTACAAACCACAAATCTAGCAAAACAAACCTAACCCTCAAGAAATAAAAATAGGTGCCAAGGAAGATTTCACTTGGGTGGTGAACACACAATACAACATACAGATGAGGTACTATAGAACTGTATACCTGAAACCTATATAATTTTATTAACCAATGTCACCCCAATACATTCAATGAAAATATAAGGTGCCTATGTTTGGCCCTGGTTAAGAGCAGGCAGAGATCTCATGGCAGATCAGGGACAATTCCTGAAAGAAATGCCACAACAGAGGAACTCACCTTAGCAGATGCCCCAGTGAAAAACGGTCAGCTGGCCTTGGCCAGAGTGGCTCAGTTGGTTGGAGCATTGTCTCCTGCACCAAGAGGTTGGGGGTTCGATTGCCGGTCAGGGCACATACAAGGCTGCGGGTTTGGTTCCCAGTCAGGGCACGCATGGAAGACAACTGATCGATGTATCTCTGTCACACTGATGTCTCTCTCTCTCCCTCTCTCTTTCTCTCTATCTCTCTCCCTTCCCCTTCCTGTAAAATCAATAAACAATTTTTTAAATGGCCAGCTGTATATACAGAGACATCCCTTACATATGCACAGCAATCCCTGACGTTGAACGAATTTCATATACATGACCTCACTCCATCCCACAAGGTCGCGCAGGGTGGGATGGATCCGCTTAACCATTACTGCTCTCTGCAGAAAAGACGACGAGGTTCCCAACACTCAAACGACATGCTCATTCCCACAACCAGCAATGGAGAACCTTGTTTTCTGGGCTTAGCTCTTGCTTTTCAGTTTTAACTCCTTTTTCTCCTCCTGGTGCGTCCACTGGGTAACAAAAATATAACTTTATGAACCTTCACCCAGGTCCCCTGGAATAGACTATTCAAATTTAATAATAATGATACAAATACCAACGGGCATTTATTGAATCATATATGTCAGATACAGGCTGAATATTTTACATAAATCTACTCAGGAATCCTCTTCACACAAGCCTATGAAGTAGGCATTATCATTATGCCCATTTTACAGCACAGAAAACTGAGTAAAAGGAGCCTAGGCCTGACTTCCTCCAGAGCCCCTCCCTGGCTCTTCCTCAAGAAGATGCACTGCCTCCTGCTGTGAATTCCATTTTTTTAGATTAAGCTGGAGCCCCTCCCACTCCATCAGCTGTGAAATTGGAACTAAGCGGCTGGAACACAAGCCCTCGCTGTGAATGTACAGATCAAATGCCGTTGTCGCCCACGAGCGAGAACCCACTGTCATGGAAACAGGCCTGTCGGGCAGTCCAGCTCCGGCGCACAGGGGCAGCGATCTCAAAGGACCCACAGGGGAACTGGCCTCCACTCAGTGCCATCACTCCAGATTCTGCTTGAATTTCTTTTTTAACTCAACTTGTTTCATCTTTTAATTTAAACAGAAAGCCCCGACGCAGGGAGGACATTCACGAGAGAAGACACAAACTCATTTGATTTAAGAGATGCAGGATAAAAGAAAGTTTCACAATGTGGGGATCACTTTCCTAACGTGGAAACAAACCTTCATTTCATATCTTTCTGCCACTGAGAAATAAATTCTACCCTAGGGTACAGTCGTACAGTATAGAATGCCAAGTATACTGTAATAAACAACAGTTCTGTTGCCCTGGAATTTCTTCAGGTGAATCCATTTGACCTGCTGAATCTATAAGCCAGTGGTAAAAATGTCTTACACATTTTATGGGTAGTATGATGACATGGGACATACTTATAGTAAGATAATTATGTAACCTATACTTTTATTCGCTAAATGTGGCAACTCTAGGAGCCAGACTGAACAAGTTTCAACTTCTAGCTCCACCATCTACTAGCTGTTCCTTCAGGTCAGCTATTATGAACCTGTATATACAGATGCCTAGTTATTTAACACATCAAATTCCTCATCTGTAAAATGGGGTTAATGTTTGTACCTATCATATAAGGTTGTATGCTAAGAATTAAATTTAAAAATACCAGACTTAGTGTGATGATCACACTGTAAATTATATAAATGTCAAATCACTGTATTGTACACCTGAAACTAATACAATATTACATAGCAACTATACTTAAAAAATAAAGTTAAATTTGAGAAGTGAAAATTCCTAATATATGCCTGGAATGTACTAAGCACTTAGCACTTAGTATATGTTTTATTATTATTGTTATTATTATATTATTATTATTATTATTATTATATATTATTACTATCATTGCCAGTCACATTTAGAACCACTAAGTATAAATGATCACTGCCACATTTCTCCTAAAAATAATTTTAAAAGTACCAAACATCTTTCCAGAAACCTAAATGACATGATGAGTCAATGACACTTGACTAATAATAAATAGCAATTAATTAAATTCAACTCAATAAACATTTATTAATGTTGTAATATGCACACAAGGCACAGAGCTAAGAGCCTGAAGTGTGGGAATCACTGGCTGTCGGAGCAAAAAGGAAACTGGCAGGATCATCTCCTTCATGGCCCCTCACTTTGCAGGAGAGGAAACGGGTCGCAGGGGCTGGCATAAGCAACTTACCCAGCATCCTTCAGCAAGACGGTGGCAGAACCAGGGCTGGAGGACCTCCCTGTGATTCCGAACCCTGAGCACCCTTCACTAATCTTCCTACCTGTGTTTGCAGAGAGAGCTCTTGTCCTTGGAGCACAGGCTCTGGGAGGGAAATACCAAACAGATGCCACCACCGTTTTCCTCACAAAAATCCAGTCAGTGAACAGAAAGAAAGAAAACAGCAGGGACTGCTAACTTCATTATTCTTAGGAAAACCAAAGCCCCTACAAGTCAACTGACTGACATGAGGTTATGGGTCTGAGTCAGAGTCTGAAGTAGGTGCCGTACCTCCATGGCTTCTTCCACTAGAACTGGCTGCGTGCTCCCATGAACCAGAACTGAAACACAGTGTGAAGGAAGTGACCCAAGTGGGTGTTTCTAATGAAAACACTTTTACACAAAACTGCAAAGGAAACTGGAGTAAGCCTGGAAGACCAGCCAGAGGAAAACAGCTAATACGGTTAACCAAAAGTCAAAAAGCCCTTTACAAAAGCTAATAACCTGTTTGCCTGGATGGCCCATAAGCAAACCCAGACCAAAACCAAAGAGCAGGACAACAGAGGCAGAGTTTGCAGACACAGATTTCAGAGATGTGGGCCTGGGATTTGTCCAAGGACATCAAGCAAATCAGTGGCCCAGGTGGGCTTGAACCCTGGTCTTCTAAATCCAGTTCACTTTCTGTACAACCACACCAGCTTCTGTTCCTCGTCTGTAAAATGGGATCCAGCCCCAACCACCATTCTGGTGGGTTGGCCAAAAGTTTGTTTAGTTTTTTCCATACGATGGCTCTAGTAGTGCTTACTTGTCTTGAACTTTATTCAAAACAATTTTATTAGACTCTATTGTGACAGCTGTCATAGTATGCATTTTTAAAAACATCAAAATTGGTGAATTTTTGTGTAGCCATTCTAATATTGAAGATGGAAGAATATATGCAACATTTTTCAGACTATGATTTTATTATTTCAAGAAAGGTAAAAACACAACTGAAACACAAAACAAAATATTTGTGCAGTGTATGGAGAAAGTGCTGTGACTGATCGAATATGTCAAAAGTGGTTTGTGAAGTTACTTGGTTCTGTTGACATTTTGGCCAAGTAATTCTTTACTGTGAGCCTGTCTTATGCATTGGAAGATGTTTAGAAGCACCCCTGGCCTCCACTAGCCAAGAGTGGGAGATAGCCAACATACTCAAAATATCCAAATCAATGAAGTCATTCGTAAAAATGAAAAATCTGTCTTCCACTTTATGGAAAAAACTAAATGGACCTCTTTTTGACCAATCCAATACTTTCTGTCTCTATTCATTTGCCATGTCTAGCTAACTCATATAGGTGGAATTATATATCTGGGTTTTTTTGTATCCATCTTATTTCACTTAGCATAATGTTTTCAAGATTCATCTGCATTGTAGCCTGTGTCAGAATTTCATTCCTTTTTTCAGGCTGAATAATGTTGCACTCCATGTGTATATCCCATTTTGTTTGTCCGTCCATCCACTGGTGACGCTCAGGTTGTTTTCCACCTTTCGGCTATTGTGCATGTTCCTGCCACAAACATGGTGTACAAATATCATTCGGAGACCCTGCTTTTACTTCTTCGATGTATATACCAAAATGTAAAATTATAGACCAAATGCTAATCCTATGTTTACTTTTTTAAGAAACTGTTCTGCATATTCTTGAGCTAGATTTCAGCAATGAGGCCCATGAACCATGCTTAATGGTTCTTAGGTTCATAAAACCATTACTGAGCACGGCTATATGCCAGCACTACATCGGACTCAAGGAACCAGAGATGCGTAAACACAGACACGGTCCCCTGAGTGGAGCTTCAGGACAGTGGGGCACCAGACAGTAAACAAGTATATGCACGAGTTAATCCTAGGTGGGACTACAACTCAATTGCAAGAAAACAAACACAAATAATCAGCTTTAAAAATGTGAAAAAGACCCGAATAGCCATATTTCTTCAAGGAAACCACACAACTGGCCAATAAGTCTATGGTAAGGTGCTCCATATTACAAATCATCAGGGAAATGCAAGTCAAAACTGCATGAGATATCACCTCATACCTGTTAGAATGACTATTATTAAAAAGACAATAGGAAAAGGAAACCCTGTGCCCTGTTGATGGGAACATAGATTATTATATCCATTGTGGAAAACAGTATGGAGGTTCCTCAAAAACTTAAAAATAAAACTACCATATGGTCCAGCACTCTCAATTCCGGATACATATTCAAAGGAAATGAAATCAGGGTCTCGATGAGGTATTTGCACCCCCAGGTTCATTGTGGCATTTTTCACGATAGCCAAGGTATGGAAACAACTCATGTCCATCCATGAATGAACGGGTAAAGATGTGGTGTATATACACAATGAACTATTATTTACCCATAAAAAAGCAGGAAATCCTGCCATTTGCAACAACATAAATGGAGTTTGAGGGCATTATGCTAAGTGAAATAAATCAGGCAGAGAAAGACAAATACTGTATGATCTACCTATACATGGAATCTTAAAAAAAAAGTTGAATTCATAAAAATATAGATTAGGATGGTGGTTAGCAGGGGGTGGGATTAAGGGAAATGGGAGATGTCAATCAAATGGCACGCACTCAGTTATGAGTACATTCTGGGGACAGAATGTCCAGCATGGTGACTGAAGTTCACACACTTTGCTGCGTACTTGAAAGTTGCTAAGAGAGCAGATCTTAAATTTTCTCACCACAAAAAAGGTAATTATGTGAGGTGATGGAGGTGTAACTTATTGTTAAAATCATTTTTGTAATATATACATGTATCAAATCTTCACATTGTACACCTTAAACTTACACAATGCTACATGTCAACTGCATCTCAGTGAAGGTGGAAAAATAATCACGAATGAGGTAGGTGATATAAAGACTGCTGAGAGAGATACCCCATCTAAAATATCAAGGTGAGGTTCTCAGGGAAATGACGTTCAAGCTGAGGTCAGCAGAACAGCCCAAGGCAGGGGTCAGCAAACCACGGCCCACAGGCCAATCCAGTCTGGCACCTACTTTCGTAACTACAGCGTTACTGGAACACAGCCATTCTCCTCTGCTTACGTGTCACCCATGGCTCTTTTCATGACACAGCAGCAGAGCTGGGTAGTTGTGACACCGAGAACATGGCTCACAAAGCTTAAAATATAATTATCTGCTCCTACACAGTTTGCCAAAAAATGACCGAAAGGCACTGAAGAGGGGGTTAGTAGTGGAAAGTCGAACAGGAGGGGAAATAGTGTGTGCACGAGCCCCAAAGAAGGAGAGAACCCAACAGTCAGTCTCAGAAATTTGAGTGGCTGTTTTAGTTCCCAGGGCGGTTGCAACAAATTACCATAAATTGAGTGGTTTAAAACAGAAAGTTATTCTCTTTCAGTTCTGGAAGCTAGAAATCTGCCCTAGAAGTGTCAGCAGGGTTGGTTCCTTCCAGGGGCTCTGAGGGAGAATCCATTCCATGCCTGCTCCTAGCTTCTGTTGGTGACTCTTGGCAATCTTTGGCTTGTAGATGCACCACACCAATCTCTGCCTCCAACCTCACGTGGCCTTCCCCTCCCTGTGCCTCTGAGCCCCCTGCTGTTCTGTCTCTTAGAAGAACACCTGTCATTGTATTGAGGGCCATGCTAATCCAGGATGATGTCATCCTAACATTTTTACATTAATTATATCCACAAAGACTCAATACCAGTAAGTTCACTTTCTAGGCTCCATGCAAATATAAATTTTGTGGGCCCAAAGTTAACACACTACAGAAATCAAAGAACTCATGGCCAGTGGGGTGGGGAATAGGATGAGGGATGAGGAATGTCAGAAGATGAACCCAGAGAGACTGCAGGGGTCAGCTCTTCTGGGCCCTTGAAGGACACACTAATGACAGAGGAGATTAATCTTGGGGGCAGGGCAAGAACATTAACATGCAAACTGACACAACTAAAAAAAAAAAAAGTACATCGAAAAGATGGTGTTATAATTGGATCAGCCCATATGAGACACCAGAAACACTTTTCCAATCATGCCTTCTTCTAAATGGAGGCCCCCCAAAGTATCAGATTAATAAGTAGCAAAAATGCTTGACAGAAAAATTAATATTTGAATGATAAGTCTCAGATTAAAACCGTCAAGTTTTTTGAAATGCAATTTGAGTACTGTGGACACTATTTTTATCTAGTAATTCAAACTGTCTTTTTTTTAGGGTTCATTTGTCAAACACTGGATCATTTAGACAAGTCTCAGGCCTGCACTGCTGCTTCCCCAGACCGAGGCTGTGTGACCCTATTCGTAAACTCTGCTCATCTCGTTCACTGTAGCCAAGAATGACCCTTGGAGGAAGGCCTGGAAGCAGTTTCCACCCCATGCTCAGAGGACCACATCAGGCCTCAGCCATTGCTAATTCAGCTTGACCCTGTCCCTGAGTCTGGGAACTCAACAGTTTCATTCACTTCCCAGACCCTGTCTTCTCTTGCAGTACAGTTCTGGTGGCAGGAAGCATGCCTTGCTTCCAGGAACTGGTGTTCTGAGTTGATTATTTCTTTTGCATATCACCCCTTCAATGCCGATGGCATGCCTTGCCCCTGCCTTCCGGATGGTTGCTAGGATACTGCTACCACCTGAAAAACTTTCCTCGTGAGTACACAAGGTAGATCACAAGATCAGAGGCAAGAAACATGACTATATTTTTCTTGAATTGAACTTAATTCCTATTCTGAGATTTCCTTTGCTGTGGCAGAATCTGAACTCACAATTCGAAATGTCCCCACCCCTTCTTTCCCCCAGGGCTACATGGGACCATGGCAAAAGTGGAAAGGGACTGGGAAGGCCACTGTCATCTATCCACGTTGGCATGTTCCGAGATAACTTCATTCCGATCCACCTCATGGAGAACACTGCTGTAGCCTTCTCTCCCCAACCCCAGGGCCTCTGCAGACCTGGCTCTTGTCAACTGTGGCTGCACCTGTCCTACCACAGGTGAGACACTTAAGCCACATCTGTGCCACTCTGAGGTCTCGTAAATTTGGCGATTCTATCCCAATACTCCATGCAGTCACTTCTGTTCCATTGTCCCTGTTCCCATTCCAGGTGCAAGAGAATGCTGGGATCTTACCTGCTCCCTGGGAGTTACCCAGAGATGGAAGAGCATTCCTGTTTTCAGATTCCTTAGAGCTCTCAGGGATGTTCTCGCTACCTCCAGCACAAAACTCAGAAGAGGGGGACAGAAAAGGGCCTATCCCTGGAGACCCACCCAGGATCATGTCTCTTTCCCACTCTGATTCACCATACCCTACCTCGAGTCAAATGGCCTTTTCATCTAGTCCCAGAGAAAGAGAAATGGGACATGACTCACTGTCTCTTTCCACATTTTCTACATAATACTTGAACCTTGGCTTTTGAAATTCCAAAGCCAAAATTTTTATTCTTTTTTTTTTCTGGTTCTGTTGCCCTCCCCACTTCTTTTCTTTGAGGACAGCAGTTATAGAATATTCTGCCTGCTGCATAAATGGAAGAAGGGCTACAAGATAAATGGGGAAAACCTCGATTAATACACCAAAATAATATCCCCCTACTCTTCCCTTATGCCAGCTGCCCATGGGCTACATTTGAATTCATCATGTCCAAGTACCCCAAGCCTGCTGAATCAACCAGCAGCAGCTCTTACAACACCTGGGTAGTTACATACACGCTCCAGAAATGGAACCCAGTCTGCTGGGCTGCTTTGCTCCTTCTATCGTTTCTCCATGCATTCTTCCCCTCTCCACTCCTCTCATGCATGTGTGTGGAACTCTAATGATGTTTCAGGCACTGTGCCTGGCACTTGGGATGCAGGGGTGATCCTGAACACAAGGACACTTTCATGAAGAAGCTCTCTGTTCTGGGAAGGGCTACTCAGTCTTGGCACTATTGACATTTGGGGCCAGACAGTTGTGGAGAAGAGCTTTCCTATGTATTACAGAATGTTTAGCAGGATCTTCTACCCACTAAATAGCAGGAACATCTTCCATTTTGATAACCAAATATGTCCAGCATTGCCAAATGTTCCTTGGTGAAAACTCACCCCTGGTTGAGAATCACTCCTCTAGCTGCAGAAACAAGCACTTAAATAGATCCTCACAATACATTGAGGCCAATGCATGGATGGAGACACACAGGTCAGCATGGATTCCTAAAGAAGGCAGTGAACCCACCCTGGGGTGGGCTTGGTGAGGTGGGCTAGTGATGCTCAAGTATGAGATGCTCACAGAATATTTGAACCACAGTGCACATGGCTGTCCCCCATTCTGCTCTGTCATCCATCACGTGCTTATTCATTTAATAAATACTTCTAAGAAATGAATCTGGACATACAAAAACTAATAAGATGTGGCCACTGCTTGCACAGGTTAAGAGCAGAGGTGCTGAGATCTGACTGCTGGATTTCAAATCCCAAGTCTACCACTTACCAGCCCTGTGATGTTGGTCAAGATTCTTAACCTCTCTGATCTGCGGTTTCTCATTCTGTAAAATGAAGATAATAATGGTACTACTCTTTGAGCGAAATCAGATTAAATGAGATCATTCCTGTAAATCTCTTAGGATCTGGTCTGTCAGATGGAATGCATGGAATAAATGGTAGTTTTTATCAATGATTGTCCAAGTTATATATTCTTTAAGACTTTATTTATTTATTTTTAGAAAGAAGGTGAGAGAGGGAGAAAGTGGGGGAGAGAAACATCAATGCATGAGATATGTTGCTTCTCGCATGCCCCCAACCACGTACCTGGTCTGCAACGCAGCCATGCACCATCACTGGGAATCAAACCAGTGACCTTTCAGTTTATAGGCTGGCACTCAATCCACCAAGCCACACCAGCCAGGGCCCAGGTTATATGTTCTTGTGAGAAGGCTTTGTTTCAGCCATGGACCCTGATCAGTGCCACTGCAGTTAACTGGATTGTTTGGTCATGTCCTGAGATGTGATAAGCAGAGATGCAGTCTCTTCTCCATCACTGGATTTCCATTAAAATATTATTAAGATGAAAAGTACTATAAAATCTTAATTAGGGCATTAATTTCCAGAATAATAAATTAAAAATTTCAGGTCAGCTACAATAACTACAAAATACAAGGGGGAGGTGGGGGGAGAAGAAAACACTGAAAATGAAACAATTTCAGATTTTAGCCTTATTTCTCAGTTGATATGTTCAGTCAGAAATTGTTGTTCTTCTATTTTAATACACAAATATTGGTTTGGAGACTGCATCTCCTCTCAGGCTCTATGCAACTCCTAGCACATGTCTGAGCATAACAATCACCTCGCACAGAGCAGCTTGGGGATGTTTTAATAGCAGTCTCCAAATATATGGGACATTATTACACAGAACACGATGACCAGCTGTTCCCTCCCTCCACAGAGGACCAAGAAAAATAAATAGGCTGAAAATTACAGGGCCTGATAATTTGACGTAGATTCACTGAAGAACTTTGCAGAGTTAAAAGTCACTGTGGATAACCTAAAAAAAGATGTAGGAAATACGGTACAGCAAAAAATAAAATAAAATAGTTGATGGAGATTCGGGGGATGCAGGTTGTTGTGCCAACTGAAAACCCATAGTCACTGCAAGCCACTGACCCTCTTAAGGATATTTTCTAATCTTCAAAATCTTCCACACACGCCTTGTTTATATAATGGGGTTGGAGTGTAACCAGAACTTCCCTGGGACTCAACAGCCATGGGTACAAATGAGGTCACTTTAGAGCAGTGTTCTCAACTGGGGGTGATTTTGCAACGACTGGAGACATTTTTAATTGTCACAACCGGGGGAGGCAAGGTACCTCTGGTATCTAATGAGTAGAGGTCAGGGATGCTGCAAAATATCCTACAATGCATAGGACATCCCCCCCACATCAAAGAATCATCTGGTTCAATGCACAATCAGCACCAAGGCTAAGAAACCCCGCTCCAGAGTAAGAATCTAGCTTGCTTTCGATTGTACACCTATCTATTTAACCCTACATCCCAGGGTCCAGGTTTTGCTTGTAATTTGAGAGTATTTGGGTACTGTAGCTGTTGCTATTCATGGAGTATTTCCAGCTCACTACCTTCTGGGTCATGGTAGGGCTACGGTTCCCTACCTTAAGTTGGATGGCCATGTGACTTGTTTTAGCCAATTAAATGAGTACAAGGAGGGGTAGTTAACTAGTAAGGCTGCTGGATGGTTCACTGTGCTCCCTCCCTACTACATAACCATCTCGGAAGCACAGGTCTGGGGTCATAGCAATGCCCTTATCCCCCTGGCTTCCTTGGTCATATTGATGAGCAGTGTCCCCTGCCAACCTGGCTGGACATGTAGTGTTAGAAACAAACTTTTTTCCTATAGTTGGATGGAATCAAGAGTATGATCATTTTAAAGATGGAAAGATATAATTTTTTAGAAGAGTACCATGTAAGGAGTATTGGTTGTCAAGTCAAACTTCCTTAATTCAAATCTGTCTCTACTGCTTAATCACTGTGTGCCTCTAAGTTATCCAATACCTCTGCCCTCCAGGCATCTCATGAGTAACATGGGGGAGTAAAAGCCTCTTCTTTTGACATCAAATGGGAATATTCACACAGAGCACTTAGTAAAATGCATTTCTCATATTGTAAGCCCTTTATATATATTGACTCATTTAATTCTCATAACAGCTTTGTGAAATAATTATTAGTGTAATATCTCCAATTGCACGGATGAGGAAACTGAGGCAGTAAGAAGTTATATAACTTTCCCAAGCTCAGTGAACCAGTAAATGACAAAGGCAGGACCCAAACTCAAGCTGTATGGCTGCAGATTCCGCCCTACTAAGAGTGACACAATGACAATGACGACAATGATAACGATGACGACAATGACGACAATGACGATAACAATAAACAATGTCACTGTCTTAAAAACACTACCTGTTGGGCCACACTGAGTTACAGACAAGTACAGGGCCCACACTGTACCCTCAGGGAGTGCACAGTCTATCAGGGAAGGTAAGACCTGAACTTCTAAAATGCCCAGGCAAGGTAGAATGTGGTAAGTGCCATAAAACACATAAAGAGAAGTGCTTGACAATCTTATTAAATCTCCCATTTAACCCTCAGTTAACCTGAAAATTCAATTAACCAGAATCATTGCCCATATGTTATCATTAATCAAGGCTTTATAGTATCAGTTGAACTCATTTAACCTTAATAAGCAGATGACTGCATGTGAATGGCAAGAGGATTTAGGGGCACAATAACTCAGAGACCGGCTCCATGGCTAAGTGTTCTCCTAAAAGCAAAGAGAACGCCACTGAACAGAGAGGGAGGAGGCGAGAAACAGTGAGTGCTTAGCACAACACAGTAAAGAAGGGAAGAAATATGTTGCTTTCTGGAAGACTAAGTAGGTCAGACAAGAAAGAAGGAGCCCTTGGCACCACAGACGTTCACTGGGTAGCGTCTGGCAGAACAGATGGCCTGCTTTTCCAGCCGACAGTCCGAAGGACAGAGACTGGTGTGGCAAGGTGTGCCCGTCTGTAGAAAACCAATTGTGAGCATGGGCCATTCTTGAGCCCCCAAGCGTGATCACAGGAATGGTGAAACAGTGCAAAAGGCAAGGAAATCCAGGACACGTGCAGAGCAACCATGGCAATTAAGCTGTTTCCCTGTATAACATGACCTCCTTTTCTTCCAACCTGGGAAAATCCAGTTCACCCTTCGAGGCCCAACTTGAGTACCCTGGGAACTATCCCCTAATGCTCCTGAAAGAATTAAGTTGTTCCTTTTCCTAAATTCACCTTGTTTTTTATTTCTTTTCTGTACTAGTTTTCACAGTGTAATTTACACAATGGGTTTTTATAGAAAGGAGAAAAGAATGTGGTCCCAATAGTTACAGAAAGTTTTCTCAAGATCAATACATGGTGAGGCAAAAGTAGGTTTACAGCTGTTCACATGGAAAATAATACTATAATTAATACATAATAATACAAGAATAAACTCTGTGTTTTGGATGCCCACAACTGTAAACCTCCTTTTGCCCACCCCGCCCACCCCTATAGACTCCTGAAGGAAAAGGCCTGGGGCATACCTGTGTCCTCAACTATGTCCCTTAGCTAGTTTTACAAGCTATGGTCAATGCTTGTGACACAGTGGCACTCAATAAGCATGACTCTCATGGTAAAAATTCATTTTATGACATTCTTAGAATGAAATAAGATTGTGCTCCAAAAAAGAATGACAAATGTCCAAGCAGATACACACAAACGTTTGGTTCGCAGTATGGACAGAGGGAGTAACAGGCAAGAATTCAGATTTCATATATGAATAAGGCTAATCCTAATGACATGTGACAATAATGAACCAACAGTTCATCAGACTGAAGCATCTTCTTCCAGTCTGAGAGCATATGAACTCACACCCAGGAGGGAGCTGGAACATGCTCCTTGAAGACCTTTTCCTGACCCCCCTCAGCTGGAGTCTGTCTGCCCTGCTCCCATTCTCTCATGTCATTTTGCCTCTCCATTTGGGTAGTTTGATTTGCTGTGACACCATCTATCTGCCTCCTCAACATGATGGCGAACCTCGTTTGGCCAAAAGTTAAACTTTACTTGTGTCTCTTGAACTGAATTGGAAAGATGACCTCACCCATCAGTTTTCCTAATGACAAACAAGAGCTAAGTCAGAACTCTTCTCTCTTTAGAGAGCAACGAAGGAGTTCGTTCTGCTACAGGGGCAGAGATGAGCCCATACCCTCTTCATTAGAATTGAGGACTGGAGATTATTGTCTACTGTGGTCATCTCTTTGAGCCCCGTAGCCCCTAAAATCATTGCAGCCAGAAATAGTTACAGAAGTAAAGTCCCCAATTGATGTTAGTACGTCTGGGCCAAACCTTCACTTGTGCATGCAAGTCACTCCTGTTTTCCAGGCACCCTCCTAACCCGATTTCATCCAAATAGCGCTGTGAACATGTGGCTTTGAAGGACTCCTGAACAAATGAGTTCCTGGGCTGGCATTTCCCTTCTGAGACTTATAACGAGCTCATACTGAATATTGAAGAGGAGACCTGAAGACGATCAATGATTCCTCCTGCAGTGTGTGTGTCTGTGTGAGTGTCGCTATGCTTGTGACAGGAGCCACCGCATTTAGAGTTCTTGCCGCTTCCTACAGTACCATCTTCACCTTCTCACTGAAACACGTTATTGCTCATTTCAGTATCCATTTCGGTAATGGGATTGATATTTAAGCTTAGACACAATGATTTTTCCAGTCAGAGCATCACATCACCAGCCAAGACAAACAAAATCGAGCTGCAGAAGCAGGGGTACACAATGTGACCTCAAATTCTTTTAAAAAAAATCGCAAATTCCTTTCCTATATGCAAACTGGCTAATTTTTGGATAAGCTGTTGAATAAGGGATAAGACTGATTCCTGAAGGTCTGAGGGCCCCCAGTTGGGCTTCAGAGATCACTCTGGGCAGTAGAGAGCCCAGAAATCATCAAGAAGAAAAACATATGACTCAGAGGCACAAAACAGAGCATTTCAGAGGCCTTGCACTGAAACATCCTTACCTACGGCACAGGATTAAAGGACCCATATGGGGACAGAAAGAACTCCAGAAGGAGAAGGATATTGGCTCCTGGAGGCAGAAGTACATCCGACCTTGAAAAGAAGACATCATTTCTGTCGGCAGCTGAATGGAAAGGCATGGGACACCCACATGCTCCTGCGTACAGGCCACGTGCTCCTGGCCACCCTGGCGATGGGGTGAGTGGTGAGCAGTGAGCGGTATCACTCCAGGACGCATAAGCAAGATTTTAGGGGCATGGGGCTCATCTTTAAATAAAATTGAATCCCAAAAGGAGAGAATTATTTTTTTATCATTTTCTTTTCCATTCACCTGATGATTATAAGGTCTTAATGTGATATTAGTGTGTTTTTAACAACTCTCTGACACCTGTGACCTCCCTTTCAACAGAAACTCTGGCAGGTATTGCAGTACTGAACTAGAAGTACCAATAAATAACAAACTTTCCTTTTCACTGTGTTCAGTTTTATGGCAGCCCTCTATTTACAGCAGGTATTTTTAGTTATGGCAATGAGAGATTCTTTTTAGAGTAAATTTATATAAAAATGTAAATGTCTTAATTATTACATAAAAAGTTACAGAGGTTACATGCATGCATGTCATAAAAATTGTGATGATGGTATATACGCACCAAAAGCATGGGGAACCATTATTCTAAACCCTTCAAATAATCCATCTTCTGCCCTGGATCAGTGTCTTCTCCTGCGGTGGTTGGTGCACACTCCAGTGTCACGTCTGTTTCTGGAGATCACTCTTGAAGAGAAATGCAGACACACTCAAGGCTGCCCAGAGTGACAGAGAATGGCTGGAGCAGAGAACAGAATAATAACCACATCATAAGAACGTGAGTCTCACGGGGCCTCTGCACTGGGGCAGGGGGCTATCCTGAAGAATCCAGAGAACTGTCATGTGAATGAGACTCTGTAGGATTTGGTCCTTGTGTCCAAAAAGGACAGACATGGTTACATCTATCTAGACATAGAGACTGTCAAGAAACACATTTCTGCACAACCTATGGAACTTCCCTGCAGCACAAACTATCCACTGGTAGAACGTAGTAGCAAGAGGCTAGGCTTAGGGACCAGAAGGTGAACCTGGGTTCCAGTCTTCCCACCAATAATTCCTGGGAAATGGGATTGAAGACAGCAACTTAACTCTCCGAGCCTTGTGTTCATCATGTAGAAGGTGAGAAAATTGGACTAAATGAAAGGAGGTGAACAGGTTCACCTTGATAATGCTGATTGCTTGCTATACGCTGCCTGGAACTCCTTATTGAGCAGAATTTGGGGGTCGCAATTGGGCTTTATGGGAAGAGGAACTGATTAGCAACATCTACCACGGATAAGATCTACCAGCACATTTCGGATCGCCTTGGACCACGTGATCACTGCGACTCCTCCCAGCTCCGTAACCCAGCGTCAGTTTCACATCCCTTCATTTAATTCGCAAATAGGTTCACTTCCAAAAACAATTCCTGGCCTAAAACAATGCCACACTATCCTTAAAAAAACAACAAAAAAAAATTGTCTGCGTGTTCATTAGTGTCATCTTTGTCTATGGATATCAATAATGCCTTTTCTACTTTTATGGGGTCATGTCAAAGGTCACACATCAGGGACCCAGTGCCACCAGTGTTCTCAGCAGCTGACAAGCAGATCTCTAGGACCTCCATCAATTAAAATGAAATAATGATTCAAAATTTACCTGTCCTATAGGTTTTCAAAAGTAAATGTGCTGCTTTTGTTGGCCTGCCTGGTTGATAAAGGGGAAGTTCTGTTCTCCCTTCACTCTTCTCAGATTGACCGGCAGTTCTGAGGTGTGAAAAAAAGCCCTCATTCACTATAAAGACATTTTTCAAGAAGCGTACCCTCTTCAGAGGGGGCTTCCTCCCCCAGACAAACCAAGATGCTATCTAGTAAATCTGCTTTTGCCATGATTATGTGAGTTCCATTTTATTTTATCTCTCTCATCATATATAACATGCAGGATAACAGATGATCCCATACCCAAATGCCATGGAAAGATCTCAAAGAGAAATTTGTCAAAGGCCACAGCAGACTCTGCTGACCGCTGGTACTGTTCGAGTGTGACCACGTTTCATTTTTCATCAGCATTCTGCTTAATTTACCACAAGTGTCATCTCCCAGGGCTGTCAGCCTGGAAAGACGATGCCCTCGTCGTGTGGACTTCACGGGCACGACTGCTGAGGGGCTGGGGCTGCAGGAGAGGGCCATCACTCATAATTTCCCACTCGACTTAGTTGAGGCAGACAGGCGCCTCAGAGCTGGAGGAGAAGGAGGACTGGGAGCTATGCCGATGGGCAGGCAAATGTCTCCGCAGCATCTGCTGCTGGCTGCAGCATTTCCAGCTCCTTGTCTTCGGAGAGGAGGCTGCACGCTTCTTACTACCTCAGGTATGATCCCACATTGCCCAGTACTGCAGCCACTGGCCCCGTGCGGCTGTCGAGCACTTGCACGGTGGCCAGTCTAAACTGAGATGTGCTGAGGGCACAACACACACATCAGACTTTGAAGAGTTAGTACAAAAATAAATGCAATGATTTTCATTTTGATTCCACGCTGAAATGATCATTTATTGGATAAACTGGGTGAAATTATACATAAGATCAAAATTAAGTTTACTGAGGGGCTTTTTACTTTTTAATGTGGCTATTAGAAAATGCTAAATTACGCATGTGGCTTACATGAGACTTAGCCTGGACCTCACCGCTCTGAAATGAGAGTATCACCAAACCCCAACCCTTCGTTTTTCAGAGAGGAAAACCCAGAGCCTTGCTAGGAAGGCAGCTTGTCTGTGGTCAGTAGCTGGCGCGTGACAGAGTTGGGATGAGTAACCACATCTCCGGTTCCCAGCCTCAACCCCTCTCATCCCATATCATCTCCTAAAGAGAAGCACACAATCCTAAGAGTGGGGAGACCTGGATTTCCTTTCATATGCAATCCCTTAACTCGCTGGTGACAGTGTTAACCTTCCTATACCTCTGTTACCACTTAGCTGAAAGTCAAACACATCCCACATGGTTGATGGAAATACCAAAGAAACAAAAAGGGAGCTTTGGAAATCTTCAAGGACAGCACAATGATGAGGCAGTCCAGCACAAAGCATCAGAGCGCAAATACTGGAGCGAGACCACATGGCTGGGCTTCAGTGCTGACACCACCAGCGCCATTGTGCATTACTCACTTAAATTCTCCGGGTCTCAGTTTTCTCATCTGTATCAGTATTTACCTCAGAGGGTGGCTGGCAGAATTAAATCAGTTAACACATACAATATACTTAGAACAGTGTCAGGCATGTAATAAATAAATGACGAGTGTGAGGGATTATTAGAGATGATTGTTAAAATTAATAATATGATTAATGATTATTATTGGAGAGGACTACGTTATCTATTATTATTAGAGATGATATTCTACCTTTGTCATCCAAATTCCTATTAAGTAAAACTCACACAAAAATATTTTCTTAAATGGAAGCTCATGGGTGATCACCCACTCTGTGTGATTTTAAAGACAGGAGAATGACCCAATGCCTCTAAAAGAATGATTCGTTTCATGGTCTCTAAAAATATTAATGGTACTACTACTTTCCCAGGTTTTTGAGAGAATTACATGACCATTAGGCTGCCTGAAAATAAATGTTAGTTTTCTACTTTAAACGACAACAACAAAAACTTTCTATCCACTAGTAGGTATTTTAATACCACCACTAGCATGTATCTCTTCAATTTAAAGTTTCGGTTTTGCTGGGTCCCTTTACCTGTCTTCCTTCTCTCTCCAAACGTATAGAGAATTCCATCAACTACAAACAAATCTCAGGACTGGGGCATTCTTTTAACTTCAGTCCTCTTCCTTCCAAATACCGCCCAACTTATATGAGTAGATAGTCTACACCTATTGCCTCTTTTTCACTATTAATAATGTCTTCTGATGCCTCAAACCCCTGGACAGAGTCTACATCATGCTTCTCTGCAATGGGTCTTCGAAGGCACAACAAAATACCACATGGCATTGCCTTTTCTTGGCCTTTGTCTTCCTTGACTTTCTGTACAACCTCCTTTTAATTCTATCTTTGTTCTGCTACTTCTCTGACCACTCAGCTTCTTACTCCCCTTCTTGGTTCACTCTTCCACTCCCTCACCTTGACCTTCCTTAGGCCTAACAATTTCCTTTCCACTCTTCTTATTCTATACTGGTGCCTGGATTCTCCCCACAACTTCTCTCTCTCTCCCTCTCCCTCTCTCTTCCCTACACCTTGACTTTCTCCCCCTTTCCCCCAGCTCCTGCTTTAGGCATGTCCAAGTAAACGGCCTTCCTTCACAGGAAGCCTGAAGTTCCTGTCAATTGACTGACCTTGATTTCAGTTACTGATCTCACTATTCTCCCAGTATTGAAAACACAGAATTTTCCTGGATTCCTCACAATGGATTATATCTCTGAGCTTGAATCTGCATTTTCTATCTTACTAGCTGTGTTAGTCCGAATTCTCCAGAGAAGCATAAGTAATAGGAGCTATATAAACACACACACACACACACACACACACACACACACACACAGGAGAAGAGAGGGGGAGAGAGGGAGGGAGGGGAGGGGAAGGAAAGAGATAAATTATAAGGAATTGGCTCATGCAATTAGAAAGGCTGAGAAGTCCCACAATCTACTGTCTGCAAGCAGGAGACCCAGGAAAGCTGATTGTGAAGTTCAGGCTAACCCAAAAGCCTGAGAACCAGGGGAACAAATGGTCTAATTCCTAGTCCCAGGGCAGAAGAAAACTATTGTGCCACCTCAAGCAGTCAGGGAGAGAAAGGGCAAATTCTCCCTTCTTCCAACTTTTTGTTCTATTCAGACCCTCAACGAATGCTATGATGCCCACACACACTGGAGAGCACAAATGTCTCATTTAGTCTACCAGTGCAAGTGCTAATCTCATCCAGAGCACCCTCGTAGGCCCACCCAGAAATAATGTTTTACCCAGTACCTGGGCACCCTGCGACCGAATCAAATCGACACATAAAGGTAACAATCACACTAGCCTTGTAACTGTGACCCAGTTGCTTGACCTCCTTGACCTCAGATTTCTCACCTGTAAAATAGGATCACTGCAGGGTTATAGAGCTTAACACCTTCAGAGCCTTAGCAAATCTTCTGGTCTACCTTGAATATCACCCTCCAACTAAATTCCTATTCATTCATTAAGATGAACTGTCCAGGGAATTACTTTTTCCAGTCACAAACAAAAAATATTCACTCAACATCAGGCATTATTTATATTATTATTACTCCCTATTTGACTTGCAGAATTAACTTAGATTCATTTACACTTGCAGTAACTCATCATGACTTGTAGATTCTTACTATGAAATGCTTCCCGTGTCTCTTTATACTTTTCCATTTTCCATCCCCACCATTTCCACCAGGCTTTTATCATTTCATAACAAATCTTCATTCAATTTCCAACAATGTCTTCTAATCCTTGTCTCCATTCATCAACTGTGCCAGGCTAATTTCTTTAAAACTCTACTATTATTGTCATGTCCCTATGTGAAAGCCTTGCACAATGTCCCATTGCCTGACTGCAGTTAAAAAAAAAAAAAAGTAGTAACACCTAGGCCCTCCCTTATTTGGCATTAAATTACTTTTCTAGTCTTATCTCCAACAACTGCTACAATATTCTCCACTCAAGACCCACTGATCTATTTCTTCGTGTTTGAATCAACTCTGTGTTCCCACGTCAAGGCCCTTGCTAACAATATTACCTGCCTTGAGGAAGGTTCGTACTTCCGAGTACCGATATCCTTCTGAGATTTTGATTCCCTGAATCTTCCTTCCCCGGGTCACTCGGACTCACACCAGTTTTTGCCTCCTCTATACTTCTTGGTTGGTCATGAATCATGCACTATTTTGGTCATCAAGTTCATGGGCTTTGAACCAGAGATTGGGTTTGAATTTAGCTGCCTCAGACCAGCTGTGTGAAGTTGAGCAAGCCATGTACCTCTCCGACTGTTTGCTCAGCTATGGAATGGGTATACAGTGAGCTACTTCACAAAGATGGCTATAAGATTAAATAAGACATTGCATCTAACTTGTGTCAGCTATCAAGAAAGTAAATTGCAAGACTTCCGGCAAGATGGAGGCATAGGTAGACACACTGTGCCTCCTCACACAACCAAAAGAGGAAAAACAGCAATTTAAATAAACAAAAACAGCCAGATCTGACAGAAAATTGAACTGAGTGGAAGTCTGACAACCAAGGAGTTAAAGAAGATACATTCATCCAGACTGGTAAGCGGGGCGGAGCTGGGAGGGAAGCGTGCAGCGAGCCGGACGGTGAGTGCGCAGCGAGCCGGGCAGTGAGCACAGGGCAAGACGGCGGTTCGCGGAGCGGTACTGGCGGTGCTGCAGCTGCCGGAAGACCCCACGGCAGGCATGCCTGACGAAAACGCAGCCAGCACCCAGCCCACCCGGACCCAGTGGGGCCGAGGTTGGCGGACCAGGCGGGCCCTCATTCGTGTGCAGATAAACCGGGAGAAAAAGCGGGGAGCAGAACAGACCGAGCAGCAACCCACCAACGCGGGGAAAGGAAACCTCAAACCACCAATTGAGAGCACCTGTGGGGGCTGAGGCGGCAGAGGGAGGAACTCCCGGCCTCACAGGAGAGTTCACTGGGGAGACCCACAGGGACTTGGAACTGTGCAGACCCGCCCACTCACCCGGAGCCAGCACAGAAGGGCCCAACTTACTTGTGGGTAGCAATGTAAGTGCAGAAAGCGGAGCAAGCACCATTGTTCTCTCAGGACCTGTCCCCACAGGCTGCGTCACAACACAGCGACGAGGGTTGCCCTGCCTCCACAGGCAGCGTCACAAAACAACGATGTGAGTGAACACCTAAGGCTCCGCCCCTTAAAGTAACAGGTGCACCGAGAAAAAAAAATGGCCCAAATGAAAGAACACATCAAAGCTCCAGAAAAAATACAACCAAGAGACGAAGAGATAGCCAGCCTATCAGATGTACAGTTCAAAGCACTGGTAATCAGGATGCTCACAGAATTCGACGAAAAATTATCACAATTACTTGAACAAATGAAGGATAATATAAAGGAAATGAGGGGAAATCTTCAGGGAACCAATAGGGATGAGAAGGAAACTGGGACTCAAATCATCGGAGTGGACCAGCAGAAAGAAAAAAACATCCAAACAGAAAAGAATGAAGAAACAAGAATTCAAAAAAATGAGGAGAGGCTTAGGAACCTCCAGGACATCTTTAAACATCCCAACATCCGAGTCATAGGGGTGCCAGAAGGAGAAGAGGAAGACCAAGGGATTGAAAACTTATTGGAACAAATGATGAAGGAGAACTTCCCCAAGATGGTGAAGGAAATAGATTTTCAGGAAGTCCAGGAAGCTCAGAGAGTCCCAAAGAAGTTGGACCCAAAGAGGAACACACCAAGACACATCATAATTACATTACCCAAGATTAAAGATAAGGAGAGAATCCTAGAAGCAAGAAGAGAAAAGGAGACAGTTACCTACAAAGGAATTCCCATAAGACTGTTAGCTGATTTCTCAAAAGAGACCTTTCAGGCAAGAATGGGCTGGAAAGTAGTATACCAAGTCATGAAAGGCAAGGACCTACATCCAAGAATACTCTATCCAGCTAAACTTTCATTTAGAATGGAAGGGCAGATAAAGTGCTTCTCAGATAAGGTCAAGTTCAAGGAGTTCATCATCACCCAGTCTTTATTGTATGAAATGTTAAAGAGATTTATATAAGGTAGGGGGGATATCAACAGGGGAGTGGTAGGGGGAGAGGGGGGGAAAGGGGCAGAAAATAAGTAGCATAAATGGTAGGTAGAAAACAGACAGGGGGAGGTTAAGAATAGTGTAGGAAATGTAAAAGCCAAAGAACTTATGTGTATGACCCATGGACAAAAACTAAAGGGCAGGGAATGGGGGTGGTATGGGGGTGGAGGGGAATAAAGGGGGGAAGATGGGACAACTGTAATAGCATAATCAATAAAATATATTAAATATATATATAAAAAATTAAAAAGTAGATAATTATGCATCTGTTAAAAAAAAAAAAGTAAATTGCAACTCAGATGGGAAAAAAAATATTTGCAAGCTGTGTATTTGATAAGAATCCAGTATCCTGAATACATAGTAGCTTTTACAACTCAACCATAAAAAGACAAACAACACAATTTAAAAATGGGTAAAGGATTTGGACAGAAATTTCTCCAAAGAATATACACAAATGGTCAATAAACAGATGCAAAGATGCTCTCAACATCATTAGTCATTAGGGATATTAAATCATAAGAATGCAAATCAAAGCCACGATTAGGAGCCTCTTCACACCCACTACAATAGCTATAATTTTCTTTCTTTAAAAAAGGAAGTGAGTGTTGGCAAGGATGTAGACACATCGGACCCACTTCCACCACTCATGCATCACTGGTGGGAATGCGGAATGATGCGGCTGCTCTGAAGACCAGCCTGGCCCTTCCTCACAGAGCTGAACACAGAGCCACATAGAACTCTGTAATTCCACTGCCAGGAGAATTCATTTCAAGAAAAATAGAAACATGTTCACACAAAAACTTACACGTGAGTGTTTATAGCAGCATTATTCGTAACAGCCAAAAAGCGGAAACAACACAAATGTCTACCAACTGACAAACGGATAACAAATGTGGCACACCCACACGACGGAACATCGCTCACTCATGAAAAGGGATGAAGTACTGGCACAGGCTACATACAGCACATGTGAACCCTGAAAACATCCTGCTGAGTGAAAGAAGTCAGACACAAAATGCTATCTAGCACAGGACTCCATTTCTATGAAGTGTGCACAATAGGCAAGTCCATAAAGACAGCAGATTAGTGATTGCAGGGGCTTGGTGGGGAGGGGAAAGGAGGCATGGCTGTTCCCAGGGCAAAGGTATCTTTTGGAGCTGAACTTAGTGGAATTCTAATTTGGATGCTCTGGGATTAGACAGTAGCAACAGTTGCACAACACTGTGAATGTACTAAAAAAATACAAAAACTGGACACTTGTAAATGGTGAAAACTATGGTATGTAAATTGTATCTCAAAAAATAAAAATTAAAAAGCAGAGAAGAGTGTGTCAGGTAGTGCCTGAGTTGGAGACAGAGTCATTGGCGAGGTCTCCCCCTGCCCCTCAGTAAACATGGTGAAATGAAGTCAGTGCTCAGAATCAAGCCCCTCTGATGACACAAAGATCATGCTTTGTGCCCCCTCGTCTTCACCACATGCGTGCTGAAGCAGAGGGCTATGGGAAACATGGCTTTCTGATGGTCCTGCCATTTTGACCACAAAGGTGTCTGTTTGATTGTATGATCAGTTGATCGTGATTAAAGAAAAAAGTGATTCGTATCTCTGGTTCAACTACCTGAATCTGTGGAGACTGTATTAATAAATGTAGCCAAATATACAAACATCACACAGATGCCTCGGAGGAGAGAGTAAAAGAATCAGGAAAGGCAGAGAGAGTATGACTAACACCGCTTTTGCCTAAAGAAAACACTGTGAGCACTGTGTTTGCCAGAGAGATTATGAAAGGAGTTAATAAAATCAAATTAAACTTTAGGGAAAACTGGCCTGACGAACAATTTCTCAGTTAGAGACTGTGTATGTCTGAAAGCAAGGATGAAAGAGAAACGGCAAGCCTCCCCGAGGGCCAACCGTGAAGCACCGAATCGGATACACACGGCGTCACCACCCTCCTCTGCTGCTGTCTGGGCCCGAGAACCCTGGCCAAGTGACTTCATGTCTCCATTCACCTCTTTCCTCCTATACAAAATACAGAAAACAAAGTTCTTCATAAGGATATTATTGTTACATGAAGGGCAACAAGCAGGAACCCTAAATGGCAGCTCAGATCATTCATTATGACACAGGCCACGAGCAAGGATACCACCCAACACTTCGGTGGGGGTCAAGGGACAGTACCCACTTCCAGAGGGTGAGCCCATTTCCCCGTGTCAGACACAAGCCCCTGACCACAGACAGACTCCCTACGTCCTCTATTGACCAGGAATTTTTATTCACCACTTTGAAGGCTCACAAGGAAGCATCTTCGTCATGCTTGGTGGGATAAACACACTGACTTCCGTTCTATATGGCAGACTAAGCTGACATGTTGGGTGGTAAGGAGCCCCCTTCCTACCTCAAATAATTAGAAATATTTTTAAAATTTTTCTCTCATGAATATTTTAGGCCCAGACCATTTTTGTTGTTGCTGTCACAGCAACTTTATTATCCCCTATATATTTTTTAAACATTTAATCGAATTTTATTGGGGTGACATTGGATAATAAAATTATAAAGCTTTCAGGTGTACAACTCTATAATACACCACCTGTGTATTGTACTGTGTGTTCACCACCCAAGTCTCCTTCCATCGCCATTCATCGCCCCTTTTACCCTCTTCCCTGTGGTAACCACCTTTCCGTAGTCTGTGTCTATGAACTGGGTTTGTTCTTTCTGCTTAATCCCCTTGCCTTTTTCACCCAGACCCCCAACCCCCTTCCTCTCTAACAGCTGCCAGTCTGTTCTCTGTATCTATGAGTCTGTGTTTATTTTGTTCAGTAGATTACACATATAAGTGAAATAATATGGTGTTTGTCTTTCTCTGACTGCCTTATTTCACTTAGCATAATACTCTCCAGGTCCATCCATGCTGTCACAAAAGGTAAGATTTTCTTGTTATGGCTGAGTAGTATTCCACTGTGTGCATGTACCACAGCTATTTACCCACTCATCTACTGATGGGCCCTTGGGCTGCTTCCAATTCTTGGCTATTAAATAATGTTGCATGAACATAGGGGTGCATATATTTTTTGACTTAGTGTTTCGAGTTTCCTCAGATATATTCCCAGAAGTGGAATTGCTGGGTCATAAAGGAGTTCCATTTTAATTTTTGAGGAAATTCCATACTGCTTTCCACAGTGGCTGCATCAATATGCATTCCTACCAATAGTACACAAGGGTTCCTTTTTCTCCAAATCCTTGCCAACATTTGCTGTTTGTTAATTCATTGATGAGTGCCATTCTGACAGGTGTGAGATGATAGCTCACTGTGGTTTTAATTTCTCTGATGATTAGTGACACTGAGCATCTTATCATATGTCTATGGGCTGTCTGTATGTCCTCTTTGGAGAAGTGTCTATTCAGGTCCTTTGCCCATTTATTAACTGGATTGTTTGGTTTTTTAGTGTTAAATAGAGTTCTTTATAAATTTTGGGTATTAACCCCTTATTAGAGGTATCGTTAGTGAATATGTTCTCCCATTCACTGGATTGTCTTTTCATTTTGTTTATGGTTTCCTTTGTTTGAAACCCAGCCCATTTTAGAAAGAAATTTAACAAATGTCTAAAAAACATTTAAATTATAATTTATATAAAGTGTTTTTAAAGATAGAAAAAGAAGATAACTGTGCAACTGACTTTATGAGACTGGGACATTTTTTATGCCAACACTGTGAAAGGATAGTAATAGGAGAGAATTACTGAACCAACCTAATTTACATACGTGGATATAAAATGTCTAAATAAAATACCCGTTAGTTGAATCCAGCAGCATTTTAAATCTAAAAAATTATGTTCAAGTAGGGTTTCTCCCAGGAATGTAAGGTTGTTTCCATATCACAGTATCTTTTTAAGAAGATCACACCACCAGCAGACTAACAGGGTTGAAACCTAGGATCACCTCAGTGTCTGCAGAAGAGACATTAGACAACACTGCACACCCTTTCCTGTGGAAAGCTCTTACCAAACAAGCAATAGCAAGATAAAGTCTTATTCTAATCAAACACACCTCTGAAAAATATACAGGAAGTGTAACACTTAATGACGAAATTTTAGAAGCATTCCCATTAAATTCAGAAAAAAGACAAAGATTCTCATGTTTAATTTCTGTGATTATCTTACTGAAAGTCTTAGCCAATGGAATATAACAGGAAAAGTAATTGGTATAAGGAGTATAAATTTTAGAGATTTGCTAATGATTTGTTGACATAGAAAATTAAAAGAAAAAATTCAAACTACTAGAACTTTTAAGATAATGATTTTATATTCAGTGGGGTTTTATATATAAAATCAACTACAAAAAACAAGTATTTTTATATTATCAATAATCAATTAATAAAGATAATGAGCAAACTATTTCCATTTACAATCATATAAAAATCAAGAAACAGATCTAATAAAAAGATGATTAGTACCTCATAGAAAATATGTTCAAATGTTACTGAAGATCACAAAAATATCTGAGTGGAAAAATAATCATGTTTGTAGACGGCAAGATTAAATATCCTAGATATAGAGATTTTTTCTAAATTAACCTATAAAACTCAAGACCATGATCATCAAAACCAAATAATCCCTATTAAAAAAATAACAATGCAGCATATGGCATCAGTGTATAAATAAACAAAGCAATTAATAACTAGTATAGGGAACCTAGAAACAGACTAAAGCATTAGGTGACTTAGAATGCAAGAACCATGGCCTCTGCCCTGGCTGGATGGCTCAGCTGGATGGAACGCTACCCCATACACCAAAAGGTTATGGGTTTGATCCCCAGTCAGGGCACATATGGGAGGCGACCAATCTGTGTTTCTCCCTCACATTGATATTGCTCCCTCTCTCTCTTTCTCTCTCTCAAAACCAATAAACATATCCTTGGTTGGAGATTAAAGAAATAAAAGAAAACATAGCTTCAAAAATCTGAAGAAAAGCAAGATTATTTAATAAATGGTATTTCCATTTGAAAACAACAAAATTAAACCTATATTCTACACTATACACAAAAATTCCTGATGATTTGAAGACCTAAAAGTTAAGAGAAAAAATTAAATCTATTTGAAGAAATATAGGAGGAAGACTTTTTGACACTGGGATCAAAAAGAATGAGTTAAATAAGACAAATAAAAAAGCACACTTAATAAAGGAAACAATTGCTAAGTTTGACTATGTTAAAATTAAAAAATTCTGGGTGCTAAAGCTGCCATAAAGAAACAGAAGATAAGTAGCTAAGAAGAGTCGCAATACGGAATAAGGATCAGTGAGAAGAATTTATATAAATACCTACAAATTATTATGAAAAATAAACTTAAAAGCAGCAATGTACATAAAGAGGTCATCAGAACAACCAATGACCCATGAAAATGTGCGACCTCGCTTGCACCAAGGAAATTAAGATTATATGGAACCATTTCTCATCCACTTCAGATTAATAAAATCAAAAGGTATGATAATACCAAACTTTGGTGAGGATGTTGGAAAATAGATGGGATTATATATTATCACAATCACATCAGACACCAATTTGGTGATATCCAGTGAAGTTTAAAATGACTATAATCTATGTACGATTTGCCAGTTCTGGTTCTTGATGTAAACCATAGAGAAGCACTTGGACATGTGTACCAGATATTTCATGCAAGGTCGCTTACCGAAGCAATGTTTGTAATGGAGGGAAACTACTTTCAGCAACCTGAATGTTCACTAGTAGAAAAATTGATAAATAAATTACGGCTCCTTCATAGATGGAATACTACACAGAGATTCACAATGCTCTCATTTAAGTAAAGTCACTCTATCTATATAGATCAGTACATTTCAAAGTCATAATGTTGAATGAAAAGAAAAAGTTGCAGAATGACAGTAAATACAATGTTAGAGTTTGTGTAAATTAAAACACACAAATCAATACCACAAACCATTTACTGGCAATATAAATGTATAGAGCCAAAAAGTATATCAATAGAAATGCACTCCAAATAATATTGCCTCTGAGGATAAAGAAAACACAGGGGGAAGGTCTGACCTGGTATATTAATTGGAGACACAGAATAAGCAGAGAGAAGAGACGAAGCAGAAGAAATATTTGAACAGATGACAGCTGTGGACTCTCCAAAACTGAAGGAAGTTACTAGCTGAAAAGCAATATAATGACAAGAGAAATAGACCAATTGACATTTAGAGTAGATTTAAATACACCTGTTTCAGTAATTGATAGAGCAAACAGACAAAACATCAGGGAAGATACAAAAAATCTGAACAACACAAGTAGCGATCATGGCCCAAGGGCGTGTAGAATGCTGTTCTTAATAACGACACGGATGCTAATTGTGATGCTGTTATTTGCACACAGAATCAAGGGGCAATGTCCTACCTTAAGAGTTTAATGGCTCTAAAGCAGCAAGGAGCAGACTTCAGTTATCCCTCCTTGGCTTTTCAGCAGCTGGTGGCCTCTGCAGGAAAATGCAAAAGCAGAGTAGTTAAGCCTTGGTACATTTGCATTTACACATTTGCTAATTAAATCAAATGGAGAAACCTCATCTTCCCAGCCGAAAATATTCTAACCTGGGAGCTCAGCCAGGGCACAAGCCAAGAGTGGGTTGTACGCCTCAGTGTCCAACAGAAATCGAACGTGGGCCAAAACTGAGAGCAACCTATGCAATTTTAAATTTATCAGCACTCAAAAAAAAATAAACAAGTGAATCAATTGTAACAATGTATTTAGCCCAACGTATTGAAAACATTATCATTTCCATGTGCAATCAATATAAAAAATGTCGAGGTATTCACATTTCTATTTTCATATTAAATTTTCAAAATCCAATGTGTACTTTAGACTTACAAGCTGTAGGGGAGGAAAATAGCTTTCCCTCTGCCTTCCTAGCTTGGGCATCTGAGGCCTGCAAATTAAACTGACAACTGACAGAGTAACAGGAGGAAGGTGTACAAGTTTTACTTGATGTCAACATTTTAGTTTTTACAAGCACAGAGGGTTTCATAAAAGACACGTGAAGACCTGAAGAGGTGGTGAAACCTAGGGTCTTAATACCATTTTAACAAAGGGTGATAAATTATGGAGAAGTGACTAGACATTGGAAAAGTAGTTTGGGCATAGTAAGTTGCGGGGAGGCAAATGTAAGGAGGAAACTAATTGAAGATAAGGGTGGCTTGAGTAAGGTTTGATTTTGCAGACACATCTTTTTGCCGACTTTGTGTCTCCAGTGGTAATTGTGCTTTCCTCCTCCAGGTACAGGAGAGGGAGGTGGACACCTTCATCAGGGGAAATTTATGGCCAGGTTTTAGGCAGATGGGGGAAGGTAGAGAGCTCACTGCATCTATCATTTCCCAATTGCCTTTAGATCAAAATAATCTTTATAGCAAAGTGGCATATTTGGGGGTGGCGTATTGTGAACCCCGTCAGGGCACATCTCAATTTGGACTCAACACATGTCACCTGCTCAATACCCACACATGACTGGTGGCTTCTATATTGGATAGCGCTGAACAAGAGCTTCTTGGTGTTCCTCAAGGAGTAACTTCTCCATGTACAAATGAAAGCTAGGATGTCAATTAGGCTACTAGCATAAAGTGTTTAGCATAATCTCAAAAACACGGTAAGCTCCAGTGAAAAATGGCTATTCTTCTTATTATTGTTACTGATCTTGGATTGAATACTTTCAACTTGTTCTATACAAAAGCCCACATTTGAATTTTTATGCCCTTCTACGGTCCACATGTACAAAACATCAAAATCTTATTATATACAGCATCTGTAAATGCCATGCATGTTATTTAACTACCGGTTTAGTGACATGGGTATCTCACACTTCGGTCATTTTTACCATATATCTGATTTGAGCATGTGTGCATGCCACCTGTACTATTATTTCAGATTTGTCTTCAAATCACCTTAATTCTTTAAATTGCATATTTGGGGCTTTACCGTCATCCTAAAAGGTCACAGCCCTGAAATCAGGAGTTTGACACTCTAGATATACAGTTTTCTTAATGTTAAAATAAATGCATAACTTGTGCCTCTTCTGAAGACATCATATATGCAAAACAGAATACAACATATTTTGAGAAAAGGAAATTATATAATAACTGTTTACACAGTGTACCATTCTGGATCCACTATCTTCAAGCAAGGTAGCCTTGGCAGGTTACTTAAGCTCTCCAACCATTAGTTGTTTTATCTATACATTGAGATTGGCAAGGGATTTTGAGCAGATGAGAAAATGCATACAAACTTTTAGCACACTTCCTGGTTTGGTTGAATACCTTGATCAAGAAACATTAGCTCTATTTTTATTATAAGGATATCTACAGTATACAAAGCATTTCCTGTGTATTATTTTCACAGGACTTCACTAAAGAAATCTACTTTCTAAATAAGAAGAAAATGCCTGATCTCTTGTCCTGCGTTAATAGGCCTGTATATAGCAAAGCTAGACTTGAAAACCAAGTATTTACAGGCATGTTCACTACTATTTCCACTAAACTACATTTGATGTGGCAGGAAATGTGCTTGCCTATTTTTATCTCTGCTACCTATTGCAAAAAGGAATCTTCCCACTGGCAAAAAAAAATTGAGCAGAGGAAGTTGGGGAGTCTCATCTTTCATAACCATCAATAGGCATTTCTGGAGCCCCTAGAAGGTGCAAAGCCCTTTTCCCCACATACATATGATTTCTGCTGCTTCCTTGGCTGACCACAGAACAGATCTCTGTGGAATTGATTCCTAGAGTAAACACTCGAATGTACACCACAGTGAAGCCTTCACTTCAGGTTGGACTACCTATTGCCAAGTGAATTAAAGAAGCTGGAATATGCTTCTGGAATTTAATTTCAAATTGAGGTCTAAATTCTTCATTCCATTCTGTGCAACTGTCGAGGCACCCAGCCTTGGTGTCTTCCATAGAGCAAGGGCCCATTCTGCCTTTCGACAGACCCAAGAAACCTTTCAAGGGAAATTTAAGTCGGAAAATCATGTCAGGAAATATTCCTCCAGATATGAGGCAGCTATAAAAAAAAATGGGTCCTCTTCATAAACACTGAAGAACTGCCACAAGGTCATATTTTCTCTGTTCTTCTTCTCCAAGAAGATTTCTGTACTTACACAAAAGTAGAATGTGGATTATGACCAATCACAGCCTGTATTTCCAGAAGAGACTTGCTTATTAAAGTCTAAAAATATAGAATCTGTAGCACATAATTCAGATTTTAACATAATACCTTTTTATTGAATTTGTTGGACTGACATTGGTTAATAAAATTATATAGGTTTCAGGTGTACAATTCTATAGTACATCATCTGTGTACCATATTGCGTGTTCACCGCCCCAAGCGTGATCTCCTTGCATCACCATTTCTCATCCCCCCTTTACCCTCTTCTGCCTCCCCAAACTCCCTTTCAACAGAAAGGGCTTTTTTTGCTTCATTCTTCACCTTTTTCCACCCGGCCCCACAACGCCCCTCCCCTCTGACAACTGTCAGTATAATACTCTTTTTTAAAGTATTTTATGTGTTGTTCATCTCCTCAACAAAATTGCAAATTCTACTGAAGCACATATTTTAGGAAAGTCTATGGGTGGAAAAAATTAGTTGATTCCAAAATCACTTGTATCATATGATCCTATCTCTGTAAAACAACAACTATATTTTAAACATCAGTTTTATATATATACATATATACATATGTGTGTGTGTATATATATTTACACACACATACATACATATGTATATCTGAAAGAGATTATATGTTGAGAGCCATGCTGCATCTGATCCATAGACGCTGATTTGTGGGGAACTAGTCCACACCTATTTCTCGGCACAGTCAGATATGGGCGGGACGCCACTGCACAGAGGCAGGCGACCAGGGGCAGTTCATTCCAAATCTAGCTTATGGCTTACATGATGTGGCTGTGGAAATACTCATTGACCTCTGAAAAACAAAGGCCTGTTCCCCCACCTAAAAGGATTAAGCCATTTAGCAAACCAGCAATCTGAACACTAAAAGCAGAAGCAACTGCTAATTGCTAGAGAAGCCATTTACTAAGAAATATCTAAACAGTTCTTCCCAAAGCCAGAAATTTACTACTGAGCAGGAATGTTTATTACTAGGAAAGTTAGGAAGTTTTTAGCTGAAAATAATAGATTTTAGTAAAAGGTTAAACAAAACAATAGATTCACATCTCAGAAAAATGTAAATAGAACCTTCCTGTCGCCTGATAGGCAGCCAAACATCTAAAGCTCTAACAAATGTAGCTAATAGTTAAGAATGTCTTTGCCCATGTGTCAGTCCTCTTGAGTCTCAAAGGTACAAAGAGCAACCTCTGCACACATCTTTAACTCAGAGAGATCTAAGACTTTGAAAATATATGTTTAGCCATTAACTAGGACCTAGAGTTTTGTAGTTTAATACTGTTTCCTGGCTAAAAGGTAGATTAGCAACCACCTTATCTTAGCATCCATTTGTTTAAGCCTAGGTGAAAATTAAAGTACTCTTGTATGTCATCCTTTTAGAGCTGTTAGTGATTTGTAGTTGTCTCTACTGATTGTAAAAAGAAACCTTTTAAAAATAAAGGAAATTTTGCTGTGGTAGTTCAGTCAGTGGGAGAGAGCAAAGACTCCTGACTGGGCCCATGCATTCTGAAAAAGAGTGTCGGACTCATTTCATATCGCCTTGCCGCCCCTCCTTCGGAGCTACCCAGTACCCTAAGAGGTTGCAGTAAAGCTGGTCTTCTGCAATTATACATCAAAATGTCAACAATGTCCTCTGGGAGGGGCACAGATTTTTCCATATATAGCTTTGTATTCTAACTTAAACAATGAGCATGTGGAACATGTGTTACTTGTAGTATGTTTCCCAAATGATTTTAAAATGACACAGAAGCACTTTGGCCACTTGGTGACATGCAGATCGCCAGCTCCCACGGGGAAAGTAAGGCAGAAGGAGGAGGCTGAACAGTCCATCAAGCCCATGGTATGGCACATACCCGGGACAGACACCTATGCAGATCTCTATTCTAAGTAAGACTCCAGGAGAGAAACCTGCTAGTCAGCGTATATTAACAAGTTGTCCACTAACCAGGAATTCTGGTGGCCTGATTGACATAACTACTATGACCCAGCCTAGTCAGGTGGGTACATTTCCTCACCCAGTCTAATGAGGATAACACGTGTCTACTTCACAGGACTGACTACGCCAGGATGTGGGATGCTCAGCCTGGGAACCAGACCCGAGAGAGGTGTGTAATGCATAGGAGCTGTCTGTCTGCAGCCAGGCCCGGGCTCAGCTCCTCTGCCACACCCTGGGGGGTGGGGAGGAGGAGACATTACCTCCAATCCCAATTCCTCTTTCACTTCTAAGTGGCACCGGATGGCTTTGAAAGCGCTCCCTCTATCAGCTTACAATTCTCAAGTGTGACTGCTGAACCTGGAGTTCCTGGTAAGATCAGAGATTGTGAACGAACAACAAAAATAAAAACAGAAAGAATCCTTCAGGAAATCTAACTTACTCTTAGCCATAAAGGTCAAGAGCTAGAAAGCAGAATTTATTCTGTTCACAGAGAGAAAATTAAAATTTCGATAACAGAGTTCAAAAACGGGCACTGAAAATGGATAATGCAAATCCACTGAGGAGAAAGTAATTGGCTCAGATAGAAGAAAATTTTCCAAAACAATAACAGCTAGGCTTAGAGAGGCTAATTTACCCAAATTCACACAGGTAGGAAGAGGTGATAGTGGGATTCGAAGTAAGTCTGATTCCATCAGCTTCCCTTTTTGTTACAGTTATAAAACCCTCAGGTCTGAAACGAATGTTAGAGCTATGTGGTGAGTTTCCTTGTCTCTAAAAGAGTACAAATAATATTAGATCAAGGGATTGTGCTCTGGTTCATAAATAAGTCCATTAAAATATAGTTAGGGTTGCCAGATTTAGAAGATAAAAAATACAAGATGCCTTATAAATTTGAATTATACATAGAAAACAATTAATTTTAGTATTAGTGTACAGACATACACATACTAAAAAAAAATTGTTTTTCCAAAATTTAAATCTAATGAGTGTGCTGCATTTTATCTGGCAACTCTAAATATGGTATCAGCCCAGCATTCTACATATGGTCTAACCAAAAGAGTAGGGTTACTTATAATGTTGAAAGGTGTAATTCAAGGCAAAGGGATGGTGACAATTTACAGTTTTTAAACCTGAGACTTGACTAATAACTTCCTTTATTTCAGTCCTCCCAAACTGACACTCAAAGAAATTATGCTACTTGCTCAATGTCACAAGTTAAAAATGTGACATTTAAATCTCGATAATCCAACAGTTACTAACACTGCTAATAATGGTCAGTGCACCTGGACATTACTGACGGCTGCCGCACTGTCCGCCAGGCACCGTGTCAGCCTTTTACAGCATCCCTTCCTTTCTGCGAGGACAAACGTCTGCACAGAAGAGGTTCTCGCTGAATAACCCCGTTAGAACCTTGCTTCCCTAATTCCAAAATGTTAATGAGTAACTAAATTCAGTAGTAGCACATTCTAAATAGTTTAATACAAAAACTGACTAATTTCTGGGAAGTTACTTGGAAAGTCGCCGTCTATTAATATTTACACATAGGCCCCTTCTTAGGCTTTAAGACCCTTAAGACGAAGAACGTCTTACTCAACACAGTATCATCCTTCACGGAGGCTAGCGCCAGCCCCCCGTCTTTCACAAAAAGAAAGAATTCCAAAAAAATTAAATGAATGAGCAGCGTAGTCTAGAAAGTATCAATTTGAGATTACTGAAGAGCTGAGAAGATCTCTTTTTGGGTAAATAATTTAAAACTATCACAGAGAAGTTTTTAAGAGAAGAAATAGCTTAATCAGTAAGTAGTGTTAATCTACAGAACAGCCCTTGTTCCTCTGAACTGTGGCTTAAACATTTATAGTTAGAGAAGGGGAGAAGCAGGGCAGAGCTGAAGGTCTTCATTTAATTAAGCAGCGTATGGCTCCTCAACAGGCAACTCGGATCACTGTGCAGCCTGCAAAACACAAGGAACGTGGTCCCAGGAAGACCCTGTCTGCCACTATTGCCACAAAAGTTTTGTTGTTAAGAGACTTGAAGTGTCTGGTTAATAGTAAGATACTCAGTGATGGCTGAACTAAGGGAGAAGATCAACAAGGTTTATCAATGACCTAGTGACAAAGTGTCCCACAGCCACTTTATCCCTCCAGTAGAGAAAAGCATAACAAAGAAGGGGGCGGGGAGAAACAGAGCAAAGGAAAAGGCAGCAGTAAGTACCGAGGGAAACAAGAAATTAATTCAGCAGGGGTCAATAGGGGTAATTCCAGCCCCAACTCTGCAACCTGCTAGGGGCAGAATTTGATGAGGTTCTTTTCTCCCTGGGGGTCAGTTTCGTCACCTGTCAAATAGAAGTATTAGACTGAGAACCCAACTTCCCAGAAGAATGTATTCCCTGGACCCACAGGATATCATTAGGTGGTATGCAAAAGAAAAAAAAATGCATTTCTGTAGTAAACTGATTTTGAAAAACGCAGGATTAAGCAAAACAAAACAGGTTGCTTTATTTCAGAATTTTCAGTGTCTCTGAAGTTCAAATGTGTTTTCTCTTTTCATCTTTAAAAGGGGGTAATAGTGCCTATTCCATAAAGTTCTTGTGAGAATTAAATGAATCAGTTCTAAGAGCTAAATAGCTTCCATTATTATGGCTATCATCACCACCACCACCACCATCATCATCATCATCATCATCATCATCATCATCATCATAAATGGGGCAACATGGAATATAGAATCTTCCAACCTAGGAGACTCTAGACATGCCTTATTTATTCCTTTATTTGTTGAGTATATCACTGGGGGCTAATATTCCACATTAAACAGCCTAAGAATTCTTGGTTTGGAATAATCCTTAGGACACTTTCAGCTCTGATACCTATGACCTCACTATAAATCAAGCTTCTAAACAGACTGTTATATCCTTAGCAAGAATGCTAAAGCCCACATACATACAAAATAAACTTTGTTGAACGAACAAACAGATGAAAGAACTTTTATGAAGCCGAGAGCCCACAAACTCCACCCAGCTCACAGGCCCAGACGCCTCCCACCCAGAAGAGTCTTTCAGAGCCTGTGGTTTTGATATTCCAGAAGAGAAATATGAACTTCAGTCTGCCTGCTAATGCTCAGTGCCAGCCCCTCCCAGGCTAATCTGCCCATACTCATCCAAGTTATTAGCTGTTTCATTCATTCACTCATTTATTCATTCATTCAGAAATACCAACCAAATTTCCCTTACGGTCCAAGCATTGTTCCAGCAATGAGGAGATTACAGTGATGAATGCTTCACGGAGCAGGCCTTCGCAGTAATTACAGTCTCCTTGCGGAGAAAAAATACGTGCAGTCATGTCATGGCAATTTAAGACAAGTGGCACTGAGAGTGGCGGCAGCTTAATGCAGTCACAGGTCACGGTCAGCTCTGAGAGGCAGGGACGTCTTCAGGGCAAAAGCACGGGGCAGTTAAAGTGGACCTCGGAGGACCTGGGCACGTAGACATTTCAGGCAGAAGGAACTCACGGGCAAAGAATCAACACCACGCCATGCAGCCAACCATGTGGCACAGCCTGAGAGCGTGTGAAGCCCTGGGACCACATCCCGGGTCTGGCACACGCTGGTCTCTTGGATTAATAAGCAAGTACCCTCTATTTTCCTTCTTATTTCTAAAATGTGAATATTAATGTGAGATCAATAAACAACAATAATAATTAAAATTATTTAGCCCTTGCCAAGTACCTGGCAATATTTTAAGCCCTAAGTAATTTGACCAAATCAAAGAGTGATGAGGACTGAAGCCCAGATGTTTCTTCCCAGTTCTTTCTGACTGCAGACCCAGGACAAATCCCAATCATCGGTGCTAGTATTTCCATCTCACGTGGGAAGGAACTGAAGCCCTACACGCTGAGAAACTCGAGGCTCAAGGTCCCATAGCCAGTCAATGGCAGAGTTGGGGTTCACACTAGAGACTGGCAGGCCAGCCTGCACTGAGGACCCATGGGCGCTCCTACAACAGCAGCACTGGCAGCAAAGTGTGCAAAGTATCTTACAGTAACCCTACAAAGAACAGATGAGAACAGTGAAGCACAGAGATGTTAAGAAACTTACCCATAGTCACACAGCTAAGCTGTTACACTTTCAGGTCTGAACTCTCAACGATGACACTATATTCCCTCTTTTACAGAAAGAGGGAAGAACAGCTGAGGGAGGATTCTGAATTCAGTTCAGAACCCCTCTCCCCTCATTCAGAAGATACGTCATTTCTTTTTCCATTACAGTTGACATTCAATATTATTTTACATTCATTTCAGGTATACAGCACAGTGGTTAAACATTTACACAATTTACAAAGTGATCCCCCCAATATTTCCTGCATCCCCCTGGCTCCACACACAGCCGTTACAGTCTTATTGACTAGATTCCCGATGCGGTACGAAAGACACTTAAATGACCTAAATGTCGTGGTAACGTGTCTACAATGCAGTGTTTCACTGGGAATTACTCTCTCCTGATCTGGTCCATTCATATCTTCATTACGTAAACTGCGTAGGAGTCAGGGAAAGGATTTCGTTACATGAACTGTGTGAACTTTCTGTCTGTTCAAACTGACTCCGTCTACGCGCACCCTCAGGAGAAGGCAGCTTCTGCCTTTACAATGGGAGCAGGTGTAGTGGGTGTGGGATGACCTTTGCGAGCACACACGCAATATGGAAGAGAGAGAGTGGAGGTAGCTATTAAAAGTATGATAGCCAAGTTAAAAGACGCACCTTAAAATGAGAAGAGATTAGGGTTTCCAATGCTTCAATGAAAGGAGCCCCGTGGAGCCATTTTACTTCCACCATTTCATGTTCTGTAACGTTCTTTCTGATGGTAGCGCTCATCTCAAATGCTGTGGGCATTTTCTTAAGCTACAAATGATCATTAGCTCTTAGAATTATAAGATGCCAATGACTGTCAGATAATCTGTCTCAGTTAAGCTAGTTCCTGCTGCTCTTTGGTTTGTTTTTATTCAGAGTGTGAAAAATGCCTAGCAGGTGGACTTTCTGTTGAAAACTGATGGAAAGATGGATTTGGGCTAATTGCTTTGTGCAAGAGTTGGTTGGGAAATAAGAAATAGCATTTAGTGGCAGAGCAAGTGTACAATTACTAACAACTGGGTGGGAATTAAAAGATGGAAAAATATTACAGTGCTCTAAGCTTAGAGCATGACAATAAAGGCCACGCGGCAGAGGCAATGTCCTCTGCTTCCTTGTCTTACACCTGGAGTCTTTTTCAATTAGTGGCAGGTCATGGAAAAACAAAAACCAAATCTATCATCTCCCTTTTACTTCCATTTGAAACTGCAGTATGAGGTTGTTATTGGTAGAAATAAAAAAGGTCATCTTCAAAGCTTATTATGTGTATAGGACCTATAACATATCAATAATGACACTGGTTCAATATATTTACATTAACTAACAATTCCTGAGGATTACTGAGTGCCACGCACTGTGCTGCTTTTACAAGCATTCACTCATTCAGTCCTCACAATTTATAAAGATGAGTGGCGGTGCCCAATGTGGACACCACGGCTCAAAGAGTGAAGTAATTTACCAAAGGTCATACAGATTATCGGTGGTGAAGCAGATTCCAGCATAGGGCCATCTGACCAAAAACCTGTTCTCTGAACGGCCATTCTGTGTGCCAGTTTTACCTGTGGTTATTTCTCCTGCCTTAAGCAATTCCCCAGAACCAGCAAAGAAGCCTGGTAATGGCTAATTCACATTCTAATAGTTGCATAAACTGTTGTTTCTCAAGTTGGAAACTCGGAACATAGGAAAGTGCCAGGGGCTCTGAAGCCACGGGTTTAAATGATGTCTACCCTGGAATGTTAGGGCCAGGCAACTGGTATTTTAAAACATTATTTTTACATTAAAACACATACTATAGAGTAGAATTCACATGAATTTTTAACGTAAAACATGGTGAGGATTCCAAGAAATTTTGCGTTCAGCCACATCCCCCAGAAGGGCTAGGCCCACACCCAGAAGCCTGATCCAGCACCGCAAAGTGGCGGTAACACGTCAGTCACCTCTGTCGGCCCAGAACATCCACCCACTCCCTTCCTCTGGTGGAGGCATGGGGACTGTCCTCGATAGACCACCCCCATACACTCAGGCTCAGTTCGTGGGTGGCTGACGCCTTTCCTGGCTCTAATGGATGCCTATGATCCAGATCTGACCAATGGGACCCAGTAACAGATCATCAGGAAAGAGAAATCCTTTTGTCTAGACCTGAAGCTGGGAGGATGACTGCCTGGAGCTGCTCTGGGCCATCTGGCCACTACAGGAGCAGAACTGGCCTGAGAATGACGCCAGTGTGGAGCAAATCGGGGCCAAGAGGTAGAATAGCACCAACTCCTGCTGAAACTGTTTGAGCCCTGGCCATGCCTGAGGCAAATCCTGAACTTGTTAGTTATGCAAGCCAGTACATTCTTTTTCTTTTTCTTTTTTTTTTTTTTTTTTTTGAGCAAATGTGCTTGTGCTGTGTCACTTGTGGCTGAAAGTATCCTAACACAATATCTATCAATTCCTTCGATCACGACAGCCATGCGGATGTTAAGTTGTTGGCTACCAGATGAAAATCCATTGCTGGTGGGAATGATTCCCCAATCCAGCTCATCTGTACATTGTGGGAAAGGACCAAAACCTCAAAAAAAGAAACAGCTCATGGAAAGGAATAGCCGGGACCCTCTATTTACACAAGTACATAAACAAAGCAGTGAAATAAAAGCAATATACTGAGAAAATGGCAGGAATCCCAGAATAAATAAATCTCTCTGTTCCCATCACAATGTGACGGTAGATATGCCTGGGTGGCAATGACCTATGCGGTAAGACAAAGAGAATAGATGTGACTCATCCTACCCTCTAACAAAACCATTTGCCACTTTAGCCAAAAAGAAAATTTAGGAACAATGCACACATACAGATGTATTTATTCATGCCTGCTCTATTTTTCCAAGGACCTGAGTCTAAAATTGCCTACAGTTTTATTTGTTGGGTCTCCTTAACTGTGAAACGTGCTACCTATGAGGTCTACAAAAGAAGAGAGGTGTCAAAGACCGATGCCAAAGTAAGCCAAGGGCTCTGAGGTCTAGTTCTCAACTCTGTTCATTACTGCCACATGGTCTTAGGAAAGTCATTTGGCCTCTTTGACCACGGAGGTAATCCCACCTTTTTCCACAATGTAAGGATCTTAGCTTCTTTCCCAAGACTCAACACACTCTCATCGCCTTTGCCAGACCAGTCTCCCCTTTCCGCACATTTCCAGAGGCCTCCACACGCAATGCTCCACCTGTACTTGTCTTGTCTCCCTTTCAGCATCTGTTTCAAGCTCCATTTACTCCACAAAGTCCTCCTTACTGTTATAAGTTACACTTATCTCTCTCTTCTGAGTTTTCATAGCACAGAATACCAAGGAAGATGTTTTAAATGTCATCTAGTCTAATCCTTCCCCTTTCCACCCAACCTGAGGTTTATGCACAGTGCAAACTCAAATGCTGGCAGGGGGCCTAAAATTTGTATAAATGCATGAAGAATGTGGGGTGTAAGACACTGGGGCGAAAGTGTATAATTGAAAGTCACCATGATTCCTAAAATATTACACATATAGCTCTGGCCAGGTAATTCGGTTGCTTAGAGCATTGTCCTGATATTCCAACATTGTGGGTTCAAATCCTGGTCAGGGCATACAAGAATTAACAATGAATGCATAAATAAGTGGAACAACAAATCAATGTCTGTCTCTCTCTCTCCGCCCCCTTTCTCTCTTTCTAAAAAAATCAATAAAAATTAAAATCTTATACGTACAGAGTAGCAAACCAAATGTAAGTGCAAACATGTCAGACAGCAGGACCACCACGGTAGACCTTGACTTACATCACTGCATGTGTGGCACAATCACGAATCCTAGGTGAAAATTAGTTATGTGAAGTATGCCATTTCCTGTTCTGAATTGTTTCAGCTCTATCAGGAATCCTTTGTTAGGAATCAATTAATACCTGGAGTCTTTGCTATATTAGGAAGCACTCAGCTCTCTCAAATCTCTAGCACCGTCCCACAATTACCTCAAATGCATCATTAGTCTTATTCCCCGAATGGGGCGTGGAGGGCGGAAGCCCCCTGGGACCAGGACACTGCTCGTTGTGCGGCACACGAGGCTGGTTTAGAGACTGATTTTCTTCACTTGACTCATGCACTCTGTACCCCTCACCACAAGGATATCTTGTCTGAAGAGAATTTCTTTGGAGCCTGTTTTAGAAAATGACAAATGAAGCAGTAAACCAATTAAATCCAAAATGCTCACCCACAGGATGTGGGAAAGGATCTCTCATTTCAGCCAGAAACATTGACTGTGGTATGATTTTTCTGTTTTGGTGAGTCTGCAAAGTAAAAATTTCTCAAGCATTCATCACCCAGCAATTATCCAGAAATGTTGCAATTAAGTTTTCTTTTTTCCCAAGCTGTTAAGTGTCAGGAGGAAAAAAAAAAAAAATAAGCCACATTAAATCCACTTAGACAAGGCAGCTTAAAAAAAAACAAAAAAACAAAAAAAAAACCTTAAATGGACCAAAATTATGTCAGTGATTCTCAGCCGCTGTTTGACATTCGACTGGCTCTCCTCTCATTGCATGCACTGAGGTCTTTCACCTACACCCATCAGCCACGTAGGTCCTGCTGTCACGGGAGTGCAGCTCACTGAAGTCAAAGTAACCAGTCGGCCCTGAGAATGTAGAGCTCAGAAATCTCAGGCATCTCCAGGGAGTGACCAAGGAAGAGGGCACACACTCTCACTTTCTGTTGCTGAAAAGGAAATGAAGAAGATTCCAGGGCTTCCTAAACTCTTTGAAAGAGCAACATCTACATCCATGCCTGGAACAGAGTTGACACTTCAGTACTGATCTGCAAAGGAGTGTTGAATAAGCATATAATTTCCTAACGTAGTTAGGTATTACCGTATTTTTCGGACTATAAGACGCACTCCCCCCCCAAATTTGGGAGGAAAATAGGGGCACGGTGGTGGAGCGGGGTCACAGGACGCAGGAGCAGGTAAAATATTTTACCACATTTTTTGCTCCAACTTTTTTTTTCCTATTTCCTCCTCTAAAACATAGGTGCGTCTTATGGTCTGGTGCATCTTATAGTCTGAAAAATACGGTATATATTGGCTAGTTCTGCCAAAGGAAAGGAAACAGGTAGAGAATGTAGAAATTGATAATCAATGACATTTATTGCACTGTGGAGTATACGTGAGAGATGCCGTTATTTTGTTCAAGTTGTATACACATGTGTTTGTGTTAATGAGTTTACTCAATAAAAAAAGACATTTTCCCCCAAATACCTTACCTCTTGTGCATAAGCTCATGAACACCAATAAATAAAGTTTGACACTCTGGGGGAAAAATATTGACATATTTAGGCTATTAATGATAATAACAATCACAATAGCACTATTTATCAAGTCCTTATCATGTTCAAACAACTTTACATGTGTTTCTAAAATTAATCCTCCTAACACTCATTTCAAATAACAGATATTATCCTCCATTTTACAAGTGAGAAAAATTGAGACATAGACAGATTAAGCATCTTATCCACAAGGATATAATTATTAAATACTGGAATTGGAATATAAACACAGACAACCTAAGTCCAGAGATGGCAAACATAAACATTCCATTTTTTTAAATCCCATCTTCACTGCATCAACTGGTGCCCCAGTGACCTGCTTTCACCCAACACTTGTGTTCCTAAAGTAGCAACTGTCTTAAATTCACAAATCAACATCTCTACGACTATCTTCCATGAGACACAACTGCTCTGCAGATACCATTTATTGTCAGAGCAACCTGGTCAACTGCATTTTGGAAACATGGATGTAAGTCCAGTCAAACAGCCTGCCCTATTGCAGGGCCCCTCAGAGCCTTTAACATGCCAAAGTACATTGCATTTAAGATGAAAGGTAACTCCTCCTGGGTGTGGCCTATCAGACCTACGGTCATCGGGCTTCTGCAGACCTTCCCGAGCCCTAGTCACTGCAGGCACCTCCTATCCGCAGGCTCTAAGCACGCTCCTCTCACCTTCAGTCCCACCCACCAGTCAGCTCACTGTTGCTCCTGTGCGCTTCCTGCTCTTTGCTGGGCTGACTCCTTCTCCCTCTCCCCTTTCAGGTCGCAGATGAAATGTCAGTTCCTTCAGAAAGCCTTTCCCACTACCCCATCTGAAGCCCCTGTGGCCCATCCCAGTTGTCTCTATCCTTTTATCTTTTTTATTTCTGTCATGCACCTTACTCACTTATTTACTTAGTCGATTGTTGACTTTTTTCTAAATCAAAGGCCCAGGACGACATGAGATCAAGCTCCAGATGGACAAGGTCACTATCTTAACTGGTGCTGGATCCTCACTACTTAGCACAATCCCTGCTACATACAGGTGCCCAGAAGAATGTTTGTCAAGTGAATAAATAAATTTCTAAGCAGTAGACCCAATTTATGCTATTTCCTAAACCAATCTGACCATACAACTACCCCCCTCCTGCTGAATACCTACTATATCTCAGAGAAAGCTTGTATTCCACAGTTTGTGAAAAGGAAAACTAAACCAAATGAAGCCTCACTATTATTCAAAATAAAGGAAAATTTAAATTATCCTATCTCTGGCCTACCTTAAAATAGCTATCCGTTAAAATTAATATCATGGGATATTTCTGATAAAATTTTTATATGCATCTAATTAGTATAATTATGTTCCATTAGATTAATTTAAATATGTCTAGTACATTTTATGGTTTAAAGAATACAGGATTTTCCATCCTCAAAAATACACCTAGGTCAAATGATGACTCTAAAAGCGATGTTTTAAATACAAGCCAACTAACTGAATTTCCTGAATTCCCTTGTGGGTTAGCCCATATCCCCAAGAGAGACACACCAAAATGGATGTTGTGGGTTGAACTGTGTTCCCCCCAAAAGATATTAAAGTCCTAACCCCCAGTATCTATGAAAATGATGTTCTTTGGAAGTAATATCTTTGCAGATAACCAAGTTAAGATGAGGTTATCTGGTTGGGCCCTGATATGACTGTCCTTATAAAAAAGGGAAATTGAAACACAAAGGCAGAAATACACAGAGGAAAGATGATATAAATACACAGAGAAAAGACCATCTACAATTTGAGAAACACTGGAGGCTACCAGAAGCTAGGAGAGAGAAGCCTGGAATGGATTCTCCCTCATAAATCCCAGAAGGAACCAAAACCTTGATCTTGGACCTCTAGACTCCAGAAATGTGAGACAATAAATGCATGTCTAAGCCACCCGGTCTGTGGCATAGGGGTCCTTGAAGACTTTCATTTCATTATAACATCGATGAGATGCTGTAGGAACTTAACTCTTTTTTAGAGCAATTAGCCTATGTTACAACTGGCTTCGTTATAGGTCACTGTACTTAAAATCTGAGAACCTATCCATGACATTAAGTGAGGACTTACTAGACTTTATTAAGGCAACCCGATGAAATGAATACAATAGATTAGACCTGTAAGAGATTAATATTCCTAAAATTAGTCATAGTGCCATGTAGGTCTGTTTCCCATGAACCAGGGAAGGAGGGGGGAGGAAGAGAGGGGTGGTTGGTTACGTGGAAGAGTCTTAGACTGTATTTCAATTCTAAGAAAGTCTGGCAAAGCAGATGGGGGGTCCTTGAACCAAAGATGCCCCTCAGCAAAGTCCCACATCTCCCAGGATGTGCCTGCCTTAGCGTCTCTGCCATGCTCGGTCACTGGCTGGGAGCAGCCCATGGGAAGGGTGATTTTAGCACCAACGCAGTGATAAGTTTCGGAGCATGGCAACAGGGACAGTCAGAGATCTGAGTGATGCATTTCTACTCCTTCCACACTCTTACACTGCTGGTATCATTGAGATCTTGCTGAAAGTTAAGCTAAAAGAGATTGTGGAATCCTTTTAAGGAAGTTACTATGTACACAGTAGTTCAGAGCTTACTTCCCCAGTCAGACACACTAGACCCGGGTATTACGGTAGTTCTGGAGCTGCTACTTACCAGCTGTGTAATCTCAGCCCATTAATTAACCTCTTTGGACCTCGGTTTCCTCTTCTATAAAGTAGAAATAATAGTAGTAATACTTAAAACAGCAACTAACTCAGAAGGTCATTGTGAATTCTAAATTAGGTAACTCAGGGAAAGTGTTCATCACAGTTTTTGGCACCTCATTAGTAACCAATACAAAGCAATGCATGGTTATTAACCATCATAATTATCATAAATATTATTGACACAGTGAACATCTTCAAGGTTTACTTCGTGTGTTGTTTTGCCTGCCTCACATTTTTTTAAATAACGAAAGTAGTCTTTCCTATACGGGTAGTATTGATCAGTCCCTCGTCACCTTCCCACTCTCAGACAGTTGTAAATCCTAGAGAGAGACCATTAAAGGGTCCCATTCCCCTCCCACGATCAAGCCATCAGCATGGTGATGTATCCTACGTGGGGCTAATCAGGGTCATCTTCTCTACCCAAGTTCCCAGGGAAGTGGCTCTTTTTCCACAAGGGTTGTATGCTGTGAGATGCGACATCCTAATTGTCATCTGCTTGTCCCCACTACATCAGCTTGTGCTACTGTCTCCCTTGTTCACTACCCACCAGCCACACGGGCCTTCTTTCAGCTCCTCAGATGTCTGAAGTTCTATCCTGTTTGAGGCCTTTGTCCAGAACACCCTATCCTCTTTCCCTGAACACCCTGCACTCAGTCAGTGCATCTTTCAAATCTTGGCTTGACCTTCTTTAAAGAGGTATTGAACCTTCCCTGAGGTCTCTAATGCATCACTGAGATAACGTGTCCAAATCCATCCATGATCATCTCCCCACACCTGGTCCTCTAGCTCTGTGAACAGTTCCATTATCCACAGAGATACGGAAGCTAGTATCACCGGTGCTGACCTGCCAGTGATCATCATGCCTACCCCATGGGCAGAGCCATCTGGGAGCTAAAGATGCAGAACCCAAGCTCCACCTGTGACTGGACATGCTGAGCCAATACATCTGCTTTTCTTCTTCAGCGATTACTACAGCTAACACAAGCCAATGATATTCTTATTATCATCATCAATATGCTTACTGTTATTATTGCTATGTATTTGAAAAAAGAGCAAGCCCATCTCTCCAGAAGGTGCCCATGTGAACTTCTTGGGAGACCATGGGATACTCTTGATGACAAGTCAGAGCTTCATCAGATAAATGTGTTTAGCAGCTGGAACATCAGAGGTGAGCTTTCTCACTCAGGTTTCACCGCCCTTAACCTTCAGCTGTGCTCATTTTTCACATTCACTGAAACCATTTCACTAAACTTTGAGTACTCCATTCATCCATCCACCTGGGTGTCACTGGAAGTGATTTAGAAAGATTACAAATCTCTGTGCCTTTCCATTGTCCTTAGAATAAGAGAAAACTCTAGCCTGAGATCCCAGGGCAGCATGAACTGGGAACACCATGACATTAAGTCCAATTTCTTCTGGGGGATAAATATGGTATGGGAAAGTTTGGGGGAACTCATGGCCGAGGCTAAGCCCATTAGCCCATTCAATTATCCTGGCCATGGTGACTAACTCAGCAATGAGCATGTAACCTCAGCTTGATCAGTCAGTTTAAGAATCATGGGAGGAGACTTCTGGTCAAGATGAAGGCATAGGTAAACATGGCTCAACTCCTCGCACAACCTCGCATCAAAACTACAACTAAAAACCAGAACAACCGTTACCCAGAATGATCAGAAATCAAACTGAATGGAAGTCTGACACCTACTTAATTAAAGAAACCACATCCAGACTGGTAGGAGGGGCAGAGATGTAGAACTGGCTGGCCCCACATTCACAAGTGGTGGATAAAAATTCAGGAGGGATATCTCAGGAGTGAGGAATCTCAGCCCCATACCAGACCCCCCAGCCCAGGACTCCAGTGTCAGGAAGATAAGTCCCTATAACTCTGGGCTGCAAAAACCAGCAAGGTCTGAGTCAGTAGAAGAAACTTCTGGAGTCCCAAGCAGTTCCTCTTAAAGAACCCACACACAGACTCACTCCCTCAGAGCTCCAGCATTGGGGTAGAACCTTGAAAGGCACCAGTGGCATACAGGGAAGAACTGAAGTGTCTTGGCATCAAGACAAGAGCTGTCCCAGACAGAAAGGTGAGCAAAGGCCATTGTCCCTTTTATGAACCCTCCCCCCACGGAGCCACAGAGCTAGCAGGCTGGTGCCATATCTGGGACACCATCAATCTGGCTAACATTGTTTGTCCTGCCCTGGAGATCCCCAAAGAGTCCGTCCCACCCAACTTGCAGGCCCACCCAAGCTAATTTTTCATATGAATGGCTGGTCTTGGCTCATGCTCCACAACTTTCTAAATCACCTCAAACAAGAAACAACCAGTCTCAGTGAGCCCCCAGCTCCCACACCTCTTGCTAAGGGGCCCCAAGCCTGGAACTAGCAGCAACTGGCCTGGATTCACAGTTTGGCTTTGCATGGGAATCTCCAAGCCCAGCACAAGTAGAAGCGACCTCAGATTGCTTTATAGCTCAGGTAGGGTGGCCCCAGGCAAAACACAGGTGGGGTCAGACCTTGGCCTGCACCACCTGGGAAACTCCAAGCTATCTGACATAGACAGCTACAGACCATGTGGGAGCACCACCACCCTGCCCCTGCAGAGCTGATCCTCCACAGAGGGCAGAGGTTGGTGGTCAGTGGTCACAGTCAGTCCTTGCAGCTGACTGGCCTGGGTAAATCCCTCCCATTGACTTGCCAACAGCAATCGAGGCTCAACTACAAGAGAAGGGTGTACTCAGGCCACACAAAGGGCACATCTTGAGTACCCAGCTTGGGTGATAGGGGAAGCTGTGACAATGGACCTACAGGACACCTACAACAATAGGCCACACTACCAAGACAGGTAGTTATAGCAGCTCTACCTAATACATAGAAACACACACAGGGAGGCTATCAAAATGAGGAGACAAAGAAACATGGCCCAAATGAAAGAAGAGTCAAAACTTCTTTCAGAAGAGCAATATAGAGGAGATAAGCAATCTATCAGATGCAGAACTCAAAACATCGGTTATAAGGATGCTCAAGGAACTTAGTGAGGACCTCAACATTATAAAAAAGATCCAGTCAGAAATGAAGGATACACTATTTAAAGAACAATTAACAGGGAAACGACAGTAGAGTGGATGAAGCCAAGAATCAAATCAATGATTTAGAACATAAGGAAGCAAAAAACAACCAATCAGAACAATAAGAGTCCAAAAAAATGAGGACAGTGTAAGCAGCCGCTGGGACAACTTCAAGCATTCCAACATTTGTATCATAGAGGTGCCAGAAGGAGAAGAAAAAAAGCAAGAAATTGGAAATCTATTTGAAGAAATAAACAAACCTTTACTAACTTGGTGAAAGAAATAGACATGCATGTCCAGAAAGCACAGAGAGTCCCAAACAAGATAGATGCAAAGAGGCCCACTCCAAGACACATCATAATTAAAATTAGGTAAAGATAAAGAGAAAAAGTCTTAAAAGCAGCAACAGAAAAGCAGTTAGCTACCTATAGAGGAATTCCCATAAGACTGTCAACTGATTTATCTAAAGAAACTTTGCAGCCTAGAAGGGACTGGCAAGAAATACTCAAAGTCATGCAAAGCAAGGACCTACAGCCAAGATTGCTCTACCCAGTGAAGCTATCATTTAGAATCAAAGAGCAGATAAAGAGCTTCCCAGACAAGAAAAAAATGAAGAAGTTCATCACCCATATATCAAACCATTATTATATAAAATGTTAAAAGGACTTGTTTAAGAAAAAGAAGATCAAAACTATGAACAACAAAATGGCAATAAATATATATCTATCAACAATTTAATCTAAAAAACAAACTAAGCAAACAAGAACAAAGATAGAATCATGGATACAGAGAGCATTTTGATGGTTGCCAGAGGGGAAGGGGGTATGGGAAAATGGGTGAAGAGGTGAGGGGATTAAGAAGTACAAATAGGTAGTTACAGAATAGCCATGGGGACGTAAAGTACAGTATAGGAAATAGAGTAGCCAAAAAACTTATATGCATGACCCATGGACATGAACAATGGTGTGGGGACTGCCAAAAGTGGGGGGTGCTTGCTGGAAGGGGGCAAAGGGGGAACATTGGGACAAATGTTGGCATAATCAATAAAATATAATTTTTTAAAAAAAGAAAAAAAGAATCATGGAATATTTGTTAGGTATGCTGAGGCAAAGATTTTCTCTTTCTTGCTGGGGGTAAATGAATAAGTATGAAACTCGAGGAGCTTATAACAAACATCTTGGGATCTCAAGGTCAATCAGCCTCAGGATGAAGTTGAACCTGAGGAAGAAAGAGCAGAAATGGAGACCTGGGCCTCTGATACATTGTTAAGATGCTAGATCAAGCTTCCCCTGGAGCCAGACATTCCTGGACTTTTTGGTTACTTGACTCAATAAATTTCCTTTATAGTTTAAGCCTATGTCACAGGGTTTTCTACAACTTGAAACCAAAGCATCCTAAGCGATTTATTTTTACACGCATTTTTCCTTCTGAAAGGATTTTTCCATCAGATTCTCAAGATATCCTAAAGAAATATTTTAACATCCTGGACTCAAGAATTTCTAAGTTGTGCTATGATAGTATTCTGTGATCTTCCAGTTGAAGTTGTTTTAAACTCCAAGCTTAGCTGATAATACATAAAGCTAGATAATATAAAAAGACATTTTCAAATAACATTGCACTTTCCTATTATAACAAGAAACATACTTATTAGAAAAAATGTTTGAAAATATAAAAAAGAAAAAATATCAGAGAGGCAGCCACATTTGGGAGTATTTTTCTATGCATTTTCATACATCCTTTTATGGAAGCCTTAAAATGGTTAAGCTCATAGTGCACATACCCAATTTTTCATCTGGCTTTTTTTGTTTTTTTGCCATTTGACATTATAGCAAGCATTTCTCCAGACTATTAGAAACCTTTCGTAAACATCCTTTTAAATGGCCACATAACTTCCTACTGAGCACTATAATTTCTTTTATGTTGGGAAAAAAATGAATTTGTTGTTTTGGCAATTATATTGCCCTTCTTTGAAGAAGAATTCTTGTCAGCATGTAAAGGAAGGAGCGACCAGTGGTGGACATGCTCATCGCCGTGGTGTCAGCCACAGGGACCATGGGAAGGTTGGAGGAGCACACCAGGACACTCCTCTCTCCTTGCTGAGTGTCATCCTATCTTTCTCTTGCTGCAGAATACCTTCCTCTGGTCCTGATGCCACCCAGAAGCTGATGACCACTGATGGTCTTTAAATGTCATGTCCAGCCACCTGGAGAGATTGACTCCAGATAAATCTAACTTCAGCTTGATTGAATCAGGCGCCTGCCCTTAGCCCATGCAACTCCGCCACGGCTGAGGGTACAGGGTCACATTAGCACTGGCTCTTGGAAGTCACCAGTGTGGATTTGGGTCTCACCCGTATTGATCAGAGGAACAAGCAGTCCCAAGGGGAAAAATAAAGCAGGGCTCGTTTTCTCATGCTCTTAGAAAACAGCCCCAAATCACCCAACACAACAGGTTAGAAACATAACACCACACTCTCAATGCTCAATTTTGCCACTATCTTTGCACTAAATACCTACCTCTATAAAAGATTTCCCCTACAACTATGCATTTTCCTGCTGGGCCCCATGCAATGCTTGAATCAGAAGCTTTATTTTTCATTCCCATGGCTTTTCCTACTCATTTTCTACCCAATTTCTTCAAGACCACATTTAGCTGAAGCCAGCCTGTGCTACTGTGCAGGGCTACACTGGGCTTTCTCATTGTTTACAATAAAAAACATTTCCTCCAGGGTCTACTCTGACAAAGAGCTAAAAAGTTAGCTTATTCTGGGTACTGGATTCATTAGGTTTTTGATGTCTCCTGCTTGCCCCTGGCTACCCTGTGGGTGGGAGAGGTGGGGATGCAGCAGGCAGTTGAGGGAGGATGGTGAGAGAAAAGAAACAGGTTTTAAGGAACTCCTCTGGGCTCCTCTGTGTGCGTGTAAACATTCGCTGAGAACTCTCTGAAGTTTACACTTTTGAAGGGCACAGTTAATAAATGTGTATCTCTACGGAGACATAAAAGTGCCCATGCAGCCTGTTGCTTGCTGATCTAATCAGTAGCCACATACATCTCAGACTTGTTAACTGTTCACAGTCTGAATGGCATTGATTGAAGAGCTTCCTTCCTTCAACAGTCCTCTCTCCCCCAGAAATTAATCAGGAACTGTATGACACAAACAAAAGACCACCTAGCCCAGCTCCTAAAGAACTTTCCAAGGTAACGGGTAAGCAAAAGGCTACAGCGAGGTGCAAAGTGTAATCGGAGCTTGCACAAAAGAGGTGCTAATTCTGATTGTGAGATCAGAAAGATTTACGAAGAAAATAAAATTTATTATACGTCCTTTAGAGCAGATATGCTCTGCAAAAGGGGGGAAGGGGTGGGGTGATGTTCATATAAGAGAATAACACAAAGTGAAAGAGATGGTAAGAGATAAATGGGCTGTTTGGAGATCCTTGCCTGTCCCAGTGAGATCTAGCAGAAGGTGCAAATGGTCTGTTTAGAAGGAAAGCTGGAGGGACAGATCAGAGCCAAGCGTCCGGCTAAGTCATTGGGCTTTATCTCGGAGGCCACGGGAGAGCCACAGAAGGTTTTCCAGTTGGAAAAAAAAAGGTCTTATTTTCACTGAAAGGAAATCACTCTGAAGGGAGTTGAGACTGGAGATTGGGATGAGATAGGGCAGTTCAGAGGCTGTACCGTACAGCAAGAATGCCTAGGACCAAAAATTTGGCAATAACAAAAGAAAGACTAGAAGAAAGACTGAAGCTTTGCACCTAGAGCATGCACTTGAAATAGTATCCTTCTTTGAGTCCACAAAGGAGGGATTCATGTGGGCTATAGTTCTCAGAGAAAAAGGAGACAGGCCTGAAGGAAAAACAAAGATAAGGTTTATTAAAACTGTCTGATGAGGCAGCACTCTGCCAAGTATTTCTATTCATCTCTAATTCAGTTTAACATAAAGGATATACAAAATATGAACAATGAAAAGGTAAAAGAAGGAAGGGCATCCTAGATGTTAGAAAGGCCTGATATATAGTACCTTCTGGAAAAGCTTAGCAGGTCAGGCTGAAGATCTTTAGTAAGATGGATATGGTAGAATTGAAGGACAAGACCCCTGAATATCATCTAGGAAAATGTGGGCGTGGGCTGAACGCCAGGATGACCCATGTGGTTTGTTGAACAGGGAAGAGTGTGATTGACGAGGTGTCATCAGTCAAGTGGCCTTGGAGTGGTCTATGATTTATGGTATAAAAGATAATGTAATTTTATTAACTGATGTTACCCCCATAAATTTAATAAAAATTTTAAAAAGAAATTTAAAAAGAAAGATAATGCCATCTCCTCTACAGTTATTTCTTTTATCCACCAACCAAGATTTTCCTTACTGTATTGTAAGTTGGGAGAAAGAACATTTATCTTCAAAATGACTGACTGATATGTGGGACTTCCGGCCACAAGCAAACCTGGTAAGAAAGTCCCCAGTGATTTTCACTCCCTCTTATTTGTAACTGGACATCTGGGAAGACAGCACCAGCAAAGGGGAAATAACAGGCCATTCCTGTGGCAAGGCTGGTCATCTTTGCTTGGGTGACTCTCCATGTATGAAATGAGGATTAATTGTCTGCTCTGTCTTTGTAAAAGGGCTCTCGAGAAGACCTAATGATGGAAGTGTGTGCACACGCTCTGAAAGAAGAAGGGACTCAGTTAACAGCACACAGATCAGGTGATAATTACGTTCACAATTCCATCTGAGCATATGCACAGTAACTTTAAAGAAAATGAGAGTAAAAAACAAAACAACCCTTTTTTCTGCACACGTAACATGTGCCAGTTACAATGGGGGAGATTTTACATGCATAATCTCTCATTGAATCCTTTCAAGAATTCTATGAAATCTTTACTCCTCTTTTTGAGATGAGAATATTGAGACTCAGAGAAGTTAAAGGCAAGGTCCAAAATTACACAGCTAGTAACAAAGTCAAATTTGAACCCAAGCTGCCTGGTACTAGAGCTCAAACATGAAACCTCTATTCTACACTTGCTCCGAGAGACCCCAAGCTCAGCAGGACACTTCAAAGCTGAGCCCAGGCTCAGACTGAGCAGGACAGTCTCCCTAGATAAGCTGAGAGATGCTCCTTATATGGTCATCCTTAGAGCCCAACTCCCACTGAAGGCATGTGGTCAGCCCAGTGACAGGCTGCAGGAGCCAAGACGAAAGGAAGGATAAATTCAAACATTAAAAACCAGAAAAATGAGGCATGGGGTAAGTACAAGCACAGTGATATACACATTGCAAAAAGAGCAGAAAACAACGATTCATGGTATGAATAAATGGGTGAATGATTAGGTGGATAAGCTTATCTATTTACTGTTATGAAGGCCTCCCATTTTGATGACAAATTGTCTTCTGCTAACATGTATTACTTTTAGATTCTTCTACTTTTTACAGTATTACTATTGGAAAGTTGGAAAATGACTTTAGAGAAACAGACTGCTGGATTACTAGTAAAAAGCACGTAAGACATTCAGAATGACACAGGGCCTTGCAGCCAGCCCTGGATGTCTCGGTTCTAGGCCCGGCTATCCCAAGCTTCCCCGTTAGCTAGTCTGGTCAAGCTGCCCGTCAAGCTGCCATGTCAAGCTGCCATGGAAACTATCAGTCTCACAGCCCCCCACAAAGCAGAGTCCAGGGAAAATGTTAGCAGCCAGGCAGGCATTCCCGTGGCTCTGTCACAAAGCAACGAATGCCAGGCATAAGTACATTTGTGGTGCTGCTCTCTATCCAGTATGTTCTGCACCTGGAGTAAAACTTCTCTACCTAGTACTTCTTTTATTCGCGGGGCGTGCAGTCGCAGCTCTACCACGGAGTGACTGACTGTATGATCTTAGGAAGGTCAGCACCTCTCCCAGCTCCACTTCTCTGACCTGCAAAATGGGAACAAGAAACTGCTTCTCTCCAGGGCTGTTCTGAAGATAAAGTGAACTGATAGGTGCTAAGTACTCAGCTCGGAGCTGGAATGCGGCTGGACTCCGCACTCGAAGCCACCCTGTGAGGAGCGCTGTTATCAGTAGGAAGCCGCTTTCAGTGGGGGTCCGCCACGGCCCACCCTCCAGCAGCTGTGGGGGAGAAGTGCTTCACCCTGTTTACAATCGTTAAAATGTTTCCTTCTCAAAGTAAAAAAAGAAAAGAAAAAGGAAACAGTATTTTTTCTTTTATCATTACTTCATCTGAAATGGAGTTTGTATCAGGGATCTCATACCTGAAAAATAAAATAAATATAGAAAAGAACCATGGGACTCGCAGCCCGTCCACGTGCCTACAATTGCAGGTGAGGTGTTCCCGTTCCAGTCCTTCCAAGGAAGCAAGTAGCACAAGCACCAGATACGCTGCCGAGACACAGGGCGCCCACATGGTAACAGCAAAAGGACCGTTTGGAGCACAGCGAAGCTCTGTCCCTCTAGCGCCCCACGGCTCCCACCAGACAATCCTGTCGATTCTGTCACTGCAGTAACACATGACAGCTGGCATAACAGCCCTGACTTAGGCTTTCTGTAGTTTCTGAGGCCTTTTCTTTTTGGCTCAAAATTATAATCCTGAGGCAGAAGAATGATGTGTCTCATTGCACAGACAGTTCTTTTGGGTCTCAGAGCTTCTTAGAACCTAAGGCCAAGTAACTGACCCGGCAGTTACAGGCTGGGGGTAGGGTCTGGAATGGCAGAGCTAGGACGGTGATGGAGTTGTGCCTGTGACAAGTTGTGGACGACAAGGATTTGTGAGACCATCTCGACGCGGATGAGGAAGCAAGGGCAGAGGAACAGAGGTTCTTAGCAGTTGTGTATACCACGGCATGTTCATTCTTGAAAGGCTTTTGGGAATTTCATTATTCCAAGTTGGTACAACGATGGCCTGCAAATCAGAATAAGCCCCCAAAAAGAGGTTTTCCTTGACAAATATACTCTTTAAGATTAATTTGAAGGAGATACTAACACTTAAAAACTGGGGAATTACAGATAAAAACCTACATTTCCTGGTTGCTCATAAAGAATCTGAAGGTATTGGTAGCCGTGGGCTCAGGGGCAACAATCTGCATATGAGCTGCACCTTCGCGGGTTGGCCAGGGTCATCACCTCCAAAACATCCCCAACGTCAGGCTGAAGGAGGGTACCATGTGCCATAGAGACTGTGCTGCAGAATTTACTGCAAACATATTCCTAGCAAAAGTAAAATACAAGATAGACCAGGAGAGCTTGTTTTTCTCAAGAAAAAAGAGAGAGAACAAACTTATACTCAGATATGAGGGCAATTTCTATGTGTTTAACATCCAAAACAAAGCTTATCTTTGTGGAAAGAAGACAATTTCAGACAGGTACCATCTTGAAACAAGATGGCCTGCTTTAGTCCTGACTGGTCCCTGCTGACATCAGAGTTTCTAACGCTGGGCTAACCCAACCCCATCATTGCACAGTGCAGGAAACGGAGGCGTAGAGAAGGCCCAAGATCTCAAGCACATAGAGGGTAACCAGGGCATCCTTGACCACTGTGGAACCAGAATGTACACCTATGAAAAGGTAACTCACAGAATGCAGGAGCAGGTGCCCAAGCTCATGCTTTGTGCTAACAAGGCAAACAGTGGAGTGAAGCAGGCGGGACACGGGCTGAGGAGTAGGGCTTGCTGTAAACTCAAAGGGAGGTACACTGAGCAGCTCACGTGCAACACGGCAAACACCTGTGGTGGCAACCAGCTCCACGCAGGCTCCAATCAGCTTTGTGCAGGTCCTGCCCTGGGCATGGCATCACACACGCACAAGCCCGAATGAGGGGAGCGGATACTCCTCAGGATAACCCTTGACTAAAGGGGTTCAGGAGCTGATGGTTAATTGTGTCCGCTCTTGATCCCCTCCGAGTATACACTTCTAAGACAACTTCATCTGGCTTCCCAAAATGCACCACACTATCCACAACAGTCTTCTGTAACGGTGGCCGATTCAGTGACAGTACTCCTGTTTCTCTTCCTCCTTCCCAGTGTCTTAGTCTGTTTGGGCTGCTATGGCAAAAGTGCCATGGACTGCATGTATTCAACAACAAACATTTATTTCTCGAAGTTCTGGAGGCTGGGAAGTCCAAGCGCAGGACACCAGAAGATGTGGTGTCCAGCGAGGATCTGCTTCCTGGCTTGTAGACAGCTGCCTCCTCACTGTATCCTCATATATGGAAGAGGAAAGGGGAGGGACAGAGAGAGCTGGGGAAGGAGGGATGGAGGAAGGGAGAGGAAAAGAGGAGGAGGGAGAGGGAGAGAACAAAAGCTCTCTAGTGTCTTCTTATAAGGGCACTAACCCCATTCCCAAAGCCTCTACCCTCATGATCTAATCACCTCCCACCTCTAAATACCATCGCGCTGGGAGTTAGGCTCCAACACAGGAATTTGGGGGGCACGCAAACATTCAGTCCATGGCACCCAGTCACCCTAATCACCACTCCAGATAACTGGAAACATGACCCTAAATAAATTCTCACAGAAGACTTCATATCAGGCTTTGCTTTAGGAGAACTTGGGCTATAGCCAAGTTCAGTGGTAAGTGAAGATAGATATCATTTCAGATAGGAAGGCAGGTGGTATTCAGGGGACAGGACCAATGTAACTCCTTTGGCAAAAGAATACCTGAAAATAATTGGTGTTTTCAGTACTACATAATACAAACCCTTGTGAGTTTTAATTAAAGAATATTAGACATGCCCTAAGAACACTCTGTTCAGTGACTCACTGCAAAAAGCAGTTGAAACAGAGCTATAAGCGTAAAACAGTGCAGGGGTTAGAATACATTTTTTTTTTGCTTTGCTTTAATATTCAAGTCAAAGTATTGAAGAAATTTTGAATTGAATAAAACAACCGAGATTTTTATAACTCTTTCAAGATGTGTCCAAAAATTCAAATTATGTCATTAAGACAGCATTTTTTATTTTAAGTAAGTTCTGATTCTATTGCCTGGTTTCACCTTTCTTGATAACTTTTTAAAGATTATATTATTTTTATTTATTTTTATAGAGAGGGAAGGGAGGAAAAAAGAAAGAGAGAGAAATATCAGAAACATCGATCAGTTGCCTCTTGCACGCCCCCAACTGGGACCTGGCCCGCAACCCAGGCGCGTGCCCTGACATGGAAGCAAACCAGCATCCGTTCGGTTTGCAGGATGATGCCCAGCCCACTGAGCCACACCAGTCAGGGCACCTTTCTTGATCATTTTAATGAGTGAAATCTAGAGTTTCCTGTCAAGGTAAGATTTAGGACAATTTCTGAAGGTGCTCTGTTAGGAAAACACGTGTGCATATACTACTTGACATTAGATGGAAACACTTCTGCTGTATCAGTCATTTCCAGGATGAACGTACCCGAGTTCCTTTCCCTCTATGTGCCTCGGTCCCTCACCTGCAGAATGAGGGACCCTAACCATACTGCTAGGAGCAAATGTGTACGCTTTGTAGTTCAGCCCTAGAGTGGGGATGCCTTATTTAACACTCCAGGAAAATAACCATGCCCCTTCACATGACTACCTACAGGGACCCCCATTTCCACCACCTGCTTTCCAAGACAGACTATGCCATGTTTTAGAGAAAGCTGACCTGTCTTGTGCTGGCCAAAGTGCCAGTGCAAAATTCTCATGAATGGAGAAAAGACAGGTGTTGGTTTCTGTGCCTGCTTGCTACCCTGTTGATGTGTCTGATTTATAGCAGCCTTACTCCAAATGTAATGCAATATGACAAGGAGGTTTCACAAGTCCCAGGGTCCTGAATTCACCGACACGATCAATGATTTTCTGGCTTTCACTTTCATTAGGGTGAGCTCGGAAATATTCTCCCCCAAAGTTCTCAGATTTTGTAACTTCAATTAATTCCCCAGTCTGGAAGACTGAGTTTTTGTTTTTTTTTTTTCCCCCAAAAGCAACATGACTCCTCAGAGCACTGGAAATGAGGCAGCCTGACCGACTGTAGAAACATCCTAAGACCCCGCCTCCGGGCCTGCACGAGCTGGACCTGATTCAGTTCTCTGGCCTTCCATCTACCATGTCCGGCCCAGTGTCAGGACAGTTGGAACTGAAGATCGGTCCCAAAGACTCGGCCTAAGAATAATGCTTGAAAAACTCTTCTCAGAAGCAAGTGGTGGAGAGTTCGGAACGGGCTCTCTCCTGGATTCCAGCCTGGGGAGATCTGGAGTCAAGCGCTGCCTAACACGGGCAATGTCCGGGTCCTCTCAGCCTGAGTGCCATCTGACTAAGCATCTGTAAGGGTCAGCGCCTGGCTGACACCCAGATCTTCACTTCTGGCTGGACTTCATGGGCCAAATGTGGCCTTTGAGCTCACATCTGTCCTCTAGGCTGGCCACACACTGGGTACTAGCATTTTGGCAGACTGCAAAAGCACCCCCGTGACAGCTGTCCCTGTGTGGCCCTGCACATCCAACCGTCTTAATTAGCTGAATTGCCTCTAGCTCATTATTTGGATTCATGCCCCAAGCCCAACAGTGTAGTTTTTCTCATAGAGGTTTTGCACGTTTCATTATTCCTGGGTACTTGATATTATACTTGCTCCTACAATGGTATCTTTAATTTAATTTTCTGTTAATTTCTGGAGTTTTGAAACTACACCTGGACTTCTAGAGGAGAACTCTGTTATAAGAGCCTAGCTGGTATGGCAAACACCAACAACCCATGGATGCTGAAGGCAGATGATACCTTTTACTATTTGGACTGGCAACAGCTGGAAACTTCAACTTGAGTAATTCGAGAGGCACGAGTAATTCTAGTGGGAGAGCTGGTGCTGCCACAACGGCAGGAATTTAGCAGCACTGTCCATAAAATAACTATCTTTTTTTTAACGGTGCATGCCAGCAGGGCATCTGATTGACATACTGCATTGTTTTCAATCACGGTTTTATGAGCCCCATATTAAATGCTGAAAACTGAGCTATATATTTAGAACAGTAATTAGTCTGAAGCAGCCTCTGTGCCTTACCCCCTGTTAAAGTTTTAAAGTAAACCAAGGATGATGAATATTTAATGTACTGCACCTCATTGTCATCTAATGATAAGATTTGTTATAGGGTTATAAAATGTTATGTTAGGTTCTTACAGCACATTATTAATATTGTGAAATGTAGTCGGGTTCCCAGGCAGAGCTACCTGACCAAAGGAAAAAAAAAGAAGAAAAATAAATAATATCAACCATTTCCTTCAAAGGCTTAGAAGACAATCAGCTAAGAGGTGAAAAGATGTATTTCAGAGTCGTATGCATTCACCAAGCATTAAACAGGAAAGAAAAAAAGAAGGTAACAAGGACAGTAAAAGAGAACAAGGCAAAGAGGCAAGAAGGTAACAGGAAAACCAAAGAGAAGGGGTGAAGAGGTGGTTAGCTATGAGCAGAATCCAAGGATCAGATGGAAGTTTCCATGGAATGAATACAAAAGGCCTTTTCCACACTGAAATTCTAGAATTCCACATTCTCCCTAAAGCAGGTCAGAATATGCAACCTTCAAAACATGCCACTTTGGTATAAGGATTATTTTGGACCAAAGGCAATGGAAAAAAAGCAGACACAGGAGGTTTCACAGTCCTCCCCTCCCCCACAAGGCATGAATTTCCTGGATGAAAGTGTCCCCCTTCTCCCACACCAGGAAGAAGGGACGGTCCTTGCCAGTGAAAGCAGAGACAGCACTGAGATGACTCTGTACACACACATCTCGGAACTAACTCTTACCTGTCCTTCGTTCCGTCACACAGTTCCTGGTCAGCAGTTCCGCAATCCATCACTCCTGAAAACCCAAACCTCCCTCTCCTTCGTCCAGACACCTCTCCGTAATTCCTCAGCCTTTGTCTGAATGCTAAACAAGCCCACTAGTCCAGCCACTTCTTTGGGGCTTTACTTCTTTTCTGTGAAGCTTCCATGCACATAAAATTTTAAATATTAGCATCAAAAAAGTGCATATTCCTTTTCTTCTGCTTATCTTTCTTTTGTCAATCTAACTGGCAGACTTCAGCCACAAACCTAAGAGGGTAGAAGCAAAACTATTCCTACACCTTACAGTTAAAAAAAAAAAAAGCCCACTTCTACAACCACAGGAAGTCAAGAGGCCATTGATTCCACCTCCTAATTCTCTGGAAGAATTCAGTGGCCTTCCAGAGAGACTGCTGCTGCCCACAGAGTAAACTCTGAAAATGAAGTGACACTTAGCAATGGTAATGGTAAGCCAGGAGGAGAGTTTAGACACTGCTGTTTACTTTTATAGTCCATCACAGAAATAAGACAAAGTATTAGAATAGATATTAAAGTCTAATCTAGAGATAATCAAACTAATCTAGAAGAGATATGAAATTCTTCTCGCAAAAGCAGCCCATGTTAAGATCAATCAAAAGGAACTAGAACCAGCCATTGAGGGATTCTAGAAGAGACAGATGATAATTCGAAAAGGAAAAAAAAGAGAACTTAGGAATATCTGCACATACTCTACCCACTCTTCTCAAGACACCACCTCCGGCAGAAATTTTCCACCGAAAAAAGATAGGTTTTGCAACTAAACTGTTGAGTAGATTTAGTAGTAGAATTTAGTGAGAGAACGTTCAAGTTCAGTGCTGAGATATGATTTAGCGGTATGCGGGAAAAAGCTTAGAGTATAAAGAAATACATAAAAATATAAACATCGTGAAGGGAAAAAAGATGATAATAAATTGAAAGCTGAATATGAAAGATTTAACATACAAATAAAAGGAGCTCCAGAAAAAGAATAGAATAAGAGAGACAAAAATAAAACAAGACAGAAGATCTATAAAGATAATGCATTTCCAATCAAAATTCTCAAAGGCTCTCTGTACAAACTGAAAAGGTGATTCCAAAGTTTATACATAAATTCAAACACTTTAGAATAATCAGTACAAATTTTGATAAGAACAAAGCTGGAAGACTTACATTACCTTATTTCAAAACTTATATGGAAGTGAATACCACCCAAATACACAAAGCCTATTTATTCAGAGCTTGCTAGAACAAGGGAGTTAGCCGCCAACTCATGTTTGGCAGACTCAAGGGCAGGCAAGGGGTGCTGGCAGACTTTATAGTGGAGAAAAAGGGAAGGCTTTAGGTATGCCCTAAGTGGAGACCAGTGGCATGGGGAATTAGGAAAAATGTAATCAGGATGCTCACAGAATTGGTTGAATTTGGTCTCAAATTAGATGAAAAAGTGAAGGCTATGCTAAGTGAAATAAAGGGAAATATACAGGGAACCAATAGTGATGGGAAGGTAACTGGGACTCAAATCAATGGTGTGGACCAGAAGGAAGAAAGAAACATTCAACCAGAAAAGAATGAAGAAACAAGAATTCAAAAAAATGAGGAGAGGCTTAGAAACCTCCAGGACATCTTTAAACATTCTAACATCCGAATTATAGAGGTGCCAGAAGAAGAAGAGGAAGAGCAACAAATTCAAAACTTATTTGAACAAATAATGAAGGAGAACTTCCCCAAGCTGGAGAAGGAAATAGACTTTCAGGGAGTCCAGAAAGCTCAGATAGTCCCAAAGGAGTTGGACCCAAGGAAGAACACACCAAGGCACATCATAATTACATTACCCAAAGTAAAAAATAAGGAGAGAATCTTAGAAGCAGCAAGAGAAAAGGAGACAATTACCTACAAAGGAGTTCCCATAAGACTGTCAGCTGATTTCTCAAAAGAGACCTTTCAGGCAAGATGGGGCTGGAAAGAAATATACCAAGTCATGAAAGGCAAGGACCTACAACCAAGAATACTCTATCCAGCAAAACTTTCATTTAGAATGGAAGGACAGATAAGGTGCTTCTCAGATAAGGTCAAGTTCAAGGAGTTCATCATCACCAAGCCCATATTATATGAAATGTTAAAGGGATTTATCTAAGAAAAAGAAAATAAAAATTATGAACAGTAAAATGACAGCAAACTCACAGTTATTAACAACCACACTTAAAACAAAAACAAAAGCAAACTAAGCAAACAACTAGAACAGGAAGAGAACCACAGAAATGGAGATCACATGGAAGGTTATCAGTCGGGGAGTAGGTGGGAAGAGAGGCGGGGGATAGGTACGGAGAATAAGTAGCATAAATGGTAGGTAGAAAGTAGACAGGAGGAGCTTAAGAATAGTACAGGCAATGTACAAGCCAAAGAACTCATATTTATGTCCCATGGACATGAACTCAATAGGGGAAATGTGGGTGGGAGGAGGTGTGTAGGGTGGAGGGGATTAAAGGGGAGAAAATGGAACAACTGTAATAGCATAATCAATAAAATATATTTTTTAAAAAAAGTTTAACTGCATTGATCATGAAGGAAATGCAAATTAAAATTATAAGGAGATGGTATGACATAACCATGACAATAACTAAGATTAAAAAGCCTGACAATACCAAGAGCTGCTGAGAACACAGAACAAATGGAGCTCTCCTAACAGAGTTGACAGGAGCGTAAAACGGGACGACCGCTTTGGCCGTCAGTTTCACTGTCTCTTACAAAGTTACACAGAAATCTACTATACAACCCAGTCACCCTATCTACTGAAGAGAAGTAAAAATACGTTCACACAAAACACTGTACATAAATGTTCGTGGCCAACTTATCTGTAGTTGTTCACAGCTGGAGACAACTAAAATGTCTTTCAACAGATGGGAAGATAAATAAAATGTGGTATTTCTATATGATGGGACATTCTTCAGCAACAAAAAGTTAACAAACAATGGGCATAAGTATCAATATGAAAGCATCTCTAGAGTATTATTCTGCATGAAAGAACTAGATTGTTTTAAAGATTTCAGATTCTATCATTTCATTTATGTAAAATTTCATTTATATAAAATTTCATTTACATATAATTCTAGTGACAGAAAGTAGATCAGCAGTTGTCTGTCAATGTGAGTGGAGAAAAGAATAAGTTACAAAGAAAGAAAACTTTGGAAAGTGATGGAAATGGTCGACAATCTGATGGAAGTGGTGTAGTGATGGTATAAATATATCTACCAAAACTCATCCAATTGTACATTTTAACTATGGTCAGTTTACTGCATGTAACTTCTGCCTAAGAAAGTTTTAAAACGGTGTAAAAGGTAAACACAAAAATTTACAGCCTTTGAATGGGGAATAAGTATACATTTTTACATGCTATATAATGTTTTCAAAAACCAGATTTGTGTTTTCTGTAAATAAAAATATTTTAATTCTAGGATAACTATGTAATTAAATAAAACTCAGATATTTTATATGCTATATACTCTTATAAATAATATTATTAAAAAGTCCTGGAAATTATAAACTTAAAAAGAACTTTACATTAAAATCTAGAGCACAAACTAAAAACCCTACGGAGAAGAAAATATACTTCTTTAATACCTTCATAATTAGAGAAAAAAGGTGAAAAATAAAGGAACTTAGAATTCATCTTGGAAAAAAACATAGGAAAATAACAAAATAAACTAGGAACCTGAAATTTATATGGATAAAAGGACTTGAATATGAAAACAAAAAATTGTGGAAAATTTTAAAAAGCTAATCTTAGGGGAAAAATAAATGTACATGCACAGATACAGAAATGATTAGGGATTATAAGAAAACACAACCAGAGAAACAGGAGAGATTTTAAAAATTATAATGGAAAACATATTACAGGCAAATACATGGCAAGACAGTTGAAAACCCAGAGGAGATGGATAATTTCCTAGCCAACATAAATTACCAGAGTTGACTCAAGAAATAATATATAGGGGAATGTAATGTATGACAAACTGACATTTCATTTCAGAGTAAGAAGGATAGATTGCTTTTTAATGTCAATGGCAAAATTGGCCACTTTAGGTGATGAAAACAAAATTGAATTCCTAACTTATATAATACAAATATAAAGATAAAATGGGGGTGGGGTGGGGGAAGAAGAAGAGAAATGCCGCAAAGAGACAGGTGACTTCATGTATAATTTCATGGTAAAGCAGACTCTGCTCTCCAAGACAGGAAAATATTTTATAAGTCATATTTAGCCATACAAAAAAGTTCAAATATTTACAGCAAAACATACAAATTTCAAGGCTGAGGATAAAAATTTTGTACCTACCATATTAAAATTATACAAGCATCTTTTAAATTGATAAGAGAAAACTCAGAGGAAAAAAAATGAGGTCATAAACAGGAACTCACAAAAAGACAAATCTAAATAACCGCTCCAAGTCACAAGTGGTCAGGGCAACGCAAACTGACCCAACCACACGTCATGACTGCGTGCACATCAGACCGGCAAAAGGCCGGCCCAGCCCCTGCCGACGGGACGTGGGAAGGACAGGGCGACACTGACAGGTCACTGTGAAAGAGTAAGTCGTTGCTGGCTGTGCTGGACGATATTCTAGCAAGAATTATTAAAATTAAATATACAGGACCCGGCAGAAGTAACATCAGCTTGAGTGTGGTTGGTAGAGTAACAGTATGGGTGTGATAATTTATAGTATTACTTTGAACATTTCACCTAAAATGTCATATGGTGTGCTTGAGTGTGATATTGGTATGTTACAGAATTACATGCTTATGATTTTGCAATAAAAAAATTTGTAATAAAAAAAGGGGGCATTATTTGTACCAGACCCTGTATATACACACCCTAAAACTCCACTCCTGGGAATTTATTTCATAAAAATTATCTCAATATATAAAGATATCTATAGGTATAGATTTACAGATATAGATTTATATATCTGATATAGATTTATATTTAAGGATATCTGATACAACATTGTTTGAAGTAGCAAAAAAAACAAAAGACAAAAAAAGCCCTCAAACCACTGGATATCGATTTAATACCCACCAACCAGAGAAAGGCTGAACAAGTCATGATAATTCGCACCATGAAACAGTGATAACCAATCAGACTTGAGTAACAAAAACTAAATGCAGACAAGTATGTGGATCGGTTCAGAAGGCGCCTGACTGGAGAGAAGAGCAAATCTGACGGTCGTGGCCAAAGCAAACGGTTTATTTCAGAAATCCCCAGAGGTCAGCCAATGCGGGCACTACCTCAGCCACTCAAAATGCTGCTGGACGCCCAGGTTCTTATCCTTGTCTTGTGCCACCACGCTTTTGTCCTTGCACTTGTCCCATCACGGTCCAAAGACGGCATTGTCATTTCAGCTATCCTTTCCACTTCCCAAGAAGGAAAAGGGGAAGAAAAACTAGTAAAGCCATGCTTATCCTATTGATCAGGACCTCAGACTCTCCTGGGGAAAGCTGACTAGCGCTGCCACTCTTGCCTGGCCCCTCCCAGCAGCGAGGACGTCAGCTACGCATTCACATTTTCAGCTTTCCAGCCTCCATTAGCAGAAAAAGGCTAAGGAAAAGATGTTTTACAATCCATATCTCTTATATTTGTAGAACAGAATCATATTTTTGTAGATCAATGACAAAAGCTGTATATGAATATGCACATGTGATTTTGTGTCTGAGTTATATGAACATGAAAGAAAATAATATATACACACATACTAAGTTTTTACGTGGTTTTCCTCAAGGCAGGTAATATGGATGAAAAAAGCATGGAGAGAGAGAAGAGAGCCTAAAAGACATCATTAACTGTATGTGATCGTGTGCATGCATTTAAATAATATTGAATATATATACATAATATATATAATTTTTAATGTTCCCAGCATATCATTAGGTTAAAATACTAATTTCCATCACAGAATGCTTAATGTGACACCATTTTTACTTATTAAAAGATACATATGTTTGCATGTGCCTAGAAAAATACCCAATATTCACTGAGCTTTTTTTTTACATACAGCTTTTAATCCTCTCCACAGTGCTATATGATAAGTAACTGGCGTTACCACCACTTCACAAATGTGGGAACCAAGATGAGTCACTTTCCCAGGATGGCCCCAGACGAGTGAAAGAACCCAATCACTGCACCCTCAGCGCCCACTGCAGGAGGGCTGGAGGGGGGAGGGGGCAGGGCCTTCCACAATTCCCTGTGTTTACCTCATGACGTTGTGACTAGTTCTACCATGAGTCTGTGCTTTTAAAAAGAAGGATTTTTTTTTAAGAGAGGCAAGAGTGCTCTCTCTCTTTTAAGATTTACTTATTTTTAGAAAGAGGGGAAGGGAAGGAGAAAGAGAGGGAGAGAAACATCAATGTATAGTTGCTTCTCATGCGCCCCCTACTGGGGACCTGGCCCACAACCCAGGCATGTGCCCTGACTGGGAATCGAACCGTCAAGCCTTTGGTTCACAGGCCAGCACTGAATCCACTGAGCCACACCAGCCAGGGTTAAAAAGAAGGGTTTTTTAAATTTGACCTACAATATGCCATAAAAAGTAGAGCAGTTTTGCTTTCCTTTCTAGCCCCTTCCTATATTTATTTTCTCCACTTACTTCTCGGTATCATTTTTCATTGTGTTATTTATGCCTCCTAACAACAGTGTTCCATCTCCTCAATTTTTCTCTCTCATCTTCAAAGTTCAGCTGCGCACCCCCATCCCTCTCCCACATCCTAGGCAAAACAGAAACCAAGCTCTCTGGTCAAGCTTACGGTGGATTACACATGTCAGACGAGTGCATTCTGATGGGAAACAGATGTGAATGCAAACTTGTAGAGAACTGGACCATCAAGCATCATTTGAGAGGGCGATAAGGCAAAACGCCTGGGGTACCATCAGACAGCACTCATTGCCGTACGTGGTAAGGAGGAAACAGAACTGAGACAGAGAATGTGTACTCCTTCAAAGTCCCTGTATTATACAGGGATTGGAATGCTGCATTCCAGTGTCAAACCCCATGGCAGGGGGAGGAAATTTCGAGAGAGAAAAATCTCTTCAGCCTCTTAAGTCACTATATCCCTGCCTCCCCAGAGCTCCTGACTTGGAGCGTGTTCCAAGCTCCAGGTGGAAAAGGCGGATTAAGCACAGTTGGGTTTTAACACTTAAACCTTGAGCATTAACAGTTCAGCAAAGCAAGGTTTTCCCATTAGAGCAGCCGTACTTCCAAGTCCAGCTAGTGATAAGCTCCCAAGTTTAACGCATCTGTAAGAAATATGTATGTGTGCTGGCCATAAACTAAAGCACACATCTTAAAGTAGAGTCGGGAGTCTAGGAAAAGAGCCAAGTTGAGCCCGCCTGGGCTAGACAAATAGCATTTCTCACATATTCCTGGGCTTAAAAGAATAAAAGTTTGCCCAACACCAACTTATCAAATATAGTAACAATGAGGCATTTAAGGGAAGGGAGCAATATCTTTTAAATGCACCTGTTTCTTAAAAAAAGACTCCAAAAAGGTTACTATCTTCTTTTGCAGAACAAAAATAATTTCTAGGAAGTATATTCAAAAATCTGATTATTGAACTTGAACTCATTATCATTTTTATTGTAATAAATACACAGAGATATTATTATCCAAAACAGACTCAGTTTCAAAAATCTTATTATAACTTGTTTCAAGATGCTGAATGAAGTTTAACCCTACGTTGCAATATCCATGATCTCATATTTTTCCTTAATAGCTTTTATCTAGAAACTTACCTGAATTCTCAAAAGACCATGGGAAGTGAAACATAGAAAAGGGGAAATACTCTAAGAAAGTATTACTAAAATAATCAAATAAAGTTTCATTAGTGTAAAGGGAAATCCAACAGGATTCTCCTAAAGGCTAACATTTCTCCCTTGTTACTAAAATACACCTAGAAATGAGTCTGTACTGGGCTCCCTCTGGATGGCATTACAATGGGACAAGGGAGGGGAAAGAGCTGAGGACAGTGATCAGGCAGCTGGATGAATGGAGCAAGGCAAACACAAGTATAACAAGCATGTGCAGAGAACTAGTGATGAGGAATTTTCTATTTTTTTGGAAGGCTATAGGAATAATCACAGAAATAGGTACCTGCCCTGGCTGGTGTAGCTCAGTGGATTGAGCGCGGGCTGGGAACCAAAGGGTCCCGGTTCGATTCCCAGTCAGGGCACATGCCTGGGTTGCAGGCCAGGTCCCCAGTGAGGGCCATGTGAGAGGCAACCATACATTGCTGTTTCTCTCCCTCTCTGTCTCCCTCCCTTCTCCTCTCTCTGAAAATAAATAAATAAAATCTTTAAAAAAAAAAAAAGAAAAGAAATAGGTACCAGTCCCTGGCACCCACCACAGGCCAGTCACTAGGTCAAGTGCTTTACTTGTAAATCACACACAAATACTTTTAATCCTTGCATTTTGCAGGTGAGAAAACTGGGACTCGAAAAGGAATGTGTCCTTGGTCACACAGCTAGAAAGTGGCAGAGGTCAGATGAAATCTCTCTCCTGTTTAGTTTTGAAATCCTTACTTTTAATCACATGAGAGAAAGAAATGCTGCTGAATATTAGAGACAAAGATAGACAGGATAGAAAACAGTTGCATAAGGTATGTGAGTGACTAAGAGAAGAGAGGGGAGGAGTAAGGAAGGGAAAGAAGGAGAAAACAGGGCTTATTATTGCACAGCCACAGGAAATGCCCCAGCTGTGACGATGGGTGGCCTCCCTGTTTGCGGCCCTCGGCTGCACAACTACTTCAGAAGCCTCTTTCTACCCTATACTCTCCGGTACCTTACATATTTCTGCATTCCCAGGGATAACTCAAAATCTTTGTTTATGAAACAAAGCAAGGGGAAGAAAGGAGACAAGCTGTGAGATTCAAGTTCCTGCATATTCAGAGATGAACTGATTTTGAGTTGTTGCAAATTAAACTTTACCTGGGAGACATATCTCCAGCACCCAGACCAAAGTTGGCACAACCACTTTGTTAATTCCACCTGAAATAAACAATGCATTAAGCCATGATACTCCACCCACTAAATTTTCAGCCCCCCACTCCCAACCCCCCTGCCAGCAGGAATATTACAGAAAACTGTCCAGAGGATCGGGCGCCATAAAATCTTTGGAACCGAGAATTTCTGCAACATATCTGTGTATCAGTTGGGTCTCTGTTTATTTGGTTTTATTTCCAAACAACAGAACTGGCTCTGCCCACTTTAAGCAGAACAGCCCCATTGGGAGGACACAGGGTCACTCAAGGAATTAAAGTTACTACTAATGAGCCGACTTTAGAAGGAAAAAGTAGGCAGGTGCCCCACCAGCAGGATCTGATGGACAGTCAGGGTGGCCGCACTGCAGGGGACCAGCTCCAATCGCCTGCTCCTGCTCATGCCCCGTAGCTCCCTCGGTGGTTAAAGTCCCCAAAGTGAGAACCGAGTTGGCCTTATTGGGTCACCTACAGTCCCTCTGGCTAGGGAAGAGTAGGGCACTACCACACGGAAGTTATAAATAAAGGAGAAATGATCATGTAAAAGAAAGCTGGGGAGAGAGTTCCCCCAAAGTGGGGTGTGGGTGGGAAACGGGTGCTGAGAAGAACAAATGCACCACAGCATCCCAGGGCTCTGAGGGACCTCCAGGAACTTCACTGTCTGTTGGTTTGGGCTGGATTCTCTCATTCGCTCATTCATAGTCTCTGTCTGGCTGCCTCTCTCTCTCCCCCTCCCTCGCTGTCTCTGGCAGGGAGAGGGAAGGGAAGAAGAAAGGAACGTTCAGAAAGAGCAATGGCTTTCAAAAACATTCAGGGCAGCCATTCTGGCTTGAAAGAATGAGCCTGTGACACAGGCAATTTATTGAGACTTTTGAAATGTTATACTAATAACAGAAATGTTTGTTTTGGCAACTTAAAACAGCTTTCTAAGAGGATGGCTTTTGATGAATGTGGGACCCTTTGTGTGGCTGACACCTTGATATGCAAATGTGGAAGAAGAGATGGAGGAGGGGGTGTTTCACAGAAGAGAATGTGGAGTGCGTCAGATGACAAGGTGCACTTGGCAGTCAGAAAGTACATCCAGGCCCTGCACAACTTGGACTGCTCAGGACATGTAAGCTGAGGCTGCCACTTCGGGAAAGCCATTTATGGTGCGTGTGCCATGACCAAGCTGAGTGAGGTCATCAGCCAAGCAAAACAGTAGAACACACATGTAGGGAGGAACTAGAGGGGAAACAAAATGAACAGAATAACTGTCTTGGCACCTAGTTCTTCCAAGTCTAGCCTATGTCCCTCCTGAAGAATGGCCAGATTTGTAGGCATTGAGTTCAAAGCCATACCCCTCGTTCCTTAAAACAAATCCCTATCAAATTGAGCCAATGTTTTTGGTGTATGGTTATCAAAGCAATCCAGTATAAGACACATACCTTTGGTTAACCTGGGGGTGAAAGTAAGCCCAGTGGAGACTGCCAACAAAGTGGAACTCGAGTGTTAAGACGAAACATTTGACACAAGGAAGAGAAGCCTGTGGAGGAGCCCCACTGTGAAATTCTCAGCATCAGAAGCTGCGGGGGTGAAGATGTGAGCAGTGGGGTGCCAGTCCCGACCGATTTGCCAACTCAGGAAAATAATAATTATAAGCAGAGATCTGCAACTTGCAGCAGACATCCCACTGTTAGCCCGCAGCCAGTGAGGGGTGATTCATAACATCGTCCTGCCCCACCTCCAATGGCCAGCGACCTGAGTGATGAGAACAGTCGTCTCTACTCCTCACAGCCCACTGTGGTGAAGGATTACTGAGATTAACAAGGACACCGGGTCCATTCGCATGATGAACTTGCAGCTTTGGACAGTGAGGAATTATGGTGATTAGCTATTTGTAGTGATTAAAAGTTCACTGGGTAAGGCAAGGCTGATGGACGAAAAGTGATGGAGAAGGGGCGGCCCACTGCAAAGGGAGTGGCTGCTGATAAAGAGTCGCTAATACAAGGAGCAGGCGACAGACATCAACTGTCATTACTTTGGTTGCATCCACTATGACCCATGAGGAACTGAGCTTTCCTGACCGAGAGAAAGAAGGAGAAAAGGCAATAATTAACAACAGCAACAACAACAAGATTAGGGGATCAAAGAACTGAAATCTTTTTCCTGAGCAAACAGGATTAACTCTAAAAGAACTTCACTAACTCTACTTTGGCTAGATTCAAGGATGGTTGTGTCTAAGAAATACAAATGTATAGAAAAGGCACAGAAAAGTCCTAGCCTATGCCCTGGCTGGTATAGCTCAGTGGATTGAGCACAGGCTGGTATCCAGAGGGTCCCAATTTGAATCCCAGTCAGGGCACATGCCTAGGTTGCAGGCCAGGTCCCCAGTGAGGGCCATGTGAGAGGCAACCATACGTTGCTGTTTCTCTCCCTCTCTTTCTCCCTCCTTTCCTCTCTCTCTAAAAATAAATAAAGAAAACCTTAAAAAAAAAAAAAAGAAAGAAAAGTCCTAGCCTAGTGATTAAAAGTGTGGGCTTTGGGGTCAGATATATCAAGATCAATCATATTCTTTTACTTTCTGAGTGGGATCTTGTGAAGTTCACTCTAAGATTGAAAAATGGGGTTAATATCAGTAATTCTCACCACACTCAAGAAATATTACCATTGATGACAACAAAACAACCTTAAAATCATTTTATCATTACAATTCCAAGGGACTAGCCTACTTTCACGGTGCTCCAATACAGGCTCTACCACCTGGGCATACTTATTATGTTCCTAGTTGATACAATACTGGAGAAAATATTCAATGAAATGGAGACAGAATCACGATTCCAGATGCTCCTGACTAGCTGAAATGTTACTCCAACTCCAACAGAGTAAAACTGAATCCTGGAACTTACTCTAACCCAGCCATCACACTGACCCCAGGGCACAGGGAGATGACTGAGCAGCACGTACCCACAAGGGCAGTCTCCGCGCATCAGCACGGCTGCGGGGTCACATCCAGAGGAAGGGAGTATGTATATCCTCCAGGGGACAGGGGGAAACAGGGAAGTGAGGGAACTCGATCTCAGGTGAATTTCAAGCAGAGGAAACACAACATACAAATGAATAAAACATTAAATGTCAGGGCATATTTGAGAAACTGCAGTAAAAAGTGGTAAGTGAAAGGGGGAAAGGATGGGAAAATAAGCTGGACAAGATGTTGAGAGATATCCAGTGCCATGTTAAAGAGCTTGGAATTTTTAAGAACAGTCTAACAATAGATGGGGGGGGGAGGGGACAATGGGGAGAATCACTGTAGAGGACACATGGACAGAACTAAGGGGGAGGAGGGAGGTTGGGGGGTGGGATGGGAGGGGAAGGGAGGGGGAGGGGAGAGGCTGCAAATAACTGTAATTAAACAAAAAAAATTAATAAAAAAAAAGAGCTTGGAATTTGTCTTAAGGGGAACACAGGTGGAGTTACTAGATTCTTCAATAAATATATTTATTAGGCACCTATTACGTGCCATTTTTCTAGGCACTAGAATATAGCTGGTAGCAGAGAAGAGAACCTGCCCTCCTGTGGCTTATATTTTAAAGGAAAAGGGGAATAAAGACAACGAGGATGTAAATAAATAAAACATTTCTTTTTTCAGGCAATAAGAGCTACAAAGGTACAAATATGCTACTAAGAAGGTGTAACAGGGGATGGGAATAGCAGACAAAGATGCTCCTGGACCCAATGTGCTTTCCTGAAGAGGTGACATTCCAGCTGAGTCCTGAATAAGAGGAAGAACCAAGCCAGGCAGAGATGTGGTAGTACCACCGCCCAGAGTGCAGAAAAGACCAATCTCTCACTCGCTGTTTTGAGTGAAAGGCAGCAGTGAGTTTGGAGCGCAGGAGGGAGGGTAGACTAATAGGAGAATTACCGAGAGAAGATGGCAGGAGCCAGGTATCACTGAGCAGGGGTTCACGTGGACTGTGGGGCAAACCAGCTCTGTGGGCATCTGTGGAACCCCACTGGAGTGTTCGCTGCTAGTGGCGACGACACAAACTCGCCCCTGGCACCAAGAGGGCACAGGCCAGGACTGCTGGGTTTCCTGTAGCACACAGGAGAGTCCACATGTTGAAGAGGTGTCACTCAACCCACATGACCTAATGTCTCAGTGGACAGTCATTTAGATAAATGGGGAGGAGGAAAAGGAGGAGGCAGCAGTGGCAGCAGCAGGTGACAAGTTCCAGCCATGTAGTCCAAACAGCAGGCTTACAGCGTTTGCCGTTTTTTCACGGGATACAACTTGTATAAGTGGAGCCTCTCCTTGAAGTCACTTTCTCTTCCGTCACCAGCCGCCTCTTACCTGGCAGTAAATACACCTTTCTACAGTGTATCCTGTCGTACTTCTGCAAGGGAGGTGCTTCGTGAGTTCTGAGCTCCTCCTCACTGGAAGTAGGTCAGCAAAGAGCTCTCTCTGCTTGAAGATGTTAAACAGAAAATTCAGACTGGTGGCGACTGCCAGGCTGTGGCTTTACTAGAGGACACGTAGGATCCCTTGTAATTCTAAAACCCTACAGAGCCCGTGAGTTCTGTGGTCTTTCATCGCCGAGTGTGCAGTTGGCTGCCTCTCTTCCTCCGCACCTGAGGACGGCTCCACGAACCCCATTTCAGCTATATGGCGCTGCGTAAGAATGGTCCCAAAAGACAGCAATGTCCAGCAGCAAGCATTTCATTATGCTCATGGTTCCTACAGGAATGTGGGCAGGAAATGACAGGATGAGCTTGTCCCTGCTCCCCAGTTTCTGAGCCCCTCTTGGGAAGACATGAATTGCTGGGGGTGACTCAAATGTCTGGAGACAGTGCAAACCACTGGGGGCTGGAATCATCTGGAAGCTTCCACACTCCCAGATTTGGTACCTGTGCTGGGATGACTCAAGCTAGTTTCAGCTCAAACTGTTGACAGGAGCATTTGGAAGCTCCTTCCTGGGGCTTAAGCATCCTCACAGTGTGGTAGCTTGAGAGTAGACACAGTTCTTTCATGGAGGCTTAGGACTCGACAAGCAAGTGTTCAAGCTGAACCAGGTGGAAACTGCAGGGGCCTTTATGGCCTAGCCTTGGAAGGCACCTAGCCCCACCTTTCATATGTTGAGTCTGCCACAAGGCCTGCCCAGGTTTAAGGACAGGTACCACAGACTCCACCTTCCGATAGCAGAAATTTCGAAGAGCATGCAGCTGCATTTTAAAGTTGCCACATTCCCTATGGAGTTTGTTTTTACCTTTTACATAATAACAACCAAGTTTCTGTTTTTCTTCTTCTACACTCTCTAACTCTGATGGAAGTTATGCACCCATGTAGATTACAAATAGATGCTAGGGCTTCTAAGTGCAACAGGGAAGAAGAGAGTGAACTGAAGCTTCCTGTGGACATGACATATTTTTCTGGTGCCAAGACTGCATATGCCTTTGGGATAGAACAAAGACTGTCACTCTGGACACCTGCTGCTTCCTTCGAAAGACCCTAGGGGCACCAAGATTAAACTCTGCAGCCCTCCAAACCCTGGGAGAAAGTCTTGCTCAGACTCAATTTATTGGACACTGACCTTTAACCCACTGAAATTTGTATGTGTTCTACAAGTCTTTCAATGCTCTGTTTTGGCTAATTGGTTACCTAGACATGTCCTCATTCTCCCCTGGAGATGGTAAACATGCCTGAGCCCAGAAAAAGAGGTACAAAGAAAGACACAACGGTGCTTCCCTTTGAGACCCATCAAGTTCAACTTCTGAGCACCACAGGGAAGGAAGGAAAGCTACCTCAGCAAGGGAACTGAAATGCTTGGAGAAGCAGTCCCCTCCTGGCTGAGTGTAGTGCCCTTCTCTGCCCCAGCCCCCAACTAATAATTCCTCACTGCGTATCAGCAAAGGCTGATCTGATTAAAATCGTAAATCAGCCCCGTGTTTCAGTGGGAAGGGTATGGAGCTGGGTGTGTTCATTAAGGTGTACATCATCACTAAAACGGGGGGCTTTGAGCAAATCACAGGCCTTCTCTATGTTTAGTTCAAGCTACCAGCCTTCTGGGTTTAGAGATGTTGGTTGACCTTTCAGTTCAAACTCCAAACCACTGAAATGGAAGGCAGGTTACAACTCAACATCCCTGGCATTCACAGAGCTGGGAGGGAGAAAAGAGCATGCTATGTGGTCACTGACCAGTCTTCACAATGGCGGTCAGTGAGTTTCAACCACACTGACTAAGCATACGCAAGTGCCACGCTGTTCGGCATGACTCATCTCATTTCCTCCGGACATTAATCCCACCTTATACTTACAGAAACTGAGACCCAGAGAAGGGAGGGAACCTACCCCAATGACAGTGTTCTGCAGCAATGGAGCCAGAACTTGAGCCGAGTCTGCATCTAAACCTAGGACTCTCACCCCAGGCAATACCGCCGCTGCTCATGAACACATATATGTGAGACTCCATCTGGACATGCCCTGGGAGTCCAGAATGATGGGGTCTTTGGGGTAAGAAGAAGTGAACCTGGCTGAGAAAGTAGAAAGGGACGCTGCAGGGAGAGCATTACAGGCACAAGGGTGTGTGCAGGGCCTCAAGGCTGCGGAGGGGCAGGCTGAAAGCCCCTTACAGTCAGGAATCGTGTGTTCTTGGCCAGCACGGAAGCCCTTGGTGCCTCATACCTAACAGCCACGTGAAGAATCAATAGAGTACAGTAGTCACAAGCACGGTCTCTGGGGCCAGACTGCCGGTGTCGTGCTGTAGGACTTCAGACAACGGGCTTCAGCTCTGTGAACTCCGGTTTGACCCCCTGTGAAAAATGGGAGGTGACAATAGAGTCTGCCTCCGAGGCAGAGAAGAGATCACATGGGTAAAATGCACGCACAGTCGAGCACCAGGCACTGAGTCTGAGCTCAACAGATGGTAGCAGTGGTTGTTTATCATCAGGTCCTCAGTAAGTCTTTGTCAAGGGCAAATGGATGATGGCATGGCGTGACTCAGTAGAGGGCAGCGACATATTCAGCACAGCTACAGAGGACAGACAGTGGTTCAAGATAAAGCTGGCGCCAAACTGCATCTCCCACTTTGCCTGCCTTGTTCTCCTAATAGTCCATGATCCTAACGGTGACGGCAAGAGGGAGGAGGAGAGAGGCACCACCTTGCGCTTACATTGCAGTTTGCACTTCACGGCATACTTCCACAGTCATTATGCTAGTCAATCTTCCAAACAAATAACAGGGCAAATATATGATGTGTGTGTCTTGTCCCCATTTTGTATAAATCTGCAGAGGCCCAGAGAGTATAAGTACCTGGGAAAAGCCAACAGGCTGACGAGAAACGGAAAAACAAACAAAGCCCAATTATTCTGACTCCTGGCTCCTTATCCCTCTGCATGATGGGTGACGCAGCTCGTGTAAACCTGCAGGGACTTGGCTCAGATCAGAGATCCAGTGTGACAGCCTGCTGGCGAGTCATCAAACCGAGCTTCTTCTCTTCCTGGAACGTGCCTTTACTATACTTCCTTCCCTACGTTCACTAACTTTTTGTAAAGTAGTTAAAAATATTTGTCAGAAAGGCTGATGATTTTCTGTATTTTGGCTTATTATTATAATTATGTTTCCCTCTTTTAAAAAATCCATTCAAAATACCTAAATCCTTGAGGTAAAGAATTTTTAGCTACAAAAATACGAGGCTACTCTTTTTTAAAGAAAAAATATATTAAAGTTATTTTAGCTTGATACATAAAAATCATCTTCTTTTCTGCTCTGGTGAACAGAAGTGTACCACACTTACACATCATTACATCTCACTTGCAGTTAGGTGTGGCCACCTGGCTTCGCTCTGTCAATGGGTCATGGGCAGAATGATGTGGGGCACTTCCAGGCCTGGTCCAGGAGATCTTCCTCTCCTTCCCCTTCGGCAGCAACATTAGAAGGTGGCAAATCTATGACATAGAAGGGACCTGCATTCCTAAGTCTTAGCTTTGGATGGAATTGCCAACTGCTCTGAAACACCCATTTTGGAAATTAAATGAGCAAGAAATACATTTCTATTATGCTAAGCCACTGAGGCTTATCTGTCTCAGCAGCTAGCATTACCTTCACTAATAAAACCATGGAAATGGATACAAATATTACAAACCCAGACATTCACTAGGACCATCTTCAGAATTCGCAGGCTCCACACCTCAATGAGCCTTCTGCCTCTTTATCAGAATTACACCACGTCCCAGTGCTGAAAGCAGGTGGTAACAGATAAGAATTGCAAGACCGTGCATTTACGTGGGGCAGGAGTCTTCGCTACCTTTGTGTCCTCGGCATCTCACACAGTATCAGGCACAGGGTAGCTGTTTAATAAAAGGTAACACATAAATGACCATCTTAACAAGCATCATCCAAGCAGATGACAGCTGAATGGGGCCTGAGTGATTAGGTTCTCCAAATGGAAGGGGGCCATTTCCCACAGCCGGCATCTTGCAGAACAGGAGGCCTGCCACGGCTTGGTTACAGGGTGGTAAGAGACTTGATTCACGTATGTATTCACTTCTTCAAGGCTATCTGTGGAGCACCTGTGATATGTCTGGCACCATTCCGGGGGCAAAGGCACAGCAACACAAACCCGGATGCGGCCTCCATGTTCGTGGCTCTTCCACTGGAAGGGAAATGGAATGCACCAGCCCAGAGTGTGTTTCTCTGGGCTAAAGACTATTTTGAGCTGATCTGGTTTTTTTTTTAAAGAGCCTACACAGGGAAAGCTCTGAAAACCGAGGAGCTGCCCTTCTTTAGGAAAATGTGCATTTCTAAAGGACACCCGCATCCGTAAGCATGCTTCCCTCTGTAGCAGGATGTGAAGAGGGACTCCAAATCACAAGCAACTCCATCAGTGGAATGGGCACTGACTGCATAACGAACTGAACCCTTGTGCTCGGCCTTCACAATCCCCAACATCTTGCTGTTGTTTTGGGGTTTTTTTTTTCCTTTAGCTCAAGATGGTATTTAAAATGGTAACTTGGGCCATCTCTGGGAGTCAATCAGTTTTTCTGGGTATCTCCCATATATACATAAGATATACATGTTAATACATTTCTGCTGTTTTTATTTTGTCAATCTGTCTTTTACTACATAAGGTCTCAGCCAAGAACTCACAGGGTAGAGCAGGGATGTCAAACTTACTTTCACCAGGAGCCACATCAGCCTTACGGTTGCCTTCAAAGGGCCAAATGTAACTTTAGGACTGTGTAAATGTAACTACTCCTTAACTAGGGGCAAGGAGCTCGGCACTGCTGCCGGGTAGAAACAAGGTGCCGGCAGGATAAAACAAGGTGGAGGGCCGGATTCGGCCTGCGGGCCTTGTGTTTGCCACCTGTCGGGTAGAGGAAAATTATTTTTCCTCCCATATTTATTCTAGTTAATTTCCACAAATGTGTTGAAACACTTGCATGCAAACCTGGGTCTCCAGGTCACCTAGTACTTAGTCCTCCGGGGACATATAACATGAGTGTGTCGGGTTAGCAAAGTTATGATGAGATACACATTATGGTAATAACCCATCCTCTCGAAGCAGAAGAACACCTGCTCCAAAGCCATGAAGAAAGGCAATCATCAACTAAAAGCTAGAGAACAAATTAACCAGATCTACCGTCACAAAGTTAAATCTCACAGGGAAAAAGAAGTCACCACAACAAAACTGAGTAGTAAAGACTGGTCACATAGTTGAAGATAGTATCAATCCATTCTGCTTCTAAGCTCCTGTTTTCGAAGAGCTAATCATACAATTTGGCCACAGCAACACGAGCAATGGCAGATGTGCCGTCCGACTGACCAGGTTAAGAAAAATACGGGCAGATGGTTTCAGATGAAAGTCTGGATGGCCACGCTGCCACAAGAGAACGGACATCCTGTCACCAGGCCAAGGCTCTTTTATTTACTTTACGCTCTAAATTACCTGCCACCTGGTGGTCCAGGGGATCATTTAGAAGTTTAGTCATGGAGAGCTGATAAAAACTTAATCTAGATTCCATGATGTCATTTAAGAAATATTTACTGAGGGCCTACTGTGTGCACAACAACACTGCGGGTGCTGGGGAATGCAGCCACCACCGGGACAGTAAGCAAATAAGGTGACTTTAGATTCTGGTAAGTGCCACGGAGAGAACAGGACGGGGTGATGGGGGCGGCAGAGCGCAGAGCACGGGAATGCTAAGGAAAGGCTCTCTGAGGCAGTGACAGGAACTGAGGAAGGAAAGATGATGTACTAGCCTTCTACTGCCACGTAACAAATCGCCACAGGGTCACTGTCTCCGAGTTTCTCTGAGTCAGGAGTCCAGGTACAAGTTAGCAGCTAACCTGCCAGCTGAGTCCTCTGTTCAGGGCCTCACAAGCCAAAATCAAAGCACTGGCAGAGGTGGTGGTCTCATCTGGGGCTTGGAGGTCTTGTTCAGGCTCACTGCTGGTCAGCTGGATTCATTTCCTCATGGCTGTGTTACCGTGGCCCCCGTTCCCTTGCTAGCTGTTGGCTGTGGACACCTCTCAGCTCTGAGACATCATCCTCAGGTTCTTGCTACATGGGCCCCTCCTCTTACAATCTGCTTTCTAAGAGGCCAATAGGAGAGCATCTCTCTGACCTTCGGCCCACTTTTAAAGAGCTCACTTGATTAGGTCAGCCCCTGGGAGGCTCTCTTTTGATTAACTCAAAACCAAATCATTAGTGCCATTATCATAGACATGATACAGCATCATAGTCACTGATTCCACCCACAGTCGAAGGGAAGGGGCAATGCAGGGCAGGAACACTGGAGGGTGGGAAGCTGGGAGGTTTTCTGAAAGCTCAGCCTGCCACAGGTGAGAACCAGCCACTGAACCTCAGATGACAAAAGGCTTCCAGGCAGAGTCACAAGAAAGGGCAAAGAGGGAACTTGGTATTTTCAGGAAAGGGGAAGGAGGTGGGTCTAGCGAAGCACGGTGCATGCGGCAAAGTGTGGAAGGGGATGAGACAGGAGTCATCGGCAGGAGTCGGCCATGTAGGGCCTTGGCGACTATGACAGGGATCCGTACTTCATTTTATGTGTGAACAGAATTCTACTAATGTCAACAGAGTCCCCGACATGATATGAGACTCACCAAAGACAGAGAGAGTAATGGGCCCAGTGTCCCTGGAAAGGGAGGCATTGACCTGCTGTAGCTGCCTCTCACTTAGAAATGAGAGCCCATGATCATGGGTCTTACAAGTCTAACAGTCCGTGTTTTCTAAGTCCTGTTAAAGAGACTGCTCAGGTGAAAGTGAAGATAATATGAATGGAATCACTTCCTAGTGGTGGCTGACCTAATTAGAAAGGAATCTGGTTTTCCGCGTTGTCCAAACATCTTCTAATGCCCAGGAATGCACCCTTGGCTCACTTCATAAATTCTATAAATAACATGAATACTATTTCCAGAAGCAATCTACACTATGTCCTTTGGCTGGGGAGAACTCTCCATTAGTGTTTTTAGAATTTTCTAGCAATGCAGACTTTCAAAGATAATACCAAGGCAAGAGTGTACTGTTTAGAAATGCTAGCTCATCACAGCCACGTTTTCTCCTTCCTAAGATGAGGCTGAAGGGGGGCTCCAAGTCTGAATTACACAACCAACAGAAACGTCACTGTGTCCTAACTGACCCAGAGTCAGAGGTAGAACTGCTTTCTTTGCTTCTCTGATTGAAGTACTAGCAGGGTTTACTGAGGCTTCCCTTTGAGCCTCTGATGAGTAGGAAAAAATTAAGAAATGATAGAGCTAAGATTCTAAAACCTGAAGACCCAATGAGAGCTCTTCGCTAACTCCCACTTTTTTTTTAAGTGCCTACTCATTAGTGTAATTTCCCAGGTTTCATTTGGACCAGAATTTGCATTACCAATACAGTGAGGCAATTAAAGATCTTTTCTCAACACCACTTTTTGTTTCCATGACTGAGGTCTTACATTGTAAAGATAATGTTACATTATTTTCCTCTCAGGAAGTAGGAAAAATTTATTCAGTGAAGCAATCTAAAAATAACTCGTTCTAGAGCCAGTGGCTTCCATGGTTACCAACCGACCCTGTTGATTCTTTGCTCTAACAGGCAACCACAATTGGGGAATCATTTGAATTGGAAACAACACACACCCAAAATAGCATGAAAGGCCACAGAACAGGGCTGTTCAGCCTTCCATTCCACTAAGTTTAATCTTCTTCACAGCTCCATGAAAAGCATATACCAGGAAAAGAGGGATATGCTTCTGAAAATTAAATAAAACTTGGCCCCAAATCAATTTCTAGGTTCTGGGAACCCCCACAGGTGGCTATGCTCTGTCAAACCCCACAGCAGCTCAGAATGTGGATTTTGCAAATACCATCTCCCCAAATAGCGGCTTATGTGCTTCATTGCTGCTGAAGGCATCAAAGAGGCCTTAGACTTTTTTCCCTTAAGTAAAATTATGCCATGTGACTTTATATGAAAGTTACACATACGGTATGTCTTTGGTGGTTGGGAATGCAGTAATGTATGCAAGTGTATCTATGTTTGAAAAACATATGCTCCTATATTTATGTGTTCCTTCATGCAGATGAAGTCTCCCAAAATTCTGATACCCCATTCCAACTTGTGTCCAGAACCAGGGATACAACAAAAATCTACTTTTAAAAGAACATATTTTCATCACAGATTCTCAGCTCTAGTATTCCCAAAACATGTTTATTGAAATATGAGAAAAACACACACCAACATGCACATTAACTAAGCTTAATTGTAAGAATGCCAAAGATGTAAATTCAATTAATTGACATCCCAGTGATCTGGACTAGAGTCTTGGGCAGTCAGATCTGACACACACTGGTTCAAAAAATTAACTGTTTAATATCAATTAAATTGGTTTACATAATTTTTTGCACCAAAGGTGGTCCTATGATGCTTTCTTACACTCAGCAACACCCAGCAAGTGGCTGCCAGGTGCCAACTGGTCTCCTAGGCATAAGGGTGTGTGTGTGAGTAAGGTGGACATGAGCTTACATTCTAATAGGAAACAGACAAATCTAGAAAGTTCTAACCCTAATGTGTCTGCAATAATTAGGGAAATTAAAGTGATTTCACGGACAGCAAGTGGGGAGTACAGGGAAGACTATTTCAGATGGTGAGGTCAGGAAGGCTTCTGTGTGGAGACTTTGAGCTCCTAAGTCTTTAAAGCAGGAGAGTAAATCCAGTCCCTTTATCCGAATTGGCCCAACAGTTCTCTTCAAAGACTAAAGTAAGTAGGCGGGGCCAGCCATGAAAACCATTAGATGCAGAGCAGGAGGGGACAGCGAGCAAAGACCTGGGGGTAAGACAGAACCTGGTTCCACACAAAGCAGAAGAGACAAGCAATCCTAGCGAGAAAGGAAGCCAGGAGCCAGAACGGCCATGGTTTAAGAAGCTGAGATTGTACTCTAAGTGCCTCGGGAATCCATTAGAAAAATTAAGCAGAGCAGTAATAGGATCACAAATGAGCTTTTAAAAGATGACTCGGGCCGACTATGTGGATAAAGGCCTGCAATAAGCCAAGATTACGGGCAAGGTGACGACTTAGGGGGCCACCGCGGTGCCCCAAGTGGGAGGTGATGTCGGCTTGCAAGGGTGGTTGCAGAGAGGCAGAGAGAGAGGCCTAAGTGCTGGTCCTCAGATCCTAGCGCAGGGCAGGCTGGGAAAGGCTGTCTTTATTTTCCAAATGAGTGCACATGACGGAGTAAAGACATCTTCTATTTATAAATGAGCTGTGTCCCAAACGTTTATCGGTTATTTTAAACTCTGGCCACTCTTTCCCACAAATATGGTGTTAGTATCTCCCGGGGATTTATATGAATAATGAATCAGTCTACTATTAATACTGGCGATGAAGAGAAAAGTCCCAAAGTTCTGCCCTTTTCCCATTATTGGACCTAATCTCAAAGTAGAATGGCTTTAAATGATCATACATGTACTGAATGGCTTTTTTTGTTTGTTTTTTTCTGTTGCCCAAACTAGCTGCTTTAGGATATAAATTTTATCCTCTATCTCTCTTCAATAAGAAACAATCCTAGCGATACATAATATTAAGGTATTTAGGATCTCCAAAGAAGAATACCAAACTTCTTAATGGTGGTGTACACCTTGGTTCACCAGAGTAAAAGTTGTTAGAAACCTCTTTTCAGAGGAAGGGGCGCATCTAAAAAGAAATTTGGGCATTGGGGAGGTGGTATTTGGGTGGTACTTGGTGGTATTTGGGGTGGTAATAAGATTCATTAAATCTTAAAGGATGATTTGTTCTCCAAAAGTGTTTGGAAATGACATGGTGAACACCAGGAGGCCAGGGAAGTGACAATGTTTCTCAAGTTCGAACATTCAGGAATTCCCATTTGGCCTATTTGGAGGGAGTACAGGGACTGGATTTATCCTCCTGCCTTAAACAACTACAAATATAGGAAAATACATGAAACAACGGTATCCAGATATTGGACAACAGGCAGCACAGAACAGTGGTCCCTACAGGAAGGAACACCAGCTAGGTGTGTCCCATGAGTTTCCTGCCAGTCACACCTGAGAAGAGTTCAGAGGCCACAGTGTTGGAAGGGGGAATGCAAACAGTCTGATTGAGAACTTCAGAGGCTCCATTTAAGGTGGCTGAATTTTGCAGAGCAGAATACTGGAGAGGAGCAGGCTGCACAGAATGAGGGAGCTCTAGAGAGCTCCAAAGGGCTTCTCTCAAGTCTTCAGCTGAGCACTGATTAGTACATGCTTGTCAGAAAACTTCCAGAACCTGGAGAAGGGAAATGGGATAAACCCTGGAGTTCACACATGCTGGTCACAGTTTATGATCACACCAGCCAGAGAGAGAAAAACCTTGTAATACCTGAGGCATCAGGTAGAGTTCTCAGAAAGGCATTAATTCTGAGGATGTAGAACAAAATTAGCCCTAGACTAAAGGCTACCACTCTGGTTCCACCTCACAAAGCTTATTAAAAGCAAGTCTTGAAAGGATAAACTGGTTCTAAATAAATTATGTCCCAGAACACAGTACATAAATATTTAAAGGAATACAAGAATTCAGCCAACAAGGTAAAATCTACAATGTCTAATATCTAATCAAAAATTCTAGGTAAGCAAATTTGCAGAAAAATAGTACCTATAATGAGAATTTTAAAAAATCAACCCACATCTCTAGCATAAGCATGTTAGAGATGTGGGAAAATACATTAAAATTAATCCAAACTGAACTTCTAGAGGTGAAAAATGCAATGACTGAAATAAAAAATATACTCGATAGGATTAACAGTGGTTCAGAGACACTGTTGAAGAAAACATTAGTGAATTTGAAGGAAATGAAAGTAACCAAAATGAAACACACAGAAAAAAACTGCAAAAAAATAAATGAACAAGGCATTAGTGAGTTGTAGAACAACTTTATGCTGATATATATGTACATATATAAAACATGAGCTTCTTGACAGAGAGGAGGAAGAGGAACATTGAAAAAATATTTGAGGAAATAATAGCTAAAAGTTTTTCAAATGTGTTGACCTCAGAAAGTCAATGAACTCCAAGATCGAGAGATAGGAAGATAACTACATCTAGATACATCATTTTTGATATTCAAAATCAGCAATAATGAAACAATCTTAAAACAGTCATGAAAAAGCTTCAGTGTGGATATGAATTACTACGAAGGTTCTGACTCAGTAGGTCTGGGTTGGCTCCAAAATTCTGCATTTCTAACAAGTTCTCAGGTGATCCCAATGCTGCTACTGTGATAAACACTTTTGAGAAGAAAATCTCTAAGATTCCAATGGCCAAACTGTTTTGTTTCTCTAAGTTAATTCAAGATACCAAAAGATTCGCAATTGATAGGGAAGGAGTAGATCTGGGGAAGCATCAGTGTTTGGTTTCCACCCAGTTTCACACTAATTACACATCACTAAAGAGCTACATCTAAGACTTAGTCTTTAAAAAAAAAAAACTTTAAATTCCTTGGGCCAAGTACAGTAGATATTTTCTGGCTATCAGCCATTCCTTCTTATTCAGTGATTTTACTCTGATTTCCCTTTGAAACTTGATCCCCCACTTACTCCCAGGTCATGTGCTTTGAGTGCATCGTCCCTCCAAATTCCAAGGAGGAAACCTACAATCCAGCCCAGAGGGTCAACTGACTGAATTTCAAAAGGGAGGTTGCTCTTCCACTTGAACCTGCAAGAATGTAGGCTGGGTCTGCTGCAGTCAGCCTTTGGAGGAGAGAGTGTGTGTGTAAGCATGGAGTCCACACAGATGAAGCAGAGCCAGGAGAAGGAGAAAGACTAGGCTCTGGTATGTCAAATTAACCCCTGGATCACCCTGTTACTGAAGTTCAGCCTACGCCTGAACACCTCAGGTTCATTAACCAATAAACAGTCCCCTTCTTTAAAGCATGTTTGATTAATATTTTCTTTTTATTGCACATCATCAACCCTAACAACAATAACAAAAAAAATTTAAATTAAATAAGTCTTTGTGCCCTAGCCAAGGAACCTAATCATGATTTATAACACAATTTGTATTCATCAGATCTCCGGATTCGTGGAGACGTCTCTTCCCCACTCGCCCTGACAGCATTTGTAGATAGAGAGGAAATCAGCTTCTTCCTGGCTGGGTCAGAGTGGTTTGTCAGGGAGTCTCTAACACTGCGTCCAGCCCAACAGTCAGTGACTTTCTAATATCGAAGATCAGAATATTCCTAAAAGTCGATGTCACTCTGTCCGGCGAATACAGTGAAAGAGAAGCATAATCCCCGTGGACGTGAACATCTTGACTTGGAAAGAAGATGCTCATTAACCAAGACAATAAGCACCTGATTGGCGCTTACTTTTTTTTTCTTAAAAAAAATTACACTGAAATGAGAGTCTCAGATAATTTCAAGAAAGCAGAAACCTTAAAGGAAACATCATGCATTTTTCTCTAACAAGACCGTAGGACACAGAGAGTGGAAGAAGTGTTCAGGGAAGTTGTTTCTACATTCTCCGGGCCTCAAATTCCATGGGGACTGAGTCAGATGTTCTTTCTTTGTAGTTCTAAGTTTCATGATTCTGGTTAATTAAGGTTACAACAGCTGGAAACAACTGAGACCTAATATTAATCATAGGTCGCATCATAGGCTAGCATGGAGTAAACTCAGATGAGCAGAAAATATTTTCATCTGTCCACAACCACATCCTGTGCAGACTTCTGGCCACCTCCCCAAAGCTAAAGGGCAGGGGGTCCACATGATGACTTCCTTGTTATTCTAAACCAAATACGTTGGAAGGTGTTGGCAAACACCTGGCCAAAGTCTGGAGTTCTCTGAGAGGAGACCCACCTGCAGTGACCTCTGAGAAAAGCCTCAAGGGGAAAAGTAAAAATGGGGCTCGTGTTCCGGGGCTGCAAGGGGGTCACTGGCAACTTCCAAAACCAAACACAGACAAAGCTTCAAGTGAGGACAGCATCGGAAAACTCTCCACACATTCTGTTTACTATGGGGGTTTTTACAGAGATGGGAGGGGTGGGCATGAAGGAGACTGGTGAAAATAATATAAGTTTGTGTCATAAAGTCTGTAAGTATCTCATCCTGAGTCAGGGCTGTACTGCCCCGTGTCCTTCCACGGTGAACACCATTCACTAAATAACGAAATGGCTTGTTTGCTGGTCTCCAACTTCTTGTAAGTAACCCTGACACACTAAAGGCCCAATCTGCCTGGAAAGTGAGTCTTCATCATTGTCGTAATGTAGCTGCTTTCACATAAGATCAAATTGGTCAGATTAAGATCAGATTAAATACACTATATTAATATTTTTCATTTTTAAAAATTTTATTGGTTTTTGGAGACCAAAAGGGAGGGAGGGGGGAGAAAGACACAGAGAGAGAAGCACTGATTTGTTGTTCCACTTATTTATGCATTATTTGTTGTTCTTGTATGTACCTTGACTGGGGATCAAACTCACAACCCTGGCATATCAGGATGACGCTCTAACCAAATGAGCAACCCAGCCAGAGCCACAACATATTTTTAATTCTAATTCCCACCCGCCAATCCTGGAACCCAGTAGTGTCCTACAGAACTCACAGGTAAAAATAGTTTATTTCCTTCTTTTATCCCTGAAGTAAAAACAGCACTGCCTGAGAAACGAAATCCGCTGTGAACAGCCCAGAGAGCCATCGTGGTCTACGGCAAGCCCTTGCACACCACGGCTCCCTCTCTCAGTGTCTGAGGCCGACGCTGCCTGCTCTCGTTCCCTCACACACACACAGACCGGTAGAAGGTGCCCTGAGGCCAGAGCAACCGTTGTTCTGACAACTGGACGGGGAAGAGGCATGGCACCCTCCAGAACTCAAAATAAATTTTTTTTTCCTATGGAAGAGCATTAAAGTTTCCACTACCACCCACACTCGATCAATAGTAAGCCATGGGAGATGGATTAGTGGATCGAACACCTGCCCGTAGCTCTCACCAGATTAACAGTGTTACCTGTTCCTGGGGCAAGCAAACCCAGTCCCCAGGAGCTGACGATGAGGGCTCTTCCAGGAGAGACCTCAAAATCCAACCTTGCCTCATCTAACAAGTAGTTTAACAAGCACCCTATCTTAAGCCCCCAAAGAATATAGATTTAGTACTGCTTGAGCCCTACGGACCAAACTTTTAATCCTCTCTCAGAAAATTCCAGTTTCACAAATGATGCAGATCCACTTCTTATGTGCTCAGAGATTTCCTGGCAGTGGCTCTAAGATTCCTCCTGGTAAGAAAGACAGGATGGCACCGTGTTTAACGCTAAAGATGCTGCTTCTCCTTGGAGAGAGAGAGAGAGAGAGAGAGAGAGTGTGTGTGTGTGTGCGTGCGCCCTTCACTGACTCATTCCACACGGATTTAGAGATTTCTCGTGTACCAGGCAGGTATGACACATGGAAACGCACCAGTGACAACAACAGTCACCAGCAAAAGTCTCTGCACCTTACGGAGCTGAGGCACCAACATAGGAGAGAAGGGTAAATATTTGAACAGGTATCTCAATAAGCAGTGATGAAGAGAATGAGAAATTCAACCCAAGGAGGACTAAGAGCATTGGGAAGCACCCCGACTCAGGTTTGGGAAGGCCGGAAAGGCTCCCCAAGGGAGGTGGCCTCTGAACAAAAAAGACCGAATGGTGGGAAGGAGCCAAACAGGAAATAATAACAGAGAAGAATTTTATAGATGAAGGGAACAGCACGTGCAAAGGCCCAGGGGAAGGAGTAACACAGTACATTGGGAAACTGCAAGTAGTTCTGTCCGAGTAGGGCAAGAACTATGAGACTGGGCTGTACAAAAAGATGTGGCTTGAGAAGCAGTAGGACTCAAAACCCTTCCCAGTACCTCTTAAGAGCAAAGGAAATATATCTGGTTTAGTTACTACAAATCCAAGCTGTCCGGCCTGTGAATTAAGGACACTGTGTTAAGGATCAGCACAACAGCACAGTATCTGGTAGAAATAGAAGATCTGAGGAGGAGACTAGACTTTAGTGCCTTCGCTTGGATTTTTACCAAGGGAGATATGAGCTAAAAGCCAAGCTGGAACCTGACCACTCAGTGCTGTGGTCATGGCGGGCAGGGAGGACATGGCACAGCCCCCAGCCAGGGTTCCTTAGCCACGGGCCCCTACCCTCACCTCACCTTGGCTTTAGTATGATAAGAAGAGCCACGTACAAATGCAGTCAACAGCAATGAGGGGCCCAGCACCACATGACGCAGCTCATTCCACCGTGAGCAATGTTTGCTGCAAGAGTTTGGAAGGGGAATGCTGGTGCAGAAGATGAATGAGATAACAAGCAGACTGAGCCTAAGAAGGACCTTCTCAGGTTCTACAGACGTACAATCTTTCCTAACAGCCTTGCTCATACCATAGCTCATACCCCGATGTGTCAGATTCGACACTGCCTCCTCCGCCCTAATGTTTCATGGAGGAAACCCCAGAGGGACCAGGTGCATGAGTGTGCAACAGGTAATCCAATGACCTTACTTTTACAGGTGGAGAAACCTGGGCTCAGGGAGATGAATTAACTTGTCCAGTTCATGCAGCTAATCAATAAATTCTGGAGTCAGGAATCCAACCTCAAGACGTTTGACTGTCAAGTGCATGCCCTTAACCATTGCGTGGTAGCACAGACAAGTTCTTTTCCAGGAAGCTCAAAGCAACGCACAGGTAATTGGTACCAGCATACCCTGGGAATGTGTGCAAGAATGCTGCAGTCACCCGGCCTTGGAGCACGGCCTTTACTGTGTGATCGCCATGGCACAGGCCACATCACATTATGCCTCTCTTCTCTACTGCCTAGAATAAACCCAGAGTCCCCATGGCAGCCTGCCATATGCTCTGTAGCACCCACCCACCTACCTCTTCACCCTCATCACATGCCGCCTCCTGGACCACACCGGCCCCCTAGTGGAGCTCTCGTGTTACAGTTTCAGACATGCAGGACACTCTACCTGGACAGGTAAAGCTCCCCCCGTCCCTCTTCCCAGGCTCATGTTAAAGACCATCTCCTCTGAACAGCCTTGGGGGACAACCCAGTCTAAATGGCTCCCGGCCCCCGGCCTGCACTCCCCATTGGCAATGAACACCTGCCCACTGGCTCCGCGATGTCCCTCGCTTTAGGCCCTGCTATATCAGCCTACGATTTCTCTGACTCCCACACTGGGCCGCAGGGTTCACAAGGGCGGCATCGTGTCTTCCCCACCATGCCTAGAGCAGGACTGGAACACAGCAGGAGCTGAGGACACATTTGTTAGATGAACCAATGAATTTTGAAGTTCAAGGGATTCACATGATGATTTTTAAACCCTCACACCTTCCATGGCTCTTACACAATACAACTGCAAAATCCAGTGTCCAAACTTTCCTGGGCTTCCCTTGTCCTGAGACTAATAACTTCGCTGTGCATGCCACCGACTACACCGTGCTGGAATCACTGGGGCAGTACTGGCTGGGAGCCCAAGGCTGAGTCAGCAAATGTCGCCAGAGTCTACACCTTTATCTTTCGACCACAGGAAGGCAGAAGATCCCTCCGCCCACACCTCCCTGCCAATAACTGTAGCGACAGAATCTCTCTGTGCCCTGGGAGGCAGTGTTCCAAACTCCTGCTATTCGGATTGGCTACACAGAGCCCCATGAAAGAAACCGACTCCAGTCCCCGAAGTCGCTGCAATAAACATTTATCTGTGTGCAATGAAGGGAATATTGACTGAAATGGATGAATCTTTTGTTGAGAATGCAATTGATTCTCAGAAAATAAATAAATAAATGAAGTTATTGGCAGAGGGCCTGCTGGTGGTGAAAAGCGGTTAAACAGAATTATTTTTAACTGAGAGCTCTATTTTCTTAGGGTGGATGTGACTGAAATTTGGTGGAAAATGATAGAAAAACTGAATGCAGGTTTAAGCCTACACCAAGATGGATAGTCTCCATCAAGGAAGTGGCTTAAGCTTGGGGTTCTCTCTCTCTATACAGTTAGGTCAGCCTTTCAAGGCATAAAGAGCTCCAGGCTGGAGGCCACAGGTAAGAGGCATGTGTTACCGCCCTGGATGCGCTGACGGAGCTGGGGCATAAGGTCTGGATTCCTTTGAATCCACTGCAGCCTAGGCCACTGGCCCCCAGCGCAGGACCTGGAACGCGTGTTGCCCCAAGATCCGGATGGAACACTGGGAGCAAAGCCTTTTGCGAACAAGGACTCCCACTGGTCGGTCCTCGTGCGAGGCTCATCTCCTTATCCCGGCAGACACCAGAGAACGAGCGCTGGGTGGCGGAGGGGAAGTGCGGTGACCGGGACATAAAGCCTGAGGACAGAGACCCAGAGGGAGTCGGTGCTGGTTTTTTCTTCCGAGGCAAAGGTAATTTTCTGGATTTGGAAAAGTATCACCAAAACTATAAATGCACAGGCAGCAACGTTACAATACGCAGAGCATCATTAAGGCGCCATAGACAGGCTATAGGGCAGAAGAGGCTCTTGGGTTCCCTGTGAGTTGGATGAATGAGGCAGGTGATGGAGGACAAGAGCGGAGAGCTGTCACTGTCTCCCATGGAAAGCCAGTCTGAAGGCTTTCATCTGGAGAGCTGTAAAAAGCTCATAAATTTTATAAATTTTCCGTTGAAATTTATAAAAAAGTTATACTATTTTGTAACACTGAAAACGTGTCTACACACATTGTTTTCTAAGTTCATAAAGCTATTCTTCACCTATGAGATGAGATGAGAATGTCTACCTTCCAGGAGGACAGTTCTGAAGAAAAAGCAGGATACTGTTTGTACAATGCTGGACCTTCTGCCTAACCTGGAGCAGGCTTGCAATAAACGGTGGCTGCTGCTATCGTGACTGGTACTGTGACGCTGCAGCTCCTGCACAGAGGTCAGCACTCTCACGGTCAGCGCCAAGGGGCAGGAGGAGAGGGGAGCAGGGCTGGCAGAGGGAGATGGTAAACAATTATTGGGTTGGCCAAAAAGTCTGCATACTTTTTTTTTCTGTAAAATAGAAGACATATTTTTCATTTTCACAATAACTTGATTGATTTGGATATTTTGAGTATGTCAGTTATCTTCTGCGTGGTGTAATGTTGACTGTTCTCAATTAATGTCGGGATTTGATCGCTATCAACTTCATCTGGTCTACGCAAACGTGGGGCATCATCCAGCAAGAAATCTCCAGCACGAAACTTTGCACACCACTTTTGACAAGTTCAATCAGTCACAGCTCCTTTTCCATACACTGCACAAATCTTTTTTTGTGTTTCAGTTGTGTCTTTACCTTTCTTGAAATAATAAGGTATAATATGCCAAAAATGTTGCATATTTTCTTCCACCTTCAATATTAAAATGACTACACGAAAATTCACTAATTTTAATAAGTTTTGTCAAATGCACTCTGATATGACAGCTGTCGCAATACAATCTAACAAAATTGTTTCAAATGAAGTTAATACAATTGAATACTACTTAGAGGCACAAGAAAAAACCGAATGAACTTTTTGGCCAACCCAATGCTAGTCCCAACAAAGGCCTCGGTCAGTCCCACGGAGCGCTGGACCAGGTCAGCTCCTCACAACTGTCTACTGCCTTGGGCAAGGAGGCTGGGAAGAAATAGTGGGGAGCATCACGGACCTTACCCCAATTACAAACAAGGAGATGCTTCAGAGGGCCTCTAAGACTTGTCCATAGCCACAGTGAGTAAACAGCAGTCTAGGAATGGACAGGGAGTCTATTGGCCCGAATTTGGCCCTCCTCAGAGGCCCAGGACCATCTGGGCCATTTGAATGGCATTTCTCTCCTTTACTGTGCCGGCCACTCCTCTGCCTCCTCTGAGCCCACACAGAACACGGAGCATCTGCTTAGCATCGTTCCCACGTCTTTTCCTGAGACCAGGCTATTGAGTGTGTTCAAAAGAAAAAACTATTACAGAAATGGAGTTTTTCTAATTATGCTTATAAAGGTTCTCACAGTCTCACCTGCTTCCCTTTATTTGAAACACACACACCACAGACGCTGAAAGGGCCTGTTTAAGTGAGGCTTGGGGCCATAAACCTATCAAATTAAAATCTAGAGGTGAGGCCTTGTAATCTGCCCTTTCCGCAAGCACCTCGATGAGGTCATGCCCACCAAAGTCTGCAAACCACTGCTGTAAATTAACCACAGCACTGATCTAAAGTTATCATCACGTGTTTTCTTTGTGCCTTTAAACTGACTCTAAAAGCAATTAGTAGAATCAAAGAATTCTCAAGTTAAAAGGCACCTTGGAAAGTACTAAGTCTCTATTTTTGAAAAGAAACCAGAGCCAGAGAAGAAAGGCGCCTTGTCCAGGGTGAATGGGAGAGGTTGATGACCAGAGCCAGGCTTCCCCTCAGGGTCAAACCTTAATCTCTCTGAAAGCATCAAGGGGAAGTTTCAAGTCACTTTCTCAGCAACAAAAGCAATAATTTTTTTTTTAAATATGTGCCAGGACTATTCTCAATAACATTATAATGTGAAACACTTATTTGTATTAGTTACCAATACCCCATTACCTATAGTGATTCCCGATTTATGTATCTTTGGACTGAACACACTGGAAGCCTACTTATCCGACTGTGGCTTACCCACTGGGGAGGGAAGACTCAAAGCCATTCACTCCAAAAGGAACAGCAGTTCCTTTTACAGTTTTTTTGGACTGGACCTTAAAAATCTGATTTATTTTTATTCAGAAGTGAGCTTGGGTTTCCAAATCTGTCCCTTAGAGAAGGAGGGGGCAAAAGTGGGGCAGTCTCTGTACCTCAGAGTATAACCGCATTTCCATTTTTTGACATCATTCAAACTTTGATTAATAGCAATTATAGTAACAACAATGCTGAGGATGATGGAAAAATCAACCTACAGTGTCCTCTTTATTAGTCCCCACACTCCGTGACTCAAACAAACATAAAACATGAAAAATGGGGCTGCTTCTGTTGGCATCTGTGGTTCTCCAGGTCCCCAAACGGTGTGTTGTTAATTCCATTTATAGCAAATTGAGGACATAAATAAACCCTTAATTTGGGCGTCTATGAAAATATGTCAGGCTGGCATGCCAGCATAGCCAAAAATCTGCTTTAACTGGTGTTCCTGCCCATTAATTCCATTAAAAGTTGCTAAACTCAGAGGCCAGCTTAGAGCCGAGTACAGAGAGCTTCCCAGCTGGTTCAGGGAGGCATTATGGGATGCTGGGGCACCGCAAACAAGAAGTCAAGAGGATAGAGGCTCCATTTCTGGCTTCCACCGACACATGACATTTAGAAAACACTTTTCCTCCCCTGGCGCCTTCAACAGTGTGTCTACTGCTGGGCGATTTTCACTGTTGAACTTTCTTACCTAGAGTGATTCATAATCTCTAAGGCTCTAGGAACTCCACAGTATCACATGACCCATACATCTGTCTCCAAGATAGCCTGCCTGCTCACCATCCCAGGGGTGGGGGGAAAGAGCTAATTTCCTTTTTAATTTAAAAATTAAAGAGGCCTTAGCAGTGATGTAGCCACAGACAGGGACTAAGAATACAGAAACCAAGGGACAGCTCACATCTGACACTCAGTGGTCACTTAGTGGCCACAAGCCCTTACTCCTGGCAGGATCAGTCTACAATGGAGTCAGCTGAGTATTACGATTTAACACAAAGTTTCTCAATAACAACTCAGATCAGAAATGGCCTCTCTCTCGCCACCAAAAATATTTCCATTGAGAAATGTACCGGATTCAAAATAGATGCTTCCGAGGAAGTCGGGGAGGACCGGCAGCCACTCGCTCTTCAGCACAGATGTCAGAGGACCCAGTTAACAACCAGAGTGCTTGGTGTGTCCCCAGCAGGCACTAACCCCAGCTAATTGAATGGCGAAAGTGGAATTTAACCAGAGGATCTGCAGGAACTCACAGACTTGAAGGACAAGCCAATTAAGCGGGAACTGAAGAGCACTGGCCTCGGGGCTGCTCAGCCTCCATCCCCAGGAGAGGGAGCCTGAGTGATTGGCGTTAGCTGTCACCTGCCCACTGCCCACGCCTACCCGGGGCCCCAGGGCAGGGACCTCAGTCGGCAGCCTCTGCAGACTGCAGGGAGCCAGGGAAAAAGTAGTTCCCCACAGGGAAGACTGCCCCAACTCCACTGGTGCAGGTGTCAGCAGGCATGTGTGTTTACTTGTGAGGAGTTTTCTGACTGCACATGCCATGCATTTTCATAGCAGAAAGTGTGATACAAGGACTTCTAATGAGTCTAGAGAGAGAGGACTTCTCACCTTGTGGAAGGGAGAAGGAAAGGTAACACAATAAACACATCCTGGAGCTAGGTCCCCTAGAAATAAAAATTGTCATTCTTGTAGAAAAAGAACTGGAATATCCATCCAACCTACTTGTAAACGTCCTTAGCTCCTGCTTCCAAATCACTCGTTGACTTGCTTATAAAATGAAACGAATGCTATTAACAAACCCATTTCTTGCTGTATAATGCATGACATAATCTGATCAGACATTAGACTCAGCGAAGGAAGAGTGTCCCTTCCGTACCAAGGCAAACATCTTCCAAAAATCTTGAGAAAAAATACAATGTATGTGAAAGAGCTTTAAAAACTATAAACCAGTGTCACAACCAGAAGTTTAAGATCCTGTTCATCTGCCTTGTTATATAACATGATTTGGAGTAACACAAGGAAGAGAGTGCAGAGTAGTTCCTGCAGCAGCGGCTCAGGAGACGCACAATCCCGTGGCCGCACTCTGTGCTGCCCTCTCCTGGCGGGGTACTCACAGAGGGCAGACCCAGCAGGGCTCTGAGCACACTCTGCTGTAACTGACCTGACAAAGAAAGGAGTCACCGCCATCCCACATTTGTATCCGAGTTTCTAAAAACATTAGTGGAACAGAACTGACAGAAACACTGATAGAGATACAAATTGCACAATGGTTTAATAGGTACCTACTTTGTTCCAATGGATAATAACTCATTGCATTAGGGTTTCTGAGGATAACTAAGAAATATTTTATTCCTTGACTTTGGGGAAGTTTTTCTTTTTTTTTTTTTTTAATCCTAACCTGAGGACATGCTTATTGATTTTTTAGAGAGGAGAAGGGAGAGAGAAACATCCACTGTACATGCCCCAACTGGGGACCAAACCCATGACCAAGGCATGTGTCCTGACCAGGAATGGGCCCAGCGACCTTCCAGTTTGCGGGACGGTGGCCAACCAACTGGGCCACATGGGCCACAATGACTACAGGGAAGTTTTAATCTACCTGGAGTTTAATTATGAATTCATTCGTCAGTGCAAGACATGGGACGCACACGGGGAGATGAAAAAGCATGGTCCTGGTCCCCAAACCAGCTGACAGTCTGGTGGGGACGACGAAGTGCCCTTCTGCCCTCCACACACAGCGGTGTGGTGGCACCAGTGGGAAAGGCAGTGGGGGCAAGACAAAGAGCGTGAAGGGGTTCAAGGAGATGGGGATGGAAGGAGACTAGACTGTGGGTGGTAAGCACACCATGGAATACACAGGTGATGTATTACACCATTACACACCTGAAACTTTAATATAATGTTATTAACCAATGTTACCCTAATCAATTTAAGAACAGATAAATGATCTTTTGGTGCAATATTTGAATAAATCTAAACTAACACAAACAATCCATGATGAACAAAGTATTATGTTTTTAAAAAAAGGATTGGTAAAAAAAATAAATAAAATACCTTCCTCACTTTCAAACGGTGTTGGGGGTGGGGGGCAGTTTAAATGCCTTCTGACCTAGACTCGTCTATGTGGTGGCCCAGACCCTAACTCACGTGTTCTTCTCTGCTCAGGACAGGAGAGCCACTGGACGTCATTCCACATGTGCAGAGTCACCGCACTTTAATTACCTCGCCGACACGCAAGGATGGCCCCCAGAGCAAGAGCTGTGCAACCGACTGCCTCCTCCGTGTGGTCTCCGTGGCATGGCCACAGACAGCTGCTAAATTTGAGCTCGCACTGCCTTTTAATTGGGTGGCTAAGTGTTGTTTCCCACCCACTCTTGCTACTAGCTTCGCCTCAGGCTCCCAATTAGCAGCAGGCCAGGCCAGTTGTCACGTGGGCACCAACTCCATCATCCCTGACACCCTCAGACAGGGACAGCTCGCCCTTCTCCTTTTAGCAAATCTGGGTTAGCCGGTGTTTGGCTTCGTTTTCAGGAGCACAGGATACCCAGTACGCCTACCTGCCACTTAAATTACTTAGCTGAATGTTCTGCAGCTAAAATGAGTCTGTTCACACAATGTGTATGTAGGGACTCGGGGTTTTCTCTGTACCTAGCCCTCTGCTAGGTGCTAAGCGTACAGAAGAGAGTTCAGCAGACAAGGCCTTGCCCTCACATAGCCAGTGAGAGAGATGGACAATGACCTACTGAAAAATCAAATAAATATAAATTGTGGTCAGGGCTAAAAAGGGAGAAGAAAAAATGCCATGCGGGAAACCAGGAGAAGCTAATTTAGTTGGAAGGGAGAAGGCAAGGAAGGCCTCTCCGAGGAACAGATAATCAGGCTGAGAGCTGAAGGATGAGGCGCTGCCCTTCCAGTAAGAGTGGAGAGCAGGGAATTCCACACAGAAGGAACAGCAGCAGAGAAGCCCAGAGGCAGGAAGCCTACCGATGGATCCAGAGGATTGACAGAGGCTGGACTGCAGTAAGGAGGGAAGAGAAAGCTGAAGGTGAAGTACAGGAAGGGCCATGAAGGCCATCTTAAGAAACCTGGATTTAATTCTAAGTGTGACAACAACCACTGGGGACTTCACTCATTCACTCAGTTGTCAGTCAACATCCACCAGGTTGATTGAACATCTGCCCTGCCTTGGGCACTAGTCTAAGAGCAGAGGCTACATCTATAGAACAAACGAACAAAACCCCTGTCATCCTGGGTCTTAAATTCTAGTTGGCCATCCAACACAGAGATGTTTTCCTTATTCAGACTGTCACACCTGTCAACAATCACCTTGGTTCTCCGTGCAGAATGGAAGAGGGGAGGCCGGGTAGCTGCTGCTTGGTTTTTGCAGGGGAGATGGACAAGCATAAAGCTCCCTCTGCCACACTATGCAGGGCAGTCTCCTGATGCTGCTTAGGAAGGCATTTTGTGTCACCTGTTAGCTAGAATGGTAACGGCTTTGTGTGGTGCCATATGTCATCTCCCCAGTGCTCAAAGCTAATGGTGGACCACTGTCCATGGGGCGGCAGGACCAGTGCTGGGCGGCACCTTGAGACCCTCTGAAGCAAGAGGGGTGAACGCCGAGGCTACAGGCTGATACAACCCTTGGGCTGCAAGAAAAAGAGACGGCTAATTATTCAGTCCACCCCAGTAAGACATTCCCATGGTTTTCCTTCCCTTTCCGTCCCTTCCCCTTACACACACACATGCACGCACACTTTTAAGGGAAAACAAATGCAAACTGGGCCCTACAGAAGTGTCTGCTCATCTCTCCAAGGCGAGGGAATATTGTGTGATCTCTAAAGGCCCTTCCTGCACTGAGATTCAGTGACAGGCAGGGTGTCAGAGTGACTTAAAGGCCCTGGGGTGAACAGGTCTAGGTTCCAATGCTAGTCCAGTAATAACTATGTAACTCTGACAAGTTATTTAAGGTCTTTAAACCTTAGGTTTCCTCATCTGGAAAATGGAGACAATGCCACATCACATATTTACGGTGAGGATTAAATGAAGCAGCAGGGTAAAATCCGCAGATGTGGCCCACGCTAGGTACTTCATATATGGTAATGGTAATGTCTGTTCTATGACTTTCTCCCCTCCTCCACCTTGGCTACAATCAGGACCAACAGAGGGTATAAGCGAGTAAAAGATGGAAAGAGATTACAGAATAACAGATACTTGTTCTTTCCTCTCTAGAAGAGAATGTTTTTATGCATCACAATCAGCATTTGGGGGACAATTCTGTAGCTTAGGACACTCCGAATGGCAGCCTGAATCCCTTACATAAGTGTGGAAATAGTTATTCCCACAGGGAAAAGAAGCGAAACTCCCACACACTAGCCCTCTCATGCTCCCTCAAGGCTGCAAGCGCTGGGCTTGTCAGAAAACACCTCCTCTCTCCATCCCTAGAGATCTTTCCAACCTAAAGTTAATTTGCTGCCGCTGGGGGAGGAGGGATGGGAGAAAGAGAAGGGGAAGTGGCATCTAATGCCATTGCCAGAATTTAGTCCCAGTTTAAACTCAAAACCTAATAAAGGCAGAAGCCTCCAGAGAAAAAATGGCAAAAATAAATGTATATTATTCCCAAATGGCAGAAGGGAACCTAAGGCTCAGAGAAGCACAACACGTTTTTCCGGACCGGTGATCATGATAAACCGAAAGATGGCCCCCTCACCACTTCTCCCTCGTCTGAAGGCTGTCTCCTCGCAAGAGCACATGTTTATCCTTTTTGAATATGACCCTCCTAACATCATTTTTCATTATCCTGAGTTTGGAAGGCAAGGGGTAGAATGCGACATGGGTGGTTTGGGTGCTGGAAGGGAAGAGAACTGAAGACACGCTTTCCAAAGAGGCCCTCAGTCCATAAATGCAGAAACACCGCAATGTCACCACGAATGCTTGTTAATGAGCGACACTCCCTCCAAGAGAGAATGGGGGCTTGTGACAGGGCTTTTCTTTTTCATTCTTGAGAATCCTTAGGTCTGGGAGGTTATGTTTCCAGTTACAATGGCAGCTGGCTTGGCCCAGAACATGCGTGTCAGTTCCCCTCACGCCATCTCCTTCTAGCAAGCCACCCTGAGACTCTGACCGCACACGAGGCCTACAACCTCAGACTGCCGAGCACTGGGAGGCATGCCTTGGCCACAGTGTTCGGTCCCGGGTTAGATTCGGGGCCCTCGTCATTCAGGCACTTCCCAGGAATCTCTCTCTGGCTCTATGCAGGGAGCTGCAAGGAGGTGCCCTGGAAATTGCACGCTGCCATGCCCCTCGGCAGGGACTGTCTGAGGAAATGCAGCTCATGCCCTGCAGGAAATCTGAGCTGCAAAGGGAGAAGTGAACCTAAATGCGACCAGGTCCTGAGCTCCAGGCCCTGGTTGGCCGGCCACTCTTCCTTTGAGCCAAGGAGGTATCACGCTTTACCTTAACTGAAAGGACCTTGGGTCCCTATCACTTGAAATCTCAAGAATCCCATGACTCAAGATTACAAAACCCAGTAGAACAGGTTATGTGCTACCTGGAATCTGAGCACATGGAAAAAAAAAAAAAAGACTCTTCTTTAAAACTTCATTTATTATAAAACAATACCATTTACAATAGCAACAAAGAAAACCTACCTAAAAATAAATGTAATAAAATATATAATGACCTGTACATTGGAAAACTACAAAATCTTGCTAAGAGAAATTATGAACTACATAAATGGAAAATAAATGTAGACACATAGAGTATTTATGGATGGGAACGTGCACTGTTTTTAAGATATCAATTCTTCTCGTCCTGATATACAAATTTAACACAGTCTCAAACAAAATCTCAGTAGCATTTTTGAGGAAACTGACAAACTGATTCTAAAATTTGTCTTGTGATGCAAAGGACCTAAAGTACCAAAACAGCTGTGAAAACAACAGCCAAGTTGGAAAACTTACACTAATTACCAATTAGTGCCCCTCTCCCAGTTCTGACAACCAAGTGTTTCCAGACACTGCCAGATGCCCCCCCGGGGAAAATAACCCCCCCACCCCACCATGTAAGAGCCACTGAGCTGTAGTGATCAAGACAGTGAGGTACTGGCACACGGACAAATAAAACAATGGAACAAAACAGAGAGTCAAGAAATACAACCACACATATATGACCAATAGATTTTTGACGAAGGTCCAAAAACAATTCAGTGGACAGCAAAGATAACAAATGGCACTGGAACAATTAAATACCAATAGACAAGCAAGAAAAAAGAAAAGAAAAAGAGACTTAATTCATACCTCACACCATATACAAAAATTCAAAATGAATTCTATACCTAAATGTAATATAAAAACTTCCAGATTACAAAAACTTATAGAAGAAAATACAGATGAAAATGTCTGTGACCTTAGGTTAGGCAAAGATTTTTTAGTTACGTCACGAAAAGCAGGTTCTATAAAAAATAAATTAATAAATTGAATGTACTCAAAATTAACGACTTCTGTTTCTCAAAATGAACTGTTATAAAAATATAAGACATAGCCCTGGCTGGTGTGGCTCAGTGGATTGAGTGCCGGCCTGTGAACCACAGGGTCACCTACCTGTTCAATTCCCAGTCAGGGCACGTGCCTGGGTTGTGTGCCAGGTCCCCAGTAGGGGACATGTGAGAGGCAACCACACATTGATGTTTCCCTCCCTTTCTTTCTCTCTCACTTCCCCTCTGTCTAAAACTAAATAAATAAAATATTTTAAAAACATATAAGACACAGAGTGGAAGAAAATATTTTGCAATCACATATCTGATAAAGGACTTACATCTAGAAATAAAAAGAACAATTAAAGGCAATAATAAGAAAATGAATAATTAAAAATTCATAAAGGACTGGAACAGATACTTCATCAAAGAAAATACATGATTGGAAAATAAGCATGTGAAAAGATTCTCAGTATCATTGGTTCTGGGAAAGCAAGTTAAAACCACACTGAAGTATCACTTACATTCCTATTAGAATGGCTGAACTTAAAAAGGCTAACCTTGCCAAGTGCTGGTGAGCAGGCGTAGGCACTAGAACTCTTACACACTGCCACTGGGAGTGCAAAATGGAATAATCACTTTGGAAAACAGCTGGGCAGTTTCTTAAAAAGTTAAGTGTATTCTTACACTGTAAATTTGCTAGGGCCACCGTAACAAAATACCACAAGTTGAGAGTCTCAAGCAACAGAATCTATTGCCTCCCAGCTTTGGAGGATGGAAGTCTGAGATGCAGGTGTCAGCAGGCCTAGTTCCCTGGCAGCCCCGCCAGGAAGCCCCACCCCAGGCCTCTCCCCGACCTTCACGTGGGTTGCTGGCAGTCTCTGGTGTTCCCTGGCTTAGAGAAGCATCATGCAGTCTCTGCCTTCATCTTCACATGGCCTCTGTCCTGTGTGCATGTCTCTGTGTCCAGAGTCCAAGGACACCAGCTATTTTGGATGAGGGTCCCCTCATGACCTTATTTTAATGTGATTACCTCCAATAAGGTCCTACTCTAAGGCACTGTGGGTCAAAACATCAACATATCTTTATGGGGAGACTAATTTCAATTCATTACACCTACCATATAACCCAGCCATTTCATTTCTAGGTATTTACCCAAAAGAAATGAAAACATATATCCATGTGTTTAAAGGAACTTTATCCAGAGCCAAACACTGGGAACAAACTAAATGTCAATCAACAAACGAATGAATGAACAAATTGTAGTTTATCTGTACAATAAAATACTACTTAGCAATAAAAGGGAATTATTGGTCCACACAATTACAAAGACAAATCTCAGAATAATTATGCTGAGTGACAGAAGCCAGGCAAAGAGAGATCCATCTTTGGTGATTCCATTTATCTGAAGTAAAGAAAATGCCTGATGATTCTGTGACAGGAAGCAGATCTGTGGTTGCCTGGTGATGGGGCAGAAACTTTCAAAGGGGAGAGATGGGTTGACTATTTTGACTGTGGTGATAGTTTCACAGCTTTAAACATAATTCAATACATATCAAATCGTATACTTATATATAAGTACAGTTTCTCTTATGTTGATTATACTCAACAAAGCTGTTTAAAAAAAAAAACACCTGAGTACTTCTAGCCAAGATGGAGGCATAGGTAGACAGAGTGTGCCTCCTCCAGAACCGAAAGAAAGACAACAACAAATTTAAAATAAAAAAACAACCAGAACTGACAGAAAATCGAACTGTATGGAAGTCCAACAACCAAGGTGTTAAAGAAGAAACACTTACCCAGACCAGCAGGAGGGGCAGAGACAGGCAGCTGAGCGAAGAGGACTCAAAGTGAGACGGGGCTGACAGACCGGCGGTCCCACACCCGCACGCAGATAAACCGGGAGGAACAACTGGGGAGCAAGACAGACCTCGCAGCCCAGGGTTCCAGCGTGGGGAAATAAAGCCTCAAACTACCGATTGAAAACACCTGTGGGGGCTGAGGCGGCAGCAGGAGGAACTCCCAGCCTCACAGGAGGGTCCGTTGGAGAGACCCACAGGGTGTTAGAATGTGCACAAGCCCACCCACCCAGGAATCAGCACCGGAAGGGCCCAATTTGCTTGTGGGCAGCAGGGAAGTGACTGAAATCCAGCAGAGAGCAGAGCAAGCGGCACTGTTCCCTCTCAGACCCCACCCCCACATACAGCGTCACAACGCAGTGATGTTGCCCCACCCTGTTGAACACCTAAGGCTCCACCCCTTACTTTGTATCTGGCGCACCAAGACAAAAAAAAACCCCAATGGCCCAAATGAAAGAACAGTCCAAAGCTCCAGAAAAAATACAACTAAGCAATGAGGAGACAGCCAACCTATCAGATGCACAGTTCAAAACACTGGTTATCAGGATGCTCCAGGAACTCACTGGGTACTTCAACAGCATAAAAAAGACCCAGGCAGGAATAAAGGTTGCATTATGTGAAATAAAGAAAAATCTACAGGGAACCAACAGTGACGGGAAGGAAACCAGGACTCAAATCAACAGTTTGGAGCAGAAGGAAAAAAGAAACATTCAGCCAGAACAGAATGAAGAAATAAGAATTCAAAAAAATGAGAAGAGGCTTAGGAACTTTCCAGACATCTTTAAACGGTCCAACATCTGAATCATAGGAGTGCCAGAATGAGAAGAGGAAGACCAAGAAATTGAAAACTTATTTGAAAAAATAATGAAGGAGAACTTCCCCAATCTGGCAACGGAAATAGACTTTCAGGAAGTCCAGGAAGCTCAGAGAGTCCCAAAGAAGTTGGACCCAAGGAGAAACACACCAAGGCACATCATAATTACATTAGACAAGATTAAAGATAAGGAGAGACTCTTAAAAGCAGCAAGAGAAAAGGAGGCAGTTACCTACAAAGGAATGCCCATAAGACTGTCAGCTGATTTCTCAAAAGAGACCTTGCAGGCAAGAAGGGGCTGGAAAGAAGTATTCAAAGTCATGAAAGCCAAGGATCTATATCCAAGATTACTCTATCCAGCAAAGCTATCATTTAGAATGGAAGGGCAGATAAAGTGCTTCTCAGATAAGGTCAAGTTCAAGGAGTTCATCATCACCAAGCCCTTATTACATGAAATGTTAAAGGGATTTATCTAAAAAAAAGAAGATAAAAAAATATAAACAGAAAAATGACAACAAACTCACAGCTATTAACAACCGGACCCCCCAAAAAACAAAAACAAACTAAGCAAACAACTAGAACAGGAAGAGAATCACAGAAATGGAGATCACATGGAGGAATATCAGTGGGGGAGGGGGAGAGGGGGCAAGAGGTACAGAGAATAAGTAGCATAAATGGTAGGTAGAAAATAGACAGGGGGAGGTTAAGAATACTATAGGCAATGTAAAAGCCAAAGATCTTATATGTATGAACCGTGGACATGAACTAAAGGGGGGGAATGCAGGTAGGAGGGGGTGGTGTGGAGGGAATAAAGGGGGGAAAATGGGATGACTGTAATAGCATAATCAATAAAATATATTTTTTTAAAAAAAGCACCTTATGAATAAAGCAGGGCATCTGATAATACAAGCAGTAAGGCACTGTCATGCTAACCTGACGGCGATTTTATAAAACAGTCGGGACATCCTCCAGAAATGCTACTCCATCACTTAAAGATAGGCTGCTGATGTTTCACAGTAGTTATAGTCTTACAATAGCATCTAAGACGCCATAAAAAGAAATGCTACCACCTAAAAGAGGGATGGTGCTTCAGGCTGCAGAAAGAATACTTGCAATCCCTGTCTATTCCACATAATTAAAGCAGAGATGGGATGAGAAAGGTCTCTCCAGGCTGATTCGCCCTGCCAATGCCAAATCAACTCATTTATTCAACACACATACAGAGCTTTAAAAAAAAAAAAGTGTTTCAAGCTTGGGATAAGGAATGAATTTGATATGTGCCCTATTTATAAGGGAAAGGGTGGAGGCTGCACAGTGTAGTGATAAATTTGATGTGGTCCCTGTCCATGAGGAGCCCCTAGTCTTTTGGGGAAAGGGCAGAGGATGCACATTCCCAAAGTCCCAGCCCACTACTGGGTTAGAGCTCTGTGAGGGAGGTGTGCTCAGTGCCAGAGGAACCCACAGGAAGAAGGGGGATGAGCCTGTCAATTCTGATTCTGTACACAAGTCATCAGAACGTGAATCCATCACAAGTAAATAAACTGCCAGTCTAGGTCAGACTAAGACTATCCAGATCAATGTTCTGTGTCTGACAGTGATTTTCACCAGAAGTATTGGGGGAGGGGGCACATACTGTTATCTTCCGTGGTGCCAGTCTGGAAGTTTGGGACTATTCCCCACAAAATGTAGGGCCCTTATGTTCTATGTCCACAAATGGAAATTTAGCTGAGTTATGCGGGGGGCTAGAAAACAGTGTGAGAAAGGATATAATTAAGTCTATGGAATCAACAGTACTCTAGATAAGATTAAGTTGAACTTGATATATCAATTTAGTGAAACCCATCAGTCAAGCCAATATTTGACAACTTGCAGGCAAAACAACCAATTGATTTGCTATCTTTTTCTTTGTATAATTGGTTGCCTCTTGATGTAGTACAATGGAAGAGAACCTGAATATTTCATCAAAATGGCTGAGAAGCAGAAAGAGAATGAACGGAGGGCAAGCACTGGAATCAGAGACTCTCTAACAAGCTGTTTGACCCTCAGTTGATAAACCTCTCCAAAACTCAAATCTCTTACAGATAAAAAGGGAGGGTAAGAGTACCTATATTACACAGTTGATCTGAGGATTGAATGAGCCAACAATGTGTGTGGTCCCTCATTCATGGTACTTAAAAAATAAATCTTTGTTAATATAACTATAGCCACAGTTATCTGTGTTCTGTATATGTTACTTGCTTTCTAGGTAGGTCTCCAACAGCAAGATCCTTTATCCTTTTTGAGCTTTAATTCACCTAGGTATAAGACGCAAATAATGACAGCTGCCCTACCTAACCCAACAAATTAGTCAAGCAGCAGTTACACTACTTAACAGGTGTGCATCAGGCACTGAGGCTGCAGAGATGAGTAAGACATGATCCCTGCTCTCCAGGAATTTCAGTCCAGTGAAAGAGATAGGCAAGCAGACAGTGGCAATCTAGAATGAAGGTGCTGTAACAGGCAAGACACAGACTGGCATGGAGGACCACAGGAAGAACTCTTACCTAGTAGGAGTCAGGACCGGCTTCTTGGAGGGAAGTTAAGCCACAAAAGGGTTTTTGACAGAGGGAACAGATAGTCCAAGGCTGAAAGGCAAGAAACAGGTTGTGACTTAGCAAACAGCAAGAGCTTAGTTTGGCTGGCAGGTAGAATCTCAAACAGGGAGAGATAAAAGAAATGCTGATGAGGGAAGCAGGGGCCAGACCAGGCAGGCTTCTGAAACTAAATGAACGAGGTCAGGCATTCTCTTGAAGCATCCTGAACACAACACCGGCACTAGAAAGTAGTGTTAAAATGTAAGTGAAAATACTCTGTCATTACAGAGTTTTATTCAAATGCTGCTACTGTCATCAGATATTCAGGAATTCCATGTAAGCGACTGTGTACTGCATAGCTGCTATGGATTGAAGGTTTGTGTCCTCCAAAAATCATATGGTGAAACTCTAACCCCTAGTGTGACAGTGTTAGGATGGGGGGGGGACAGTACGTGGAGAGGGCCTTTGCAAGGTGATGAGGTCCTGAGGGTAACGCCCTCAGGAATTGAATCAGCATCCTTATTAAAGAAACCCCACGGAGCTCCCCTGCCCCTTCCTCCATGTAAGGAAACAGAGGGAAAAAGGACGTCTGTGAACCAGGAAGCAGGCCCTCCAGAGACACAGAACCTGCCGGAGCCCCGGTCTTGCACTTCCCAGCCTCTAGAATGGTGAGAAACGATTTTCAGCTTATGAGCCACCCCGTCTGTAGTGCTGTTGCAGCAGCTTGAACAGACTGAAACAGAGGCCCATCTCCTCATTTCCCCACCCACATCACATGCACACATGCACACACGCCACAAAGAAAACACATCGGCTGCCATGTGATGGCTTGCCATCATGAGTGTGACATTCCGTGCCTGCTTAAGATCTGCAAGAATCTTGGAGGCCACGAAAGGAACCATCGCTGCAGGAACAGCAGTAGAGGCTGGGCTTCTGTCCCAGGTGTCTTCCCCCTGCGTGAAGCAGGTTTGCCTGCAGCACTCAACGTGTGTTGTCAGAAGGAGCAAAGACCCGCTCCGTGTTAAACAGAAGCCACGCTGCTTGTCCTTGGGTGAGTCTCTGTGTGTTGGGTGCGTCAAATCCCTCAATGATCCATGAGGAAATGGAACTACTGGAGCTCCTTGGTGAAAATAAATGGTGCCAATATTTAAAAATATAAATATACCTTAGGACTTGTGTTGTCAACTGTCCATAAACTTTGCTGTCGGGTGGGCAGGTAGCCTCAAAACCCTAGAGAGCTGCCAACTAGTGGTGTCTATTGTCACTAATATGCTACAAAAGGCTTGAACATTTAGTGAAAGGGCAGAAATGGGGGACGTGGGGAGGTGCCACAGGTGTAAATTGGAAGGGATCCATGAGAGAAGAAAGAAGTCTTTGATGCCCGCCAGGGGTATGGTCTACGGGCACCATTTTTAATTGTTCTTTGGGTTGAAACTGGAGGTGTCTGCACCTGAGCCCCTTCATAAGAAATGTTACTCTGGAAAGATTCCCCACATGTGCCTCGTATGAAAATAAAGTATGTTCCCAAGAAGTTCCAAAACAGCAGTTATTACAAGGTGGTCAGCCCATTATGTGAGGTCACACCTGTGCTTTCCATTCTGGAGAAAGAACTGGAGGATTTGCCTCATTAAAGTTGGAAGAGAGACTGCTTTTGTCTTCTGGAAGCTTTTCTCTTGTGAGTTCTCTATGCTTCAGTAATTACAGCTACTTAGCCAAATTGCTTAAAAATGCCCACCTTCCTGGAGCTCTTAAGGCCAGAACAATCATTATGAATTTATAGAAGCTAATTTATTAGTTTTCTGAATCATTATAATAATTATTAGGTTGTAATCATTATAATTTATTAAAATTAATTACAGTTATAAATAAGGCAAATAATGAATCTGAGACTAGAAAAATCTAACTGAAATATATTGCATCATATTCTGGAACGACATACAACACATACCAGAAGTACACAAATCTAAGAGAACTGGCTTTAAATACATGAATTCTTACAGAAAACTCTCTGCTTCAAGTTTAATAGGGTATAGTCTTAGGGAATGGCATAGTGGTAAGAAGCTGTTACAAAAATCTCCCTGCAAAAAAATTCCTAGCATGATCAGTGTATCAGCAAGTAACTGACCAAGTACCTTAGTATTATTTTAAATTACTGAGTTTCTGCCTTAGAAACCTTAACTTCTGATTTACAAATCCTTTCTACAGAATGCTTTTAGAAGTATGAAGACATTCACTAGTCTATGCAAAGCTAGGCTTTAAGGCCTATTCAATGCACAATTTTTCTCGCAGTGATCATATATGCTCACGCTTAACAGATTTTAAGAGGAGAAATAGAATGGATACAGTTTTCAATAGGTTAGGGAGAGGACCACCAAATAGTCAGCAAAACGCAAGGCTGGAATAGCTGCGTCTCTGAATCCTGTGAATCCTGGTAGATGGAATAATAAGCAAAGATGTTACACTGTACTCGAACCGTCAAAATAACATTGCCCTATGCCTGCACACAGTGGTCTCGCTGGAGCCACACAACGAGTTTCTATTTATTACCATCTAGATGACAAGTCCTGAACTAAATGCTGTGAAAAATAAAAACGTACAGGATATGAAATGAATGCTGTCCTTCAGAAGATTTCTGTCTCCCTGGTGAAATAAGAGTTTAAATATCAAACCTAAAATAAATATAATCTAGCGTATAATAAAGGTCCAAAACATTCACCAATCATTAATTTATCCTACATTTGTTGAATGCCTATATGACAAACACTATACCAGGCACTGAGTAGATAAAACGAGTTCCACTTAATCTCTACCCTCAAGAAAACTCAGAGTAAGAAGTACAATTTCACAAATTGTTTTCCATACACACTCAAATTCCCCAAATCACTTTGGCCATTGAACGCTTTTTTCCAGACTTGCGTTCTTCAGAGCAACTTGGGAAATGCTTGTTGCAATCCATGAATGGTATAAAAATTCAAATAAAGGAAATTTATCTAGTTTACAGTCAGAAAGCTTCATGGGTAATATGGGTTTCAGTGGAAAGACGGAATGATGGATAGGCTTTCGACTGGCGGGCAGCTCGGAGGCAAGGAAAGCATGTGAGCAAAGTACACAAGCAAGGCGGTGACAGATAAAAAGACAGAACCGCAGGCCTCTAGGCAGAATACAAGAAAATAAAGTAATAGGTGAGTTCAGACCAACACTGGAGAATCTAAAAACACAACGTGAAGACTTTATTCTCGATTGAGAAAGTAGCATGAGAAAGCCATATCTTTAAGAAGTAACCCAGCCATACCACTTTAGTGTATTCTGCACATAAAGAAAAGAATATGGAATATACTCAAAGAATAACAGAACCTAAACTCTCTCTCAACCCAGAAAAATAAACTAATGTGACTATGGAAACAAAGATCAAAAATGATACTTTGCGCCCTGGCTGGTGTGGCTCAGTGGATTGAGCATCGGCCTGCCAACAAAAGGGTTGCCAGTTCGATTCCCAGTCAGGGCACATGGCTGGGTCGCAGGCCAGGTCCCCAGTGGGGGGCATGTGAGAGGCAACCACACATTGATGTTTCTCTCCCTCTCTTTCTCCTCCTCTTCCCCTCTTCCTAAAAATAAATAAATAAATAATCTTCTTTAGAAAAATGATACTTTGCATAAGAAAGCATGCTAAAACTAGATATAAGCAAGATAAAGGATGCAGAAGATTTTATTCACTTGTTCATAGCACATCTCAGTCTGGGGCATTAGAAAGGTGACCATCAATCATGAGAGCCAGAAATTACCGAACTTGGATCTTAAGAGGAAACACGATATGGCTACAAAACTCTTGAGTTGTGAACTTGGGCTCACTGGGTCCAAACCCCACGGTCATCATGTACAATTTGTTTTAGTTTCATCCAAAGTAGAATGTTGGTTTTGGTTTTATACACTCACTCAATAAGTCTCAACAAAGTATAACTTCAAAAAATTTTATTGCTTTTTTATACTTGATTTAGCCTTTTAACAAATGTATTCCAAACATCTCATATATCAAGTACTGAGCCTGGCACTGAGGTTCACCACTGAGCAAAACAAACATGATAATCGTCCCCATGGAGTTCACATAACTGCGCAAAAGCAAATGTTGTTATTAATGTACAGAAAATTAAGAATACATCCCTCGCAGTATTTTCATAGATCCGCTCAGCACGGCGGATCTAATGTCTTCATAGATGTCAGAACTGAGCAACAAGCATTAATGTACTGTTGATACTGTATTAATACCAGCAACTGGCTTTTGTTGCTCTTCAGAGTAAGTAATAATCATCACGTGCACTTACACACAGAACACCAGAGTCACAGAATTTTGGAAAGTGGGAACAGTTCTACCTCACACTTCTGCACAGAAAGGAACTGCTACCAGAAGAGATCAATGGCTTGTCTAAGGCTCCGTTGCTAGTCAGAGGCAGAAAAGGGACAGCAGCCAAGTGACCCTTCACATCAGCTCTCTCCTCTTTCTAATACACTAGAATGGGCACCATTTGTTAAAACACCCAAAAGACTGAAGATTTTGTGGCAGGCCTATGATACGTAGCTGTCACTTGGCAAAACTGCCCCTTTCCCTTTGCTGTAGTCTTACTCCTCTCACTTGGCTTGGATGAGGCTCATCTGGACTCTCTAACCTCCCATACCACGGGGGCAGTCACATTACACAAGCCCTGTCAATAAGAGTGATTCATCCTCTCCAGACACACTGCCTGGCTCAGGGATGGGCACATGCCCCAAGCTAGGTTAGCTGATGTTCTCTCCAGGATTTTTTGTCAGATTCTCAGAAACGATATTTCTCTTTTTCTAGAATCATGAATCATATGGAATCTGAAAGTCTGGAACTCTTGGAGCAGTGATCTCTGCCACAGGGATGGAGCCTGCTGGGGAAAAAGCAAGTGAAGTAGGACCAGGCAGGAAATGTCATGACTAAGTCACCAAGATGGAGCCTTGCCTGATGCTAGGCATCATGCCTATAGACATTTATATAAAATGAGCCAATCAATGCCTTTCCTTAATCTAGCTGACGTTTCTTCACTTAGAACTTTTTTTAAAGTCCCCCAAAATTCACATACTAACATCACCTTCCAAAACACACTTATTACTACCACCTACAACTTAAAATGTCTTTGTTGTACCATCAGAAAAATCCATAAACTTGCTGGGGCTGGTGTGGCTCAGTGGATTGAGTGCCAGCCTGCAAACCAAAGCCTGCCAGTTTGAAACCCAGTCAGGGCACGTGCCTGGGTTGAGGACCAGGTCCCCAGTAGGGGTCGCGCAAGAGGCAACCACACATTTGATGTTTTTCTCCCTCTCTTTCTCCCTCCTTTCTCCTCTGTCTAAAAATAAATAAATAAATAAAATCTAAAAAAAAGAAAAATCCATAAACTTGATGGTCAAACCAAGAGTCTCTAAGAGTTCTAACAGGAAATGTTAAGGATGATTTATTATTACCTATTTAACAAGTTTCCAAGAAAAGCAGCACAGTGTGGTAGGCAAGATCATGGCTTTGAAGACGTATGTACTTGGGTTACAAGTCAAATCCTGGCTTTGCTAGGTACCGGCTGTGTGGCCTTGGGCAAGTAACTCAGTCTCTTGGTTTCTCATCTCATGAGGCCTAAATAACATGATGTGTATATGAGGTGCCTTGCAAATTGCCTATCCCACAGTAAGCACTAAGTAAATAGCAACTATTACTGCTGATATTATTATTTATTATGGTTGATGTTCATAATAGTGGTGACAAGTAGTAACTACATGCAATTACTGTGCTAAGCATGCAGGATGCAAAATGGAATAAGGTGCAATTCTTGCCTTTCAAGGAAGAACAACTGTTCAGAACACTGATGTGTGTCAAATAAAGGAGAAGAGCCACAAACATTCCGGAGTCCAGGGAAGAAGGAGATAACCATGAACTCGAGTGGTTGGCAAAGATTCCATTGCCTGAAACTTCTATTGTAAGTAAAATGCGTTATTGGTCCTATTTCTGCCAGCAAACATACATTGGAGCCAATCTAAAAACATGGAATATAAAAAGTGAAAGAAGCCTCAACTTTTACAGGTAGAGAAACAGAAGCCCCTAAAGAAAAGAGGCTTGCCCAAGTCACACCGGTAGCCACTGAAAAACCAAGCTGGGAAAGCAAAGTGAAGCTCCCGATGGTCGAGGCTTCTGTGGTGCCACTCTGAAAGGAGTAGCTACCCTGCTTCCCTACGGAACTCACCGTTTCCATACGGAACTCACCGTGCCTGTCCTCCATCTCAGCTCGGGTCTGTTCAAGGATCGTATCACTTCCTGTGGCCTCCGTTGTTGTCACTGGTTAATTGACCTGAATTCAACATCTTTACTGTTGCCATTCGTTTTAAAAGGTTCAATTGGCAGTTTGCTGAAAGACACTTCATTTTTCTCCTAATAGTACCAACCTCGATCTCTAAATTGTTCTTCTCATCAGGGGATCAGGCACAGGAAGTGGAATTGCTCTCCTGCTTTGATATCAATCTTGCTTCCTTGAGGAAAGATCTGCCCCAGGCAGTGGGGTCCAGCCCCTCCACCTGAGATTTCAACTCCCGCCTGCGGAAGGCCGCCCTGTGAACTTGAAACAGAATTCCTAGCACCAGGTTAGCATCCAGCCTAGGGGAAGGCTGAGTTCTGATTTACCTTGCAACTTCTTTTCTGATGCTTAATATCCTGTTATCTCTAAATTTTCAGAATGAACTTTTTCCACAGTTCAGAGTTTTCGAAAAATAAACTCACAGTGTCTACGACTGCTCTGGTGTCTCAATCAGCCATACAGTCAGAATGTCTTCCAGGACATCCTATGTCCCTGATCCAAACCCAGTCCATATTTCTAAGGATCCATTCTAGAAAGTCAAACTATCCAGCCATGAATTTGAATTTATTTTCTGAAACTTCAGGCTCACCAACAAATCACAGGAAAAGGTACATTTTTCCCACTCTTCGATACCCTTGTGGCTCTCTATTGTTCTGTCACCAGCTGGATTATGGTCCACTAATGGTGGTGGATTCCAAAGAGACAGAAGGCTGCTTTCAATCCATTTATTATTTTAATGACAAAGAATCACCCCATACGCCTTATTAAAACCTCATTTACTCTAGAAAAAATAGAGGTACCAGACATTTAAGCAGGAACAAGGCAATATCAACATCCGTCAAAGCTGAAAGAGTGGAGTGGAAGGAGACCTGGCAAGGTGGTCCTGGCAGGCGGATGACCACCCCAGAATGGATCAGCAAGAGCTGTTAGCATTAGCTACCACATCAACTAACGCTCATTTTATCAGAAATGTAAAACCTGACATACTTGTTCTCAAAATTGAGAATATAAGGAGTTACCTCTGTGCAGTCAAAACAAGAGAAAAATGAATGAGTAAAACAAAATTCATGCAGGGATCTTAGAGATCACTTGTTATACTTTTAAAATGTGTGAACTAAAACCCAGAATGGAGAAGTAACCAAGGCTCTCTACCCAAGACTCTTTGTAAATGGCCTTAATGTCATTTAAAAATGATTTGCCAATACCTGCCATTCCAGTCTTGGCTCTGTCACTTATTAGTTGCATGATACTAGACAATTTGCTAACGCTAAACTTCTCCACACCTCGGCTCCCTCATCTGTAAAATGGGGATAACCAGAGTGCCTGCCTCCTGATGCTGTATGGATTACTGAAATATGTACATAAAGTGCTAATCACATAGTAAGCATTTAATAAATGGGAGGCCTTACCATTATTCTTTATAACATACAGTGTTAGTATAATATATTGGGGAGACATGTCAACCCAGACTCCTCTCTCCCAATCCTCTGTTTCTCAGTCTCTTCCCCCATCTTCCTGTCACAGGTGGACCCTGCACACACAGAATGTGGAGTCAAGGGATGTGGGTTTCCATCTCAGCTTTGCCACAGACCAGGCCAGGTGATCTTGAGCAAGTCCGTTTACCAATCTAGGCCTCGGACTTCTCATCGATGAGAGGGAGAAGGGGGACCAGTGGGACCTATGGACCTAAACACCACTACTATTAAAAGGACTTGAAAATCTAGACCGTTGACCAGCTCCCCAGGCCATTTTCCTGGGTTTCCAGTCAGTGGGAAAAGCTCCTCGTGTTGCTCAGCCCCACAGAGAGTGTCTCTCTGGGGCTGGGAGAAGGCGGTGGCTCTAAGCTCAGCTCTCCACAGCAACATCACTTTCTGGGAGTTACTGGGAAAACCAGGGAACAACTTCCCATGGTTTGATAAAGCCTGGGCCTCCCGAAAGACCCCACCTATCTCAGACTCTCTCCTGTGGCGACTTACCACAGACACTTACGATGCTGCGGCACCCTGCCAGCACCATGACAGCTTCTGTCCCACTCTCGAAGGACCTTAGTAACTGAGGAGTGTGAGGACAGGTGTTGCGGAAGAGACCCACTACAGTCCCACCAGAGCATTTCACTTTTAAAGGCCTTTGTTTGCAATAAATGGATGTCACCAAAAGAGACAGAGTGAAGTCTGAAAATGAAATTCAGAGTACTCGACTCTTTATGATGGTCTCTGAAGTCCTACCAGATTTTATATTTTTTTTTAAGATTTTTTATTTATTTTTTAGAGAGAGGGGAAGGGAGGGAGAAAGAGAGGGAGAGAAACAGCAATGTATGGTTGCCTCTCACATGGCCCTCACGGGGACCTGGCCTGCAACCCAGGCATGTGCCCTGACTGGGAGTCGAACCGGGACCGCTTGGTTCCCAGCCCACACTCAATCCACTGAGCTACACCAGCCGGGGCCAGATTTTATATTTTAACATGGGCATGGAGAATTTCTTACATGCCAGGTGGTGTTCTAAGAGCTTCACCCAGACTACCTCATTAAACCTTCACCACAGTCCTGGGAGGCAGGTACTTAATTGACACTATTTAACAAATGGGGAAATGGAGGCACGACCGCACCACAATCAAGCCTGTCATTTTCCAGCAAATATTACCTACCCAGCCACTGCAACTAAGATTCAATCTGCCAGTCATAGTTATCTTGTGTGGTTTTGATATAGATTTTTTTTTCTTTTTTAGGCAGTGTTTGGCTACCCTTCTATAGGTTTTAATTGAGCCTTCTTCATGTCTATATAGCAGATGCATGAAATCATTAAGTACTATTGAAGAAACCTCAACAGGAATATCGATTTTTCCCCCACAGTTCTTCCCTGACATGGTTATTACTGACCATTTAGACACATGCATGCTAAAATAAATTGACCTGGTATGTCCTGCTAAATACAATCTGAGTGATCTTTGATTGCCCAGTTTTACATCCTCGGATAAATGACATGGGGGGGGGGTAGGAAACAGGGAAACATTTGTCATTTTTGCTAGTAATCTGAGATCATATGATGCAGAGATTCCTTCTCTCTTCTGAATATCTTTTCTAACATGAATTATCATTTAAATGTAAGTGCCTTGGTTCCTGTATTAGGGTTTTCCAGCAAAACAGAACCAATAGGTTAGAATATATATAGATCCAAAAACCTGAAACCAGGAGAAGCAATGGTATATGTAAGTTTCAGTCCAAGGGTAGGAAATACTAAGGTCCCAGCTCATGCAGTCACCAGAGAGAGCAAATTCGTCCTTCCCCAACCTTTTCGTTCTATCCAGGCCCTCAGCCAATCGGACAAGGCCCACCCACATTGGAGAGAGCAATCTGCTTTACTTGGTCTATGGATTCAAGTGGTAATCTCACCTGCAAAGAACCTCAGAGACACACCCAGAAATGATGAACCAAACACCTGGACACCCCTAGCAGACACAAATCCAACCATTACAATGTCATAGTTCCTGTAAGCTAAATGACACTGTTTAAAGTCAAACTGTACAATATTAAGAAATAGTAAAAATTTAGAATGTTTTTCTCTCAAAGAATTCAGGAAGAGGGATCATCTTTTGGGTTGCAGAAACTCCTTTAGGCCCGAAATCATGTTATGCAGCCTACGTTCCCCTCAAAATGTACAGTGGTTCTTAGAATGTAGGGGACACAGCATAACTAATGTAGGGAAATATGAAGTCATGAGCATTTTTAGGGAATGATGAAATCAGCTCATTCACACTGAAATTTAACTTATAAGCAAAGCGCTTATGAATAGAGAACCCACTACATGCAAGTTTGGTATTTAATGGCTGAATATCAACTGGAATGAACGCCACTCTTCCCAGAGAGCTATTCACGCAGATCTTCAGCTCAGACCAAATGAATAGCAACTGTGGCCAACATCTTAATTTTTTCCCTTGTTAAATTACCATGGAGATGAATTTTAGCAACTTAATCCACCCAGCTTAAACTAATTCTTCATTAAAGTGTAACTTTCTCCCATAGGGAAACTTCTAAATCCAACAGATATAAGCATGAACACCTCCGATTTGTTTTAATTATTTTTCTTAAATGAGAAGCTGAGCACATTTTGACAAGGATTAAATCACCTTAGGTCTCACAAATTTTTTTATTCTCAAACCTAATCCATGGTCTCTCATGTTGCAATTCTTTTGCAACGGGAGGAAAATCATTTCTGTATCACTATGGGAAAAGCATTTAAGTGACCAAGAAAGGCTTAGACCTCCTAAAATCTACTAAATTCAATATTAATATCCTAAAAGGCTACGGATTACATTTTCCTTAAATCTCAAATGAGCAAAAAGTTATTTTGAAAAGTGAAAACAGAAGAATGAGAAGACAAGCCACAGAATGGAGGAGAATATAAAGGGCTGTTAACCAAACTATACAAGGAACTCTTAAAACTCAACAATAAGAAAATTAACAACCCGATTTAAAAATGAGCCAAAGATCTAAACTGACACTTCACCAAAGAAGATAAGAAGATGATAAATAGTTACATAAAAAGATGCTCAGCATCATTTGTTATTGGAAAATTGCAAATTAAAACAATGAGATACCACTACACATCCATTAAAATGGCAAAAATCCAAAATACTGACAACACCAAAAGCTGGCTAGGATGTGGGCTAACAAGAACTCTCACTCATTGATGATGATAAGACAAAATATTACAGACACTTTGGAAGACACTTAGGCAGCTCTTGCAAAACTAAACATACTCTTACCATATGGCCCTGCAATCATGCTCATTATTATTCACACAAATGATTGGAAACTGTGTCAACAGAATAACCTACACGCGATGCTTATGGCCACTTTATTTACAATTGCTAAAAGTTGGAAGCAACCAAGAAGTCCTTCAGTCGGTGAAGAATATATAAGCTGTGGTAGATCCAGATGCTGGAATGCTAAGTACTAAAAAGAAATGAGCTATCAAGCCACAAAGACATGGAGGAACACAAAATATGTAATATTAAGTGATGGAAGACCATCTGAAAAGGCTCCATACTATATGAGTCCCACTATATAATATTCTGAAAGGTAAAACTATGGAGACAGTAGAAAAATCAGGGGTCGCCAGAAGCTGCGGGGGGGGAGGGATGACTAGGTGGAGGACAGAGGATGTTTAATTCAGGGAAACTTCTGGAGGCTACTATAATGGTAGATACAGGTCATTATGTACTTGTCAAAACCCACAGAATGCACATCACCAAGAGTGAACCGTAATGTAAACTACAGACTTTGGGGGATAACGGTGTGTCACTGCAGTTACATGGATGGTAACAAACGCTCCACTCTGGTGAGGGGTGTCCCAGAGTGTACCAGGGGTGTCCCACTGGGTGCAGGCAATATATGGAAACTCCCCTTACTTTTTCTCATTTCCTGCAAACCTACAACTGCTCTAAAAAGTAGTTTATTAAAAGCATAGTTTGAACACCTTCTAAACCTCCAAATCCACTCTCATACTGTATCCAAGTCCTTTTATTTTAAATTTATCTGTTTATTGTTTTTTTTTTTATATTTTTATTTATTTATTTTTAGAGAGGAGAAGGGAGTGAGAAAGAGATGGAGAAAGCAATGTACGGTTGCCTCTCACATGGCCCTCACTGGGGACCTGGCCCGCAACCCAGGCATGTGCCCCGACTGGGAATCGAACCGGGATCGTCTGGTTCCCAGCCCGCGCTCAATCCACTGAGCTACACCAGCTGGGCCTATCTGTTTATTCTTAATAAAAAAAATAACTCTTACAAAATCCATCATTCTTTCAGAATTACCTATTAAAATGGATTTTTAAAAAGTGTCTACTCTTTAACCCAGCAATTACACTTAAGGATAATAATCCCAAAGAAATGGTTTTACACATGGACCAGAAATGTTCCCTGGCTGGTGTGGCTCAGTGGATTGAGCACCAGTCTGCGAACCAAAGGGTCACCAGTTCGATTCCCAGTCAGGGCACATGTCTGGGTTGTGGGCCAGGTCCCTGGTGGTGGGGGTGGTATATGAGAGGCAACCACACATGGATGTTTCTCTCCTTCTCTTCCTCTCTCTCTAAAAATAAACAAAATATTTTTTAAAAAAAAGAAGGAAATGTACATGAGGGTGTCTACTGCAACACTGCTTCCAATGTAAAAGCATTAAAGCAACCAAATGTCCATCAATGGGAGGACAGCTACATAAAATATATTTCACCAGATCATAAAATAATAAAGTGAAGCTTTGTGGGATCATATGAGAAAATACTCAAGGTCTATTATGTGAAAAAGAAAAATTGCAAAATAATACATGTACCACAGGTTCCTATTGGTAAGTAACTGCATGAAAATCTACGTAGTTTGATAGTTAACCATGTTTATAAAATAAATTGGGAAAGTTTTAGAAGGATAAACCCCAAACTGCTATTAGTTTTTACCTCTGGAAAAGGGAGTAAAGTTGGGAGAAAAGTATATGATTTAATAGAGTACCATTAACTATAGTCGCCATGCAGTACCTTAGATCTCCAAAATTTACTCATCTGGCACAACTGAAACTTTGCGCCCTTGACCCCCCTTTTCCCCAGTCCCCAAGCCCTGGAAACCACCATTCTACTCTCTGCTTCTAGAAGTTCAGCATTTTTAGATTCCACAAGTAAGTGGTATCATGTACAATTTGTCTTTCTGTGCCTGGCTTATTTCACTTAGCTTAATGTCCCGCATGAACTATATCTTTAAAGCAGCCTCAGAAAGATGGAAAAACTGAAATGGGAGGAAAGCACTTTTATTAAAATACTAAAAATTTTAATATCCACAATGGGAACACTGACCTCTAATAAAGCATATACATCACCTTTGAATTATTTCCACTTTTACATGTGTGATCAAGTGTGAAAGTCTGCTTTTAATTTACTTTACAAGACCTTCTCCATAATCTTCTCCCCAAACTACACAGTGCATTATTAAAGAAATAAAATAAATCAGACCCCACATAATTCAGCATCTAAGGCAGACCTAAAGAGCCAAGCCAACAAGAAAGATCTTAAGAATGGCGGCATGAGAAACAGTCTTCACACCCCTGAGCCTCAACGTGAGCACCAATCCAAAACAGCCACCCTGTGCCCTTGTCTTCAAAACTTAGAAACAAGGGTTAGACAGCACTTCTTATTCAATTTCCAAAACAGCACATCACCCATGTCAGAATATGGACACTTAGTCATTTTTTTTTAAATAAAGACTTCAGCATGATTTGATGGGCACCTACTTTGAAATTTCAGCTAATGTTATTAGAATCTCTGTGGTTGGGTGATACTAGGGTAAGAACAACTTCTTAGAACCATGTTGTCCATTATTGTTTGGTTATCAATATAGATTAAATGGCACAGGCAGACTGAGAACACATCTTGAGCACGCCTGGAGTCCATCCCAGGCTCACCCTTTCAGATTCTTACATGAGAGCATGCACGATACCATTTAGAGTAAGTACCAAAAACTCAGGCGCATCTAGAGACATGAGCTTTGAAAATATAATTATGTAACATCCCATTCATTTGATGGCCTTTCTTGTACTTTAGAAAAAATAAGTTCAAAAAACTTGGACAAAAATCAAACTCAGGGATTCTGTATTTTCTGTACAAAACAGTGGTCCTCAACTAGGGGCATTTTGCCACCCCAGAGACATTTAGTAATGTAATGTCTAGGGGCAATCTCAGTTGTTACGACTGAGGGAGGAAATTGCTACTGGCATCTAGTTGATGTTTAGCAACATCCCACGCTGCATATGACCGTCCTCTACAACAAACGATTTTCTGGTCCAATATGTCAACAGAGTCGTGGTTCAGAAACATTACTGCAAATTAACAGTTCTGTCATTTTTCCTTCCCTCGCACAAGTGAACTTAGGTGAAGACTTGTCCGTAGTCTTTACCTTCGCCTCTTCACCTCCCACTCACAACACATCCCGCCCCAGCCTGGACTCCACTCCCCTCATCCCAACAAATCAGGTGTCTCTGATGTCACCAGTGAGTGCCTGTCACCCAGTCCAGTGACTACTTCTCATTTTATTTGACCTCCTTGCGAAAGAGTCTTTGCTAAATTCTCCTGGTTGTCCTTTCTTTCTTCCCTGTCTGTCTCATTTCTAAGTTTACCTTCTTTATGTGGCAGTTATGTGCAGAGCCCCATGATCTACTTCTAGGCCCTCTCCCCGTTAACTTTTCTCAAGGTAACTGGACTAGTTCCCTATTGTTGCTATAACAACTTCACACACAATCAGTGGCTTAAAACAACACAAGTGGATTATCTTCTAGTTCTGGAAATCAGAATTCCAAAATGGGTCTTACTGGACTAAAACCAAAGTCTCAGCAGGGTTTTGTTCCTTTCTGGAGAACCAACACGAAAATCTGTTTTCCTGCCCTTTCCAGCTGCTAGAGCTGCTCCTGCTCCCTGACTAGAGGCTCCCATCACTTTAAAAGCCAGCGATGACTGGCCAGGTCCATTTCACATCATATCACCCTGGTAACTGTCTCTTCTGCTGCTCTCTTCCACATTTAAGAACCCTTGGGATTGCATTAGTACCACCTAGACAATTCAGGATAATCTCCCAATACAGTCAGCCGAATACTAACCTAAATTCTACCTGCTTTCTCCCCCACCCCCCATTGCTATGTAAGGTAACACAGGCACAGTTTCTGGGAACTGGACATGGACATCTTTGGGAGGCCATTATTCAGACTACCACAGTAACTTACCTTCAATCACCATCTGCACCCGATTCTAGCTTTTGAATCTCTAGTCTAGATTTCTCTTCTGAACTCCAGACCCATACACTCAAGTGTTGGAAAGTCTATTCCCAAATCAAACTCAGAATCTTTCTCCCTGAAGATGTTCAGTCCTTGGCGAGTGTTCCCAGAGTCGATGGACTGCATCATCAGCCATTCAGTTATGCCGCTAGCAACGTGAAGCTGGCCATCCTTAACAGCTCCTTTTCCTGTACCTCCATTTTCAATCCACTAAGTCTTTCTACCTTCTAAATAGCTGTTTCTGGCTCACTACCAAGTCCTATTACTTTCTAGATATATCATGAATTCATCTCCTCTTATTATCTCCATCCACCCCTGCCCCGAATTTACCAGATGTCCTTTTTGGAACCTAAATCTGATCAAGTTACCCCCCTACTTATATTGTTTAAATGCTCCCTGTTTTCCTCAGGGAAAACACAGAACCCTGGGAAACGGCTCTGATGGGTCTGGCTCATGCATCCCTCCTCCTGCCTCACCCAGTACCGGCTCACACGGCTCTTCTCTCTGCACCCACCTCTCTCCTCACAGGACCTGGGCATGCACTCTCCTCTTCCCAAGATGTTTTCCATTTTTCTCTCACTCCATTTCACTGCTACTCATCCTCAGCTCACAACTTAACCTCCCCCTCTTGGGGGAAGCCTTCCCTGAGAGCTTTCACGCAAGCCTTAAAGCACCATGTCCGCCTCTTTTGTAGCACTCAGCGTAGTTCTGATTTCAAACTTCCTTGTGGGATTATTTCATTAATAGCTATACACCTCCACCCACTTTGTCGCATGTCCCACGAGAGCAGGACAGTGTCTGTGCTCAGCGCTGAAGCCCAATACCTATTCGTTAAATGGGTAAATAAGTGACTGAATCAATGAGTAAGATGTCTGTCACGATACACAGTCACAGCAATAATCAGCTAGTCATCTTGTTATCTGTTCATTCAACAAAGATTTACTGAAGGTGCCTTTGTTTGAAATACCAGTGAACTGTTCGATTTTATTTGCTAGTTAGGTCCTCTGATTGCATGAACAGAAGTTTAACGACTGTACTGTAAGCCGAAGGGGAAAGAAAAACGCTCTTCCGGCATGCCTTGATTTCCCCTCAAGGTATCATTTCCTTCCCCTGAGAGAAAGCTGGGCCGCTCTCCGGGGATGTGGCTTGACTCTCTGTCCTATGCATCATTGGCAACAATTCTCCAAGCTGCTGGTGGCAGCTGTGGACATTCACTGGAAAGAACAGCAGACTTCACCGTGGCATTGACTTGCATGATGTTTTCCTAGTGCTTAAGGGGTTCAGTCATGTGTCAGAGCTGCTCATGTTAAGTGATCTATTACGTGTCATGATGTCCAGAAAGGTCATCTGTCACATTGTAGGCCAGAAGTGTCAACTCTGTTTAATATGATATGAAGCCAAACTCCCAAACTAACTGGGGAGAAATTGGCATATGTCACTGCTGACTGATCAAAAGCTGTCAGTCTCAGTTCACACCCACAGCTGCACAAACGAAGCTCCCGGCTTTACCCAGTGCGTGAACTAAATGTGCAACCATTGAAAAGTCTATGATGTAGTGTCATTGAATTTTAATAGTTACAGCGTTATTGGCTTCATCTTACAAAGAGTAAAAACTAGTAATACCTACAATGAGTATTGTTATGACTGAGTGGAAACTCTTTTTTTGGAGAGAGGCTCTAAAATAAAAACTTTTGGAAGAAGTAAGTGAACATAGTAAATCTGCTGAACAAGAAAGATTTTTAACCATAAAAAGCCCAAGAATTTGTTTGCAGGTATGGCTGCATGATATTTGTGAGGATCTCAGATGATTCCCAAGTTAGCCAGAGATAACATCTAGCTTGAAATATCTAGCAGTATTTAGCTTGAAAGAAAAATCATAACATCAATTAAGTTGAAATCAAGTTTAGTGAAATGTCCCTGAGGGGAGGGGATAAAGACTCTTCAAGAATGCTGCAAATAAATTATCACCACACTCACCAACAATGGCAATTATAAGAATTAATTATAAGGAAAAATAATACAAGTTAAATATTTGTGCTAAAAAAGAATGTGCATGCAGTATATCTGAGATAGCTTGATAACCCAAAAGCTATCAGCTGGGTTTGCTTTTAGCCTTTGCCCAAGATATTTAAGAGTAAAGAGAAAGTATGTGCTTCAGGCTAACATTTCATCATTGATTTCTACAATCTTTAGGTTTCCCTTTTTGTGTGTTTTCCTGGCTACAGTCCAAGTCATTTCACCAATAACCTAGAAGGTTGTTAAGATGATTTCTATAGCTGAGATATAAGTTGTCTCCTTTAGAGAACACGCAACTGTATAAAACTTTCAAACAGACTAAGATCTTGCAGAGACTCAAATCCTCCTGCCCTTTAGACAAGTACATGGAAAGACAAAGCAGTTGAACTACTTCTCCAGAACATGCAGTTGTCGCCAGAGCAGGCTGGGACTGAAGTCACCCACTTAGAGTTCTGCCTCTTTTCAATACATCATGACACCTCCCACAGCACTAAATTCTTTCAGATGTGATTACTCTTTATAGTCTTTTGCTCGAGCTGCATGACTGCCTCCTTACACTTAAAAGAGACATTAAAAGACCTGAAGAGCACAAACCATAAAAAAGAACTGATACACTGACAACAGTATAATTTAGAAGTTTGGTACCACAAAGGACACCATAAACATAATAAAAGACAACCTACAGATGAAGAGAAGACATTAGTAATGTCATAATCGGAAACGGACTAGTCTCCAGAATATGAAAAGAGCTCCTATAATTCAAAATAGAAAAAATAACTCAACAGACAAAAAAAAATGGACAAAGTATCAAGAAGCAATGCATGGATCAAGGAAAACAAATGGACAATAGATGAATGAAAAGATGCTCAACTACACTGGTAACTAAAAAGATGGAAAGTAAAACCATAGACAGAATCAAATTTACAGAAAAAACTTAAAGTTTGACGTCAGCCAGGTCTGGTAACGCTGCAGAGCTATGGGAAGTGTCACATACTGCCTTCAGGAGTTTAGGCTGGTGCCATGCCTTTGGACAATCACTGACAATAAAATAGCAAAGGTGAAAATGCTCACACCCTACAACCCGGCAACTAGATCAGTGGTTCTCAACAAGGAGAGGAGTGGCTCACATATGGGGGACATTTGTCAATGTCTGGAGACATTTCTGATGGTTACATCTGTGTCGGAGAGGGTAGGGGACAGAGGGGACATCTACTACTGCAATCCAGGGGGCAGAGGGGCTGCTACACATCCTATAGCGAATAGGTCATCCCGATCCCCAAAGGTCATATGACTCAAAGGGTCAGTAGTGCTGAGGTGAGGAAACTGTAGTGGCTTGAAAGGTGGCTCCCAGAAGATTGGTCTACCTGAAACCTACACGTGACCTTATTTGGGAAAAGGGTCTTTGCAGGTATAATCAATTTAAGGATTTCAAAATGAGAATATCTTTTATTACCCAGGTATGCCCAAAATCCAATGGCAAGTGTCCTCATAAATGAGAAGACACAGACAGAAGGAGAGAGACACAGAAAAGGCCAGTTGGAGACGGAGACTGGAGGAGACAGCCTCGGGCCAAATAATGCCAATGGCCACCAGAGGCTGGAAGTGGCAACCTACGGAATCTCCACAAGAGCCTCTGGAGGGTGTGACCGACCTGGCTTTGGCTTCTGGCCTGCTGAAGAGAAGAACAATTCTATTGTTTTAAGTCACCCAGTTTGTGGCGATTTGCTGTGGCAGCCCAGAGAAATGTACACACTGTCCCAGACCTACACTCCAGAGAGACACTCGCCTGTGTGTGGGAGGGGAAAGGGGCTGGGCTGGCTACTCAAGCCCATGCTAGTAAAAATCCTGGAACAACCTGAATTTTTATCAAGAGGAAAACAGAAAAAGGTATGGAAGTATAATCACTTGGTACTCTAGAGCAATAGTACATTCAAAAATGTATTTAGAGAATAAAAGTCAGTTCAGAAGGGTATATAGGGAATGATATCATTTATATGAAGATTTCAAATCTATGTTATATAATATTTATCGATATCTGAATATCTCAATCTGTGGCAAAAGCATAATGTGCATGATAAACAGTGAACCCACAGTGGTTATTACTCCTATTAGGGACACAGAGGAAAAGGAGAGAGAGAAGTGCATAGAAAGCTCTCCATTTACATCTGAAATATTTAGTCTTTAGCTAAAATAAAAAGAGATGGTAATGATTTGGCACAGTAACAAGATCTGATAAAGCTGGGTGTTAGGTATGTTGTAATACATTCTTATCTACTTTAAATCATTTGTGATAAAAGTTACTGTTCAATGTTTGCAAGACAAGGAAAATGTGTGCTGTGTAAGATACATTCAACTGCTGTTGACAGGTGTCGGGAGAAGAGTGGAGTGAGAAATTACGAGGAAACAGGATGCAGGTGGGCACTTGGTCCAAAAGCGATGGAGCTCTTGAGAGCGGGGCCATCACTGCACATGCACTCCCCTTTCTACTGTCGTCCTCCGAGGCCCTCCCTCCTTCCCCTTCTTCTCCACCTCCCATGTTACTCGATTTTGGTGGAGAACATTCTTTTTTTTTACATAGTCTCAACTCTTTATTGATTGACTACCTATCTATCTATCCGTCTATCCGTGTTTTACTTTCAAAGAAATGTGTACAGAAATTATGAGTATATTTACTGTAAAAAGATGTCACATTCTTCTATCTAAGAATTTAGAGGCAGCATATTTCCCTATTGAATTTACTGGGGTGACACTGGTTAACAAAATTATACAGGTTTCAGGTGCCCAGTTCTACAACACATCATCTGTACACTATATTGTATGTTCACCACCCCAAGTCAAGTCTCCATCCATCACCACTTATCCCCCTTATACGTCCTCCACCTCCCCCACCCCTCCTCCCCCTGGCAACTGCCACCCTGTTGTCGGTGTCTGTGAGTTTCTTATGTGACCTCCTTAGTTTTTTCCTTTTCAAATCTGGTTCACAATAGGATCTGTGACAGTTGTCAAAGAGGGCAAAGTAAGGACGGGGAGACCTCCATCTCTGCTGCTTCAATCACTAACAGCCAACCTGAAGATTTGCATCAGTGACTTACACTGCACTCACCAACTCCCCAGATTTGGAGGCACTGCAGCTATAATATTTTACATGGGACCTCTGAGCAGAGGAACAGAACCGTCTTATCAGCGTGGCTGGGTCCTGGCTGGGGTTCCTCTAGGAAGGCAAGATGTGTTGAGCAACACGAACGGCTTTTGTGGGCCCAGAATAGCTTGCGATTATGCACAAAGCACGCTCTGGTTTGTGATTATGAACCTCATCAATATACACCAAAAGAAGAGTCAGGAAAGGTATCTGATGGGGAAAAAATATAACTGAAAACTATGCTTCTGGTTTGTGGGGAAGACGGGCAGTTTGGAAGTGTTTTTGGAAAGTGGAACAACCCAGATTGCCTAACAGCCCAAAATACCCAGGCAATTGCTCACCCTTCCTTTTCAGATTTTCTCTCACGGCAAAGACTAGATTTTGCTACCTGAGTGATTGGCTTGAAATAATTAGGGAGAAAGCGCTGTAACATCTGTTCTTTTGGCCATAACAACTGTTATAAAAGGAATTCCTTCACTCATGAATTTTTATATTAGATGAGGCACTTCCAAATGTGGGATGGAAATACAGAGCTATTCTTTAAAAAGAAAAAAAAACCCAATCTATTTCCATTCTTGCAGCTCATTACCTTTCTCTGTCCACTACATATAATCTGTTCCAAGATTCTGAATTAGAACTGTATTTATAGCATTATTCTTGCTAACCTTGATGTTAACCCCAAAGCTCCTGGACAAGTGCTATCTTTGGGCTTTGCATATAATTTATTCCCCCTCAAAATGTACTCACTAGAGTAGAAATGAAATATTTATTTATGCAATTATCTGTTTCCTGTGCATCTACCTAGGTAAACTGGAAGCCTCCTAAGGGCTGGGATAGCAACTACCTTGTTCAACCATTGTGTATGAGTGCACAGCCCAGAGCTGGCCCCATGCTAGGTGCTTATAATGGACTGAATTGTGCCCCCCCCCTACAAAATCATATGTTGAAACTCTAACCCCCAATGTGACTGTATTTGGAGATAGAGGCCTTAAGGAGAAATTAAGGTTAAAGGAAAAACCATAAGGGTGAGACCCCAATCTGATAGAACTGGTGTCCTTAGAAGAAGAGGAAGAGGCACCGGTGCTCTCTCTCCATCGGTGTGTGCACCAAACAAAGGCCGCACAGCACACAGGCAGCCGTCTCTGAGCCCAGAAGACAGGTCACACCAGGAACCACCCTGATGGCATCTGGATCTTAGACGTTTAACCTCCAAAAGAGGGAGAAAATACATTTCTGTTGTTCAAGGCATCCTATATGTGGTATTTTGTTATGGCAGTCTGAGCGATCACATCATTCAATAAATGCTTGCAGAATAAATAGTGTTGTAATGATGATGATGATGATTACAATAAGTCACAGGCTGATACAACATAAAAACTAAGTGTACAAAGGTATAAGCTATTGAACCAATGTTAAAAAACTCAAATTTAGTTCTTCCTAAATACACAAAGTAATTCTTATCTGCAGATCAAAGATATTTAAATTATTTAACAAGAATAGATGGAGAAAAACAAATTTCATTCTTGATTGGCTTATGCTTTAAGCAAATGGAAGTATTTTATTCCAATTTTTAAAACATACTTAGCCTTCTTAATCCATTTCGGTAATTTCCATGATTAGTAAATAACAATTCAAAACGTTCATACAATCCAACAAAGGTTGAGTAATTCTACATCAAAATTCCTTGATTGCTTAAGGCCTTTATACACTTGAACACAAAACTGAAAAGTGAATGATTAAAATTCCTTTAGGACAAAGGCATTTCTTGTTAGCCATATGTATATTCCCCACCCCAGCTTCATCAATTTTATGTATCTTTTGTCTTCTCCCCTGTGTCCCACTTGCTTGCATCATTGCGCTTATCACAATTAAAAAGAATAGATTTATTTGTTCATTTTTAATCTCTTTCACTAAACGGTAAGCTCCACGAGGAAAGAAATCACACTCAATGTCATCCTAGCACAGTAACCCCTGAACCTAGCACCATGTCCAGTATATAAGAAGCACTAACAATTGTTGGATAAACAAATGAATTTTAGTGGAATAATTAGGTTGTTTACCCTTTTATCATACTCTAAGGGCAAATAAAAACCCTCGTCTTCACTTTAATATATAAAATCAACCCAATAAGGTCCAATACTTCGAAAGGACCATTTTAGAATGATGTGCTCACCCTCAGACTTCTGCACTACAGCCACAGAAACATTTTCTCTTGCCAGAGCTGAATGAATCCATCAAGGGAAATAAATGCTGCCAGTGGCTTCCAAACCCTCTTCTGTGTGATTGGCAAAAAGGGGATGAAACTGGCCTTGCCAAGTGGACCAGTCACTCTCTCTCAATCAACACTCAATATGGTTGACTTAGCACCCAGCAACTGTTCTCCAAAAGTCCAGAAAACAAATACACTTGCTTGATGAACGTGAATGGGTCTGCTTTTGCTATTCATTCTGACTCCCAGCGACTGATGTGGGTTACTCTGGGTCATATGGGGAAAAAAAATCACAAAAATCTAATCATTGATACTTACAATGAGCTTCCCTCAGCCAAGCCCCCGAAAAATGTAACTAAGAAAAGTTCTTTCCAACATGCTCGGGTGACCTAGGTCATTATCCAATCATTTATAGCTCTGGAAAGGCCTTAGAACAATAAGCTGAGAGTGTTTCATAGTCTTTAAAATCAAGTCTGTCAGAAAACATATTGTGAAAAAGCAAAAGTACATGGCATAAATCTTTATGTTGGTTTCCAGTTTAATAACTCTTCCCACATTCTCATCTTCTAGTCATTTGCTCTGTGTACATAGGGAGGTGTGTTGCACTCACTGGACCCACTGATCAGCGAGGAAGAAACAGGGGAGGTGCTCTAAGCCTTTCAGGTCATTAGGATGCCATTTAGTTCACTGGAAAAGGTCATTTACTTACAGCAAGAGGCCAAGGTCTCTCTCAAAGATGCGCTATTTAATCCCAGCTCACCCACATGATCCTGCCCAATATGCATTTTCCTAGTTTAATTTCCTCTGTAGGTTTCCTTTTATTTGCCCTATTTTATTTCTCCCATTTTATAGTCACGTCGTCTAATTGAAACTTAATTAAAACTTTCAATTAGGGGGGAAAAAAGATAGTTCTGGAAACCTCCCAGGAAACACTTCATTAATGGGAACTACTTAATAAGCAAAATATCTCACTGCACAGACCAGATCCAAAGCTGTGGCCTCAAAGACCCAACGTGTTTTTCTCAAAGCTTAGCTCAAGCTGGCCAGTGATGACGACTAAATGTCTCAGAGCTGGAGAGTTTGGTGTCTAAGGTCACACGGATTTGCCTGAGATGCAGAAGACCACCGTGTTCACCTGTGAGTGACTGAGGAATGAGTCAGGATCCGAAGGAGCACAAACCAAACCGATGAAAGGACTTTTTCTAGAACTATTGGGAAAGATGCTCTATCTTCTCTGTGCTTTTCAAGCTGATAACATGTAATCCTGGAACTTTTAGAAGCCTAGGAAGCCAACACAGAGGAAGGCACGGCCTGAAAATCTGAGAGACAAATTCTTGAAAATGCTGTTTACACACTTGATCCAGCTATGCTTGAAAAAAGCTACTAGTGTCTACTACTGCACTTTCCAGGTTCATGGAGGGGAAAAAGCCCCTTCCCACTTGTTTTTGTTTGGGCCTCAGATCTCAGAACTACTGGATCGGAATCTGCAAGATGCCTAGATAATGTATACATCCACTAAAGTTTCGGAAGCACTGACATCAGCTCTTTGGAGTTGCATTCTACTTCCTGCAGCTAAGATGTTCTTAATTAATATAGGGAGGTTTTAGTTCTTCCTCTATTTTTACAGACTAGGATACTAAGACATAGAGAACTTGAGTTGTTCAAGATCATGCAGATAATAAAGGGTGTAGGGAGGCTCAACACTTGGCCCGCCTGGCTCCAAAGCACAAGTTCTCAACTGCTGGGCCAGGCCACATATTCTGACTCTGACTAACTGTTTATCAGGTGAGTCCAAAATCTGATGAGCAAGGCCAGTAGGCTAGAGACTCAAAGTTGCAGTTCAAGTCCCCTTCTTGCTTGTGGAAGGTCCATCTTTGTTCTGTTTTGGCCTTCAATTGATTGGGTAGAAACCTCCCATACTATAGAAAGTAATCTGTTTTACTCAAAGTCACCAATTTAAACGTAAAACTCAACCCCCCCAAAATGTAAAAATACCTTCACAGAAACATCCAGAATAGCAGTTGACCAAATATTTAGACACTGTGGCCCACAGCCAAGTTGAAAAAAATTAATCATCACTATTAGTTTTATGGACTGATGGAGGCAATGTCTTTGCCTCCTTGTGCGGATCCCGGCAGACTCAACCATCTAAGAAAAGTGCAGCAATAGATATGCTACCACTTCTTCTAAGTTACTGTCCCCTCCCATATGCTTCCAAGGTGTTCACTTCCTGTTTGTAACATCATAGATACACACATACAATCTCCTGTTCAAAGCCTGCCTTCTCTGCCCGATTATGAGCTCTACAAGGGCAGAACAACATTTGTTTCCTCACCAACATACCCCCACGCCATGCATTACCCACTGCTTTGCACACGGCGCGTCCTTAGTAATCTCTGATGAATGAGCACATGAAAACATTCCCCTCGTGACACAGGACATAACATTTCTGACATCTTCCAGTTTGCTCCCCCAAATTTCAGAGGCCTTTTGTAGTCTTACCCCAAGAGGACGTTTCTTTGTCAGTCAGAGAATGCCATCTGTCAATCACCTAACAGTGAACTAAATGCTCTTCCCACTGGGTCTCAGGCAGGGACAACCTCCCACACTCCTTTCCATTCCTGACCAGGGGCCTAGACTCAAGCCCCCAGTGCCACTCTCCCCAGTAGCAATCCTTGAGAAGCCTATTAATATGTCTACAAGGTCGCCAAGCCCAATTTGTGAAAAGCTCTGGTGGCACTAAAGAATACATATTAGATACATCTTAGTGCAATGCTACCAATATATCATCTCTGAGGAAGAAATTTTTATGGAGGATGTGCTGATATCATTCCTAATGATAATGATTATGATAATAATGACGATGATAGCTATGACATCACAATTATTTCTTGAGCGCCAGGTCATACTAACTCTATGAGGATGTTACTCTTACTTTATGGATGAGGAAAATGAAGCTCAGAACTTGTGCAAGTTCACTCAGTACATAAGGACGAGGTATGATTTCAATCTACTACATCCATGTGCTTCTGTACTGGCTGGAGAAGCACAGACTTCAGAATTAACTGGTTTCTGTTTAAAACACAGATTTCTGATATATACCCTAGAGAGACTGGAATTAGAATCTCTCAGAATAGGGTCCATTAAGCTCTCCTTCTGCCGCAGCCCGCTGCAGCAAGGGTGGTCGTGGGATAGGGTGAGGGACTGAAATAAAGGAGGGGACCAAATGCTCTGCTGGCATAAGGCAATTTTATTCAAAGCTACAAGTCTTTTTATACACGTTAGGGATAGATAGTAGCTAGCTGAATACAAAGGCTAAGTCATTGGTCACTCCCTTGAGAACGGGTCCTTCTTCTTGCGTGATCTGGCCTCGGCCCCAGGATGTCTTGTTCTCATAGACTGACCTTGCAGTGGAACACTGATTATCAAGCACACACTCTTCCCGGGGCTGAGAAGCAGTCAAGGCCCGAGGAGCTGTCAAGGCCGGAAACCAGGCCTGGTCACCACACCCGCGGTGCCAGACCCTATCCACGACCCCATAAGACCCTCCTGGGCTACTACATCCTTCAATGCACCTTAAAAGTGGGAAGCACCACACTAACTACAGTTTTTCCACAAACTGTCTCAAATCCACTGCTTCTGCTGGTTCAGTTAACTTCTCTCCGCTTACCACATCCTCAAAAATGGATTCTGAAAGGGGTCACAGGCCTTCCTTTTAGCTCCTAGAACCCATCTGCATCCCAGTAGTTCTGATACAGATAAGAATGGAAGAAAAATGAAACAAACTGAGAGATTTCACAGACATATGTGTGAACATTTATAGTCATAGCAAAACATCTTCTTCAATTTTTGAGTTTGATATAAATATAGATTCATGGGAAGTTGCAAGGAAATGTATAGGAAGGACCAGAGTACCTTTCACTTAGTCCCCCCCGCCCCGCTCCAGTGTTGACATCCTGCCTAATAAGAGCACAATATCAAAGCCACATAACTGACCTTCTTCAGATACATGCACTCATTTGTGGGTGTGTGTCATTCTATGCAATGCTGTTACATGTACGGCTCTGTGTGAGTACCACTAAAATCAAGGCATAAGCCCTGCAAAGCTCCCTGTGCTCCCCCTTTAGGGCCACACCCCCTCCCTTCCTTCACTGCTGGCAAACACTAACCTTTTCTCTATCTCTGTAATTTTATTATTTTAAGAATGTTATATAAATGGAATCATACTGTATGTAGCCTTTTATAATTGGCTTTTTTTACACATCAGCACAATTCCCTTGAGGTTCATCCAAAGCATGCTGAGTTATTGTGTATATCCACAGTTCATTTCTTTCATTTCTACGTAGTATTGCACAGAGTTTAACCATTCAACCACTGAAAGACATTTGGGCCCTGGCTGGTGTAGCTCAGTGGATTGAGCGCGGGCTGGGAACCAGGTGGTCCCGGTTCGATTCCCAGTCAGGGCACATGCCTGGGTTGCGGGCCAGGTCCCCAGTGAGGGCCATGTGAGAGGCAACCATACATTGCTGTTTCTCTCCCTCTCTTTCTCCCTCCCTTCCCTTCTCTCTAAAAATAAATAAAAATAAAAAAAAATCTTAAAAAAAAAAAAAAGAAAGACATTTGGGTAGTTTTCATTTGGTGCCGAATAAAACGGCTATGAACACGCATGTACAATTTCCTCATAAACATAGTTTCATCTCTCTGGGACAAATGTTCATAAGTATAATTGCTGAATCATATGGAAAGTTAATTTTTAGCTTACAGGAAACTGCCAGACTGTTTTCTAGAGTGACGGAACCGTTTCACATTCCCACCACCCATGTACAAGCAATCTGATTTCTCCACCTCCCCGTCAACACTTGGTATTATCACAATTGCTTCACCTTCGAAAAGAGGCAGTTGTATTTCTTTTTCAATCTATATGCCTTTTATCTCTGTTTTCTTGCCGTATAGTCACTGGATAGAATACTTGAAGGTAGTGGTACTACCTTCAAGTAACCCACAGGAAAGTGAAAAAGAGAGAGAGACAGGAACAAGAAACAGAGGAAACACAGAAAACAAATAAAATGCCATACTTAGGCCCTAATATGTCAATAATTACTTAAACTGTAAATGCTCTAAATACACTAATTAAAAGATAGGGAATGCCAGAATGGATTAAAAATCATGAGCCAATCATGCTATGAGAAACTCACTTCAAACATAATGACATAGGTCGAAAGCAAAAGGATGGAACAAAGAACATTGATTTTTTTTTAAAAAAAGCAAGAATGGCTACATTAATTGAAGAAGAAGTAGACTCAGGGCATGGAAAATTACAAGAGATAGAGAGGGGCATTACGTAATGGTTAAAAGGTCAACCCAGGAGAAAACACAGCAATGCTAAGTGTGGATGTGCAAAACAGCAAAGGTGCCAAAATGTGTAGCAAAAACTGATAGAAGTAACAGGAGAAATAGGTAAATTCATAATCATAGTTAGGAAATTCTATCCCCTACTTTCATCAATTAGACAGAAAATTAACACGGATTTAGAAGACTTCAACAACAGCATCAACCAACAGGACCTAAATGACATCTACGGCACATTCCTCCCCACAATGTAGTACCACTCTTCTGAAGTGCCCACAGACCATTCTCCAAGGCAGACCATAGCCTGAGTTATGAAGCAAAGGTTAACACATTTAAATCATACAGAGGATGTTCTCTACACATAATGGAACCAAACTAGAACTTAATGACAGAAAGGCAACAGAAGTACCTTCAAACATGTGGAAATTAAGGATCTTCTAAAACCTCCTCTTCTCTCACATCACCTCAATAGACTGTTGGCAATAACTTTGTCCTGTCCATCTATTTATCGTACAAGATCCCGGGAAAATAATTAAAATAGGTAAAAGGACAGAAAAGCAATGCTACACCTCCTACCTGAAAAATGTTTCTTACCCTCTCATCTTAAGGAAAATGGAGGGCATTGATGGGCCCCAGACCTGCAGCCTTTGCCTCAGCTACACCTGCAGGCTCCTAAGTGATGCAGGATCTTCAACTTACTCAGCTGAGATTGTAGGCATCAAGGGTAAAACTGCCCTTCTCCTCAGCTGCCCACTCATTTCTGATGGCACACAACTTAAGGCACATAAGCAAGGAAGAAATGGGTCCAATGGGCAGTAGTGTGATGATCTGCAATCAGGTGTAATTTCAGCAGAAAATTGCACTCAGCCCCCTTCCAGCGCCTGGAAGTAAAGCATGAATCCAGCAGAAATGGTTCGCTAGTGCCTCTTCAAGGTCTCGGCCCGATGAGTGAACACTTCAATCTGTTCCACTCAAAGGAAAGGGCTTCTGAGCAACTTTAATCAAAACACTGATGGACAGAGAGAGGGCCCAAACAATAATGCCCTTTTCACTAGGGTCTGAGAGCCAAAGGAGAGAACCCACTGAAGATAAGTCCCTGGTGTCTCCAGAGGTGAGACCCACAATGGCAGAGCAGGTGGGGCTGGAATTGTTTCTTTCTGCCTGGACCAAGACAGCCTCGAGGCAGCCCCAGAAAACACACTGCCCTCAGGAGTGCAGGGCTCCCAGTGCATCAGCAAGCACAGAGGGGGCCTCTCACCTCAAATTCTTTAATAAGTCTTTATGTGCCACTGGCTCCTATGTGGAAAAGAGCTACCTGGTTTAGCCTGGGGCGAGGGGGGATTCTGACTGAAAAGATAAAAAAAAAAACCACAGGTGCTGTCTGCTGTTTAAACCCCTTCAATGGCTCCCTGGTGCCCTTGGAGTGAAGTTGCAATTCTGTGCTGTGGCTCACGGGCAGTCCCTCATGAGCTGCCCACACCTATTCTGTATCTTCCACTCTGCCCTATACTCCAGTCAGAATGAACTTCTGCAGTTCCTCCAATACGTCCTGTTCTCTCTCACCGCTGGCCTTTGCATATTGTTCTCACTCCTTAGCACACACTTCTGTCTCTCCACCTGACTAGCACTTACTCGTACTTTGAGTAATAGGGGCAAGGTTTGATGACTGCGTTGCATTAGTGTAAGCTCCATCAGTAAAAAGCCTGGTTCCCAAGTGCTGCGTCAGGGATAGAGGACATGAAATCATCCTGGGAAAGGAAAAGCATTGCAGAAGACCCTCCGATACGGAAAACTTAAGAAACATGCTTTAGGCCTTGGATTTGGTGCATTTAGCGGCATCCAATGGATTCTGTTACAAAGAAAGATAGAGGTACATTAAATTGTGAGCTGGGCTAGATTATTCTACTAGGTTTTCTAATACAGCCTAAGATTCCAAGGGACCCCAAAGGGTCTTCAATATTTTCAAAATTTTAGTCCCACCAATTGCACACACTCTAAAGAATTACATTTAAGCTGATCTTTATCAATGAGCCAATGTATCCCGATGCCATCGAAATGTATCCCGAGTAGCTTCACAGCACCAGCTATAGCTCACCAGCAGAAGAAGAATCTACAGGATAATCTACAACCCCCAAGAAATCAATTCAGGGGAGAAGACAGCCTCGGGGCTTTGAGAGTGGTTCTTATCAGGATGGGACTGGAGCACTGAGTTTCTGGTGGAGAGAAGAATCGGAAGCTGATTTTGCACAGCCGCGGGCCTGAGACTGATCTGCTACACTTCCTTTACCCGGTGGCAAAATAGAGGGAAATGCAAAATAAACGAGGTTTCCTCCCAGCCCCAACTTCCCAGGACTAAAATGTGAACTTAGTTCAGCACCTTGCCTTCCATCTGTGTGCCCCGAGAGGAGTTAAACCAAAGAAAAACTACCAAAGAATAGTTGAGCAAAGATGTAATTTGTCTTTGGATGGGCCCACCATCACTGCTGAGAGAACTATTTTCAATGTTCTCCCCAAGTGGCTTTCCACAAGAGCCAGACTTTCACTCATTAAGGCTTTGTGATGGACACACACAGGGGAGAAGCTATTCTGCGCTCATCCAGACTGCACACTCTTCATTCACAAAGGACCTTGAAAAGACTACCAACCCCAAGCTCTCTGGATGGCTTACGCTCTTATCTAGAACGAAATACACAAACTAAGGAAAGCCTGTGTTCTGTTAAGAGTCTAGGTCAGCATGCAGATAAAGATGGAAGCAAAACTACTCACAAACAGATTATTAAGGCAGAAAACCTGCTATGGTCAGAGAGAAACAGTGTTTTGAAGTTACTTACACCCAGCACCTACTGGCCAAAAGGGTACCTAGTCAGTGTTAGAAACTCAATGCCTCTTCCTTCTAATAATATGGCTGAATCTTCCTGTGGGCCTGGGGTTTCTAACTGAGTGTCAGTCAATGTTTATTTCTAACACGGAGACACTGAGATGTCTGTAGGCATATCAGAAGAATGAACATTGATCAATTGTGGAGATTAGTTCCACTTCTCCACCGAAGGGCCCCTAAGGGAATCACCCAGGATTTTAAAAGTGCTGCTGGGGCCACCCCAGGGACCTCTTCACATGCAAAAATGACAGTTATCTGAGAAATTGGGATAGACTGAAAAAGAAAAACCAAGAGAGAGGATGAAGTGAAAGTATCAGAATATAGCCGGGATGCACATTACAGTCATCTGTTTATTTTAATAAAATGGTTTGTGTCTTCAGGCAGGTTCATTATTCTCCCCAGAGCAGAAGTACGGAATGAAAGCACAAAGCTCATTAACCTTTGAACATAGAAATCAATAATCTGCAATAAATCTAAGCTAATTTGTTGCCAATAAATCTCCCAAAATGTTGTGTTTCGTAGCTGGGAACGCTGGCGGAGGTAGTAAGCACTTCCACACCCACATTGAGGTGATATCTGCGGGGAGCCTTTTGGTTTTTAGGTCCTCCTAACATGAAACACGTTGTCGACATTTACACGGGACGTCATTTTCCACAGGGGCCAACAGTCTGTTTCCCAGTTGAGAATGCAATGGGATCTTTTCTCCTTCCATGACTCTATGTAGTAAATGACGTGAAAAAGAGACAGAGCCAGCCAGGCAGGCGCCCACCTGGCAGTCTCTTCTCATGTATGTGCCCTGAAAAGGAGGGACATGGCCCGTCTGGGGGACATGAGAAGAAACACCTTGAGCACACAGCTGTCTTTACCCACCTAGTGACTAGCACATAGTAGGCACCCAAACTATTTGTTGAAAGAATAAATAAATGATGGCTTTGACCTTTGAGCGTCAACTTTTGCTTGTTCAATATATAGATTTGCTATATATGTGCATCCGATTTGCATATTATACATATGTGCATGTGTATGTATATACATACATGTATACCCATATGTATATGCATATCTATTTTACATATTTACATATATATAAAGTGTCTGAAGAAGAGAGAGCAATACTTGCTGATTTATCTTGCAAGAAAAGACAAGAAAGTATTTATTTTGCAGTTACTGAGAAGCGACTGGAAAACAGGAGGACAGGAAACAAGAAGGACCAGGAACCTGCACTGCAGTGGAAACTCCATGAGCGCAGCCGCTTTGCCGGGCTCACCACATACGTTCCCAGTGCTTGAAACAGTGCCTAGGATACAGCAGTTGCTCAGCCAGTGGTTGATGGTTCAATGGACGGATGCATGGGTAGATACGAGGATGAGGATGAGGAAACAGCTGTTAGGAGTGGGGGAGACAGGAGAATAGTCGTGAGTTCTCCATGGACAGCAGGAAGTATTTGTAAACTAAAGCAACAGGACCACCCTTGCACACACATAACAAGGGATCAGCCATTCAAATGGCTCTATCCGGTGCTTCTGGATGAGCCTCCTCAGCCCAGGGAAGACTCTGTCTTCCAGTGCAGCATATCAAAACCACAGTGTCTAGATGTGAAAGAGCAGTCCCTATCATGCTGTCTTATCTCAGGGATGTCTCCTGTTTTAAGTCAAATGGAACCACCTCCCATGTCTCAAAAAGCTATTGAGCCTCTGACAACCACACACCGTACTGAAGTGCCCCCAGAGGAGAAGCCACTGGTTGCTTTAGCATCAGAGGGAAGGCTAATCATGCCCTCGAATGCAGACGCCCCGGGCTCAGTCACAACATTCAACCAGATGCTGCTGACCCTGTTGGTTGTGCCCCTGACCCACGAGAGGTCCCCTGTACTAGGCGTTGTTACTTAATGAGCCAAAATCTGCTCCCTCAACACAAAAAGCGGAAAAGGTAGAAACTGTTGCACCAGCTTCAGATTTCCACCAAATGGCCTCCCACTGCTTAGGTTGACCTGTTTAATGAAGAACCTCTAAAAGGATATTTCTCTAAATTGGCATACCCAGACTACAAGCATTGGCATCTCCTGGACAGCAGTGAACCATTCACACTGCCAGGTCCTGCTGCCAGTGACTCAGGTACAGGCCTCAGATAGGAGTCTGCATTAACGAGCACCCTAGAAAAGTCATAAGCGCGCTAAAGTTAGATGACCCCTGATTCAAAACCAAATGTCCTTGCCTCCTCCTCTGCAAGAGTCGCACAAACATCTGGTCTTCACTGATATTGCAAGAAGAGTGTTCTCTAGAGAGCACAGACAAGACAAAGCACGTAGTCCATACGTATTTGCTGTGCATCTGCCGTGTGAGAGGCAGTACAGGGTGGCAGGTGAGCTGCGTCTCTGGCAGTAGGCAGCCCGAGCACAAGCCCAGCTCTGCCAGTTACTAGCTGTGTGACCTTTTAGCAAGTTAATTAGCCTTTCACATCTTACTTTCCTATTTGGCAAGTGGGGATGATACCACAGCACCTGTCTCCTGGACTGTTCGGATTTAGTAAATTAATACAGATGGACTACTCAGAACACAGCCTGGCCCACAACAAGTGCCCACTAAGAATCTACTAGCATTACGATGTCATGGAACTAGGGGTGATCTGTGAAAGAGTGTTTAAAAGTCACAAGAAAAGGCCTGGCTGGTGTAGCTCAGTGGATTGAGTGTGGGTTGGGAACCAAAAGGTCCCGGTTCGATTCCCAGTTGGGGCACATGCCTGGGTTGCAGGCCAGGTCCCCAGTGAGGGCCATGTGAGAGGCAACCATACATTGCTCTTCCTCCCTTCTCCTCTCTCTAAAAATAAATAAAAGCTTTAAAAAAAAGTCACAGGAAAGTTTTTTAAAAAGTCACAGGAAAAGCAGACATGAAGCATAATCTCTGTGATCTCTGTGCAATGTATTAAAAAAAATACAAGTGTGAGAGAGCTCAGAGGGAGAATTCCCAGTGGATCTGGCAGGATAGAGCTACCTGAGCCAGGATGTGTTGGGCAAAAGCCAGGGGTAGCAAAAGGTTCTGGGAGTCTCAAGATTAAAATTCTAGTCCTCCCCCTGTCTCTAAATGAAACTATGGTAAACTGAGGCAAGTCTGTCCCCTTTCTGAATCTCAGGTGCCCCCGTATAAAGTAAGGGACTTGGCTGAAATGATTTCAAAAGCCCCTCCAGCTGTGGCAGAACAGGGAACAGGGGACAGAGAACAGGCTACAGGTGCAGAGACTGGCCACGAGGGCAGGGCTGGGAGAGCTGAGGCTCCATCTGGGAGGGAAGGCGGAGGAGGGGAGGTGAAAAAAAAAAGCACCTGGAGTTCAAAACCAATCTTCCTCTTGCCAAAGTTCTCCTCAGCTTGGCCTTGCAGACATATTGCTTTTGGTTAAAGGCATTCTTCTCAGAAATTGTACTTCTTAAGAAGGGTGACAGAAAAAACACGGCCATATGACATGTGGGGGAAACAGTACCTGGCTGACCATTCGGGTCTATGGAAACAGAGAAGTACCCATTTTCAGGCTGCCACAAGCAATGGGAAGTCAGTGGAGAAACAAAGAGAGGGAAAGAGGAAATCGGGGGAGGGGGATGGTGTTGGAAAGAGAGAGAATGAATGAGGCATGGAGACGGAGGAAGGAAATACCAGATGAATGAGCTGAAAGTCTGGATGATGCCCTCAAATGCAGCGGGCAATTCAGGAACTCGTTCACTGCTGCTCTTTCTCCCTCCCCCTCCCATCAGCTCCGAGTCCATTCTAACTACATTACAGAACCTTTCAGCGGCTTCATCTCTGTTCGTGTGTTTCCTGAGCAGCAATTAGAGATGAATGACAAGAGCTACCCACCAGCTTCCAAGGTAAAGATTGGAAACTGCCGTTATATAAGTGAGAAAAATTTTTAGATTAACCTGTCTGCCTACATGAACTCGTTTTCCCTGTTATAAACATTTCCTCGAGCTGGAAAGAGAAAACAGAGGAGAAAGATGGAGTGTTAGGAGGCCGCCTCATTTCGCAGATGGAGAGGAGGAGGCCCCCAAAGAGTCGTGACAAGCATAGGGTCACAGAGTGAGGAGGAGGCAAGGCTGAGAGCCTTGCACAAGTCAGCTGTCACCTAGTCCTGGTGAGACACAGTCACAAGGACATGAGGAAGCATTTTGTATTTTAATAGTTACATGCATGTTGCAATATGTCTTAGTAAAATTAGCATATTGCATCCAAGATTCGGGGGACATTATTGCTTAGGGCAAAGCTAAATTATACAGGGTCCCACAGAAGTAAGGCCTGCTTGAGTGTGGTAATAATATAGGTGTAATAATTTATAGTTTTAATTTGAACATTTCACCTAAAATGTCATATGGTATGCTTAAATGTGATGTTGTTATGTTACAGAATTACATGCTTATGATTTCTTTTAATAAAGACTTTGGAATTTAAAAAAAAAGGGCATTATTTGTGCCAGACCCTGTATATTTATGCTTAAAATGTCAATCAACTTAAGGGACATTATTAGGTAAAGTGTGGAACTGTTGATACATATGTAACTGATGCCTGCTGACCAGATCTTAAATTTCTGAAAGAGACCATGTTTCTAGCCCTTCAGTTGGGGGGGTGGGGGGCAGGGGAAGAATGAGAAATCCATCCAGCTTGCAAACCTCTGGAGCGTCCTCTGAAAAGTCAAACTCCTCACCTTGCGGCACCTCCTCCCCTTCCCCCAGTAAGCTGGGAAATGAGAGCTGGATGTTCAAAGGAGTCAGACAAGCATAATATTATATATACACTCAACATCCATCTCCTGTGTGAAACCTCATTGTTCCCATGTAACAAAAAGTAAATATTTACCGTGAGCAGGAGAGGTAGAGAATGATCAGCATTCAGGCCATCCATCACCGGGAGCCACACTCCCGTTTTAATAACTCGTGTGAGGGAGGGCAGGCAAGGACGGCAGAGACCAGCCAGGAGATGAGAGTTTGTCAGAGGAGCCCAATCACTCAGAGCGGAAGAACGTAAGCTGAGTTGTTCATGCGTGCAGGTGGTGAAGGTCCCCACGGACGGGTTTATGAAGTTGAAGCGGAAAGGCAGACTGGTCAGGAGCCCCACTCTGCAGCTGGACCACCTGCTCCTCCACTAACCAGTGACAGGAACTTCAGCAAGACAGCCTTAGCCACATCTGTAAAGTGGGGATAACAGGGTGCACTTCATCAGTTGCTGTGAGGATTAAATGAGTCAATACAGGCAAAACAGGATCATAGAAAGCGCTCGATCAACACCTCCGGGGGTGTGGGAAGATGGCAGCCTCTCTTGGTTGCAAAGTGGTAGCTCAGGGGTGGGACCCCATCTGTTATTTATGGGGCGCCCGGCTGTCCAGGCATTCCATCAGCTGATTTAGAATGCACAGACTTGTCCAAGCTCACCCAGCCAGGAAGAGGCGCAAGAAAAGGTCACATGCATGTCTTTTTCTTTTACTCTTTTTTTTCCCTGCTATTCGCCTTTCCCTCTTCCGGGTACAGGAACTGACTAATTCTCCAGGGGGAAATTAAAGTGCCCAAGTGAAAATAAAAGCACCAAGCAAGGCTCAGAAATCTTATATTGTAGTCCCAAGTGGAATAACAGGGGGAACTGGGAATGATTAAACCTGGCGGGGGGAATATTTGGGAGGTAGATGAATCTTTGTGTGCTGAGGAGAGAGAGGTGTAATGATGAAGGAAGAACAGCCTTATTCCCCATGGCTCAAGACAGAGACCTAATTCCATTCGGCAAGGGGTTATGAGGATAGAGCTTCCGGTCCAGTACAAGACAGAACATTCCAGAAGATATCGCACAGTGGCTGAGAACTTAAATTCAAGTCAGACAAATCCCAGTCCTACCTCTTACTATTTGTGTGACATTGGAAAAGTTATATAATAACCTCTCTAAGCCTCCATTTCTTCATCTAACACGAAGCAGGGCTTAACAGTACCTACCTCGTAAGGCCAACATAAGCTTTAAATGAGCTAAAGCGTGGAAAAATGTGAGCGCAGAGCCGGGCTTATCATAAACCCTCAGTGCCTATAGGCTGTAAAGCTGCCCCAGATTATGAACGAATGTAACTAAAGACAAGCATTTCTTTATGTTATATTCCTCTCTAGAGATGTTTACATTGAAAATATTTTTGGAAGATCATTCATCCATCCTTTGGTTCACTGAGCAGATAAAGTTTCCTGAGCACCAACTCAGTGTGATGCTCTTAGGGCAGAGCGCGGTGGGAGTGAGACAGCCCGCTGACCTTGCAGTAAGAAGGACCACGCATGAAGAAATGACCCCCCAATCGGCCACTGAACTATGTTATAACGTGGGCTGTGAGGGGTAACTAGAGCTGCCACCAGAACTTTCACTAACAAACGGGCCAGTCTAGACTCGAGCAGGGAGACTGTGGGGTGAAGGTTAATTCATTGCGATCTGTGGCCAAACAAAGGCCTTTGTGAGCCCAGAGAAGGGCGCCACCAGTCTTAATAAGACCCAGGAAAGCATCACAAGTGATGGCATTTGAGCCACGGCATGCAGGAAGAGAAAGAAGGGTTTTTGTGGTACAAGACTTTGTAAAGACTCAGAGAAAAATCTCAGCACAGGGGCTTACATAATGCTTTCTTAGGAGTAAAAAGCTCTTAGCAAAAATTAAAGGTAACATCTATCCTTTAAAGATTTTCACTGCTGTGTTATTTATCAAGGAAAAATGGCAATAACCGTGACAAATAGTTGTCCTAACTTTGAGGCACTTTAAGCTAAATTAAGTCCAACAGGGCTTTCTACATAATACTACAAATATATTAAATAGTATATTCTTCAACAGCCTATGATAATGTGAAAAATCTTAAACTGCTAAGAAACAGTAAGGAGACATAAAATTACATTTAGAGTATAGGCATACTCACACTCTAAACCTCCAAAAATTATATTTATTTTTGGAGGTGACGAATATGTTTTATGGCATTATTCTGGTGATGATTTTACAGGTGTATACTTATCTCCAAACTTACCAGGTTGGGTACATTAAACATGGTCAGCTTTTTATATGTCAATCATACTTCAATAAAGTGGTTTAAAAATGTAACTAAAAAATTATACTAAGAAATAAAAATGGACATAACTGTAGAAAAACGCCTAGCAGATTTTTTTCGGATATGAAAAATGTGATGTGTTTATTTCAACCTGCACATACTAAGTTTTCTGTAAGAGGACTGAATGTATTACTGATTTGGTTGATAACAGAAGTAAATATCTTTTCTCTTCTTTCCTTCTCATCAGCTTTCCCTGACAGGAAGATCCTCCAGCCGATATCATTTCCCATTTCCTCTGCGGAGGTGAAGCCAGGGAGACCCCTGTAATCATTCCTTAACATTGGCAGACTTCTTTAAAATAAGAGAACTTGTCTTTGAGAGGTCACCAGTAAATCACTTGATGCAGAAAAGATTCATGAGATCAGCGGCATCACCCAGGGCAGGCAGGTTCTGACAGACAAGAGGAAGAAAGCTCGTTTCAGAGAACAGGGGAGAGAAGAAATACATGATGTGATCCAGGATCATAAACCTCCAGGAAAAAGAAAGAGGACACCAGCAAAGTAAAGGAATAAAAGGAAACAATATAAAATCCTTTAGTTTGGCCCTCTTAGCTCAGATTCCCCAGCCCTTCCTAAGTTCTTCAGCCCTTCTAACAGGTCTGCCCATTCATGTGTCGGTCTGTCTTTCTTTCGGTGTGCCCTCTTTTTATTTTTTCAGGTATCAAAGGCAAATAATGATGGAAATTCTTTAGCAAAGAACAGATTTCCAAGCAGCAGTTGTTTGGAAGTCTTTTTCTCACAAACTTCCCTGCCCGTCCAGGACAGGAACAAGCAGGCCACCATGGGGCCAGCCATCAGGCGACAGGTCAAACACTGCCTGCACACCTGTCTCTCATCTCTGGCCCTGGACCATCTTCTGAGCCAGGGCTCCAGGCCAAGTTCTGACCACCATGCAGCTGACAGAATTAGCTCACAATCAAGGTCAACGAAATTCCCTAGGGGTAAGCCACCGCTCCTCGGAGAAAGTCAACCATTGGAAGAGGTGGAACCACACCAGACTGACGGCTGGACTGGCCGAGTCAGTGTGACTCTGCGTGATGTTTTTTAAAGGACGGCACATGCCTTCTGTGTCCACACATGTATGTGCTTGACAGGATCAACCTCCACAGGGAAACTGCCCACAAGAACCTCAGTCAACACGTCAAAAGTGTAACTCAACTGTCGACCAAATCTCCATACCGCCCCCCCGCCACACACACACATTTCTGGGTCCCCTTCTATAAAGAGCATTACCATCCATCCAGTAGCCCAGCCCAGGACCCTGGAAGCTATCTTCCACTCCTCCTTCTCCCCCTCACACTCTACACTCCACAAATTGCAAGGCCTCCCGCCTACTTACCTTCAGTTCCTATCTTTCCATCCCCACCACTTCCACCTTACCCAGGCCACCCTACTGCAGATCTTGTCAGTGGTCACCTAACGGGACTCCCAGGTCCCAATCAGTTCTCCACTCAAGAGCCAAACTAATACTTCCATAACACAAATCTTACCTACCGCTCTTTACTCCTGTTCAAAGCCCTTTGCTGGGCTCCACCTGTGTTCATGGTCAATGGACCAAGCCCATGGTTCACAAGGCTCTCCATGCATCCTTTCTTGTATCTTCTACCTCCTCTCAAAGCCCCCACCCCCCACGGCAGCTTTATGTCTCAGTCAAGCTGGGCATTTTTCAGATCCCTACACACGCCAAGCGCTCTCACACTTCAGGGTCTTTGCATATGCAACTTCTTGCCTATAACCTGGATAACTCCTCTGAAGATAACCTTTCTCTGACCTCAGAGACCAGATTAGACTCCCTTAATATGTGTTCCAGTAAAATCACTCTTAACTACAAATGTACATTGAATCGCCTATTTTCCCCAATAGGCTATAAAGTGGGTGCTTTTGTATATTGCTCTATCTTTAATGCATTACAGATAGCTGAGCAGGTACTAAAATATTTGCTGAATGAATGAATGACAGAACAAGTAAAAACTGCTTGACGCCAAAGGATAAGAAGAAAGAGGCTACCTACCCACCATCCTACTAAATTCTAGATGACATTCCCTCGTCCTTCCCGATACAGTTGGCCTCATTTGGCTTCTCATTAACGGCTCTCCCATAATTTCACTAATTTCTTATCACCTCCACTTTCCAAATTAGAGGCTAAGTAATCAAGTTGGATGCTTCCTGGGGCAGCTCATCCTTCAGAAAATTACTACAGCCTAATCCAACTCTGAGTCCTCATCTTCATCCTCCATCCCCTACTTATTAGGGATTTTACTGGATAAATTGGACTGCATTAATGAATTGAAATCTTTTATTTCACTCTCAGGTAATTAAACTTCCAAGCCTGAGCACACATGCTTTATCAGAAAAGCAGCATCTCAAGAGAACTTTCCTTGAGCTAAATGGAATAGCAAAGCATTTTCTACTCAAAACTACCCCGCAAACGGATCTTGGTTTCTGGGTTTGGGGTGCACTTTGATGTCAGATCAACTCAGATCTTGGCCATGGAGAGGCTGGCTTGCAAGGACTCTGGATAGAACAGTGCCTTCCCACATGTGTTCACTCGACAATGACATCAAAATAAAAAACTGACAGTAAGCATTTAGAAACATGTATGGCAATTAACATTGTTGAACTATATGTATTGTATTTTACAAAAGTATCAATCTGCAACAACTGGAAAAACAATTTTTAAGAATATAGTCCTCCACCAGAGGCAGTTTGGAAGCACAGGAATAGCAAGTCTAGGAATGAATTCACTACGAACATCACTATGAACATCACTACAAACAGGACAATTCAAAGAATCAAAAATACTGATAGCAAAAGAAGAACCTGTCTCTTTCACCAATGGGATTGCGCAAGCTGCTCCGCCCGGTGTGCTGACGTCATGTGGTTATGCTCACCACACTTAATAGCTATGAAGCACCACCATGTGCCCAGTCACTCACATTATTCAAGTGCATTATTTAATCCTCAGAATTCTTTGGAGTATGTGTTATTGTAATCTTCATTTTAACAATGAAATACTTCAGACCAGATTAAATTGCCCAAGGTCACACAGCTAAAAATTGACATCTTATAGATTGGAGATTTAATCCCAAGTATTTAATAAGAGTACAGAATCTGAGTCCCTAACCCTAAATCAGTACTTCCCCATTCGAACCCACAGTCCTTATTTTAGTCCCTTTCACTGCAATCCATATAATTGGCCTTTATCATTCAAAAGCAATACCGAAGTGGAAGTCCAAGATGGTGCTGGCGCAAGAGGACTCGAACTCGTCCCTCCCCACTCCCGTGGGCAAAATCAAATAGACATGCATACAGGGGGCACGGGCGCCTGCGCCCGCGAGGCAACCGAGCGCTGAATGCACAACTTCTGACAACAAGCAAAAGAAAATACAGAAGCCTGGGAAGCCCGGGGTGCCGTCCTAGAGCCATGGCTACTCTCCGCCTGGAGGAGCAGGTGAGCACAATAGTTGACCTCCATTCCTTTCCGCTTGGACCGTGTGGGAGCTCTACTCCAGGCTGCCGCCTACCTGCAAGATCTCGGGGCGCCTTCACAGCTCCATGGCCTGAAGCCTCTGCCTCCCAATTAAGGAAGTAAGCAGGATCAACAGGGCTTCTTCTGTGGCTGTGGCCGCCCTGCCTGGAGCTGCTTCTCCCACCGGCAAGGCAGGCCCCCGGGTGCATGAAGCACATGCTCAGCTCTGAGCAGCTTCCCCAAACTACCCAACAAGCAAGGCGATGCAGAGATTGCTTCTGCGCGGGAGCTCTGGCTACAAGTCAAAGACAGACTGTATAGAGAAGGCAGGAGAGCCGTGGGAGCTTCCTTCCGGTCACAGGGCCAGCGAGCGCCTGCTTACGTCCAACTCGACCTACACAGGTTGGGCAGAGCCACTAGCCAGGTGCCCTGGCCTGCCTGCAAGGTCACTGTAGTGTGTTCCCGGTCAGAGCAGGGCCGGGTGCCGGAGCCGGTTTCAGCCCCGGAACAGAGGAAGCGAGCAGAACCAACAGGGCGTTACTACACACAGCTGATAGTGCTATGGATATCTTACTTACCGGCTCGCTCCTAGCCGCCTGTCAAAGCCACCCTGCATGCTGGCTACACAGAGTCCCCTTTGCATAAGGCAGCTTCTCTGGGAAAGGGGGGTACTTTGTCCAATTTATATAAACAAACATGAAAGTCAAACAAAAGGGAGACAGAAGAACATCTTTCAAATAAAGAAATAAACCAACAAACAAAAACCCTGGGGTGGGGGGCGGGGGAAACTCCTAAAAAATTGGAAATAGCAATTCGCCTGATAAAAAATTCATAAACGATGCTCACCAAACCTGAACATGGAACAGAGGTACTAACTTCAACAAAAAGTTAGGAAGTGTAAAAGAGAACCAAGCGGACGAGAACTGAAATGAAAAACACATTAGAAGGAATCAATTAGATTAGCTAACACAGAAAAACAGCTCTATAAACTGAAAGACACAGTAGTGGAAATCAACCCATCAGAACAGCAGAAACGAAAGAAATACCAAAGCAACTGAAGTACAGAATAACAGAAAAAAAAAACACTGAAATTAGAGTCAGTATACCTGGATGCCAGACCCATATTTATTACTAAATAACTGTATGATATTAAATAAATGGAATTCAAATTGCATCTTGTATAAAATGAAGATAACCATGTTGGTACCATCTACCTACTTTGCAGAGTTTTTGAGAGGTTAAAATGAGATAATAAATGTCAAAATCTTTGGAAAGTATCAAGCGTTGTTGCCTCAGAGATATTGCCATTGTTATTAACTTGGAAAACTGAGACTTGTCTGCGTTGACCTCAGAGGAGATTCAGAATTATTGCATTACTACAGTCTTCTTACAACATAAACAGTAATGTAGACTATTTAAAATAACAGTTCCAGCCAGGTACCTTTATCAGCCCAAAATTTGCAATGCTGTGTTAAGGGGTATTAAAAAAAGTATATTCCCTGCCTTCAAAGAGCTTATCACCTTGTCCAAGCACCACTACTGACATTGAAAATGTAGAAGGCAGTGCAAGATCATGCAAAGGACCAAGGACTAGATGACATGATACAGGCTCAAAAGGAGAACAGACCACTGAGAGATGAAGTGATTAGGAAGGGCTTCAAGAAGGAGAAAGCCTTGAACTCAGAAGGAATCCTATAATAACCAGATGCCAAGCTGGAAGAGAACTTAGAAATCTGTTCCCACCTTTAGCACATGGGGGAAGGGAAGCCGATACATGAAATGACTTAGCCGGATCTCACAACCATAGGTGGAGAAGTCAGGATCATTTGACCACAGTGTTTCCTCTTCAGGACCTCTGCAGTTCTGTTTTTCAAGGGAGCTATGTTCACCCAAAGCAATGAGGCCCCAGTGTGGGGACTTTCATACAGGTTGATGGACCTATGGCTGGTATATTTCTGGATAAAGAAAGGAGGGGTGGCTTACTTAGCAAGCACATTCTCCTTCTATGCCAGAAGCCAGCTCTGCCTTAAGAGTTAACATAGGTAGTAATAATGCAAACTTCAAATGCCCTGCCTACTGAATTACTGTCTTTCAGACAAATTGTGTCCTATGGGAGTCTGTGGAGGCACAAAATGTCTCCAGGGACTCCGTATAAAGAACATCTGATGGCCATGTACAATTTTCAGCTGCTCCAAACTGCATTGTGCCCTCGCCCACCCACCTCCAAATCAAAATAGTTTCTCCCTGCAAAATCGGGCTTCTGGGACAATGCACTGAACTCTCTGAATCTGGACATGAGGCCAGTTGCAAAACGAAGCTGGAGAAGTATGGTCAAAATGAAGGCAGAGGGTCTACAGGCACCCCTGAGACACACCACCACAGGTCTGGATGGTGCTTCCCAAGGTGAAGCTGAGGCTACTTCAAGGCAGATGTCAGACCACAGAGGGACAGAAATTGGATCTGCTTTGAGTCCCAAGGCATTACTTCTGACTCCACGTTGGCTGTCCAAAATTTAAGCAGTTTAGAAATGGAGAAATAAATGGCTACAGGATACCCTCCAACCAGACTGCGAATCCTTGCCCATGGAATGCCCCTTGTCCCTCTGCCCAGGCCCTTGGCAGGCAAGAGAGAGTTCAGAGCAAATGCACTTAGCTCTCCAGGGTACTCTGGCCAAATGGGCAAAAGGCTATTGACCAGTCAGAACCCCCAGCTCCTGCTGGGCCTTTATTACATCGGGGAGCCTGATGCTTGTAAAATGTTCCCTCCAGTTGCAGCCAAGAGTGGTTGCCAAGCTGTGACCCTGCTCTTCCCAAAGCACAATGACCTGTACCCACACATGTGGGAGAGAGCAATGGCATGTGAATAAAATGCCATCATTTTCCAGGGCTTTCAGCCACTGCAGCAAATCTGTGCCTAGTGATGGCCGAGGGTTTCTCTTTACTCTTTCATTTCTCAATGGAAATTTAAATAAAAAAAGAACTCAAGATGAGAATACAGTTAATTTTTACTAAGTAACTCAGTACTATGGTAGAGCATTTCTGGAAAGTTGAGAGCCTTGTCCACTAAGTTCAAAGGGTCCAATCCCATGGCTACGACCTTGGATCTGGGCCTTATTTCTGACATTGTCCCACATGATTAGGTCAGGAAAGCCAAGTATATTTCCTTTCTCTTGCAAATTCCAATAAGTGGGTACTAACTTCCCTGTGAAATACCCAGCTTCAACAGAAACAACTGCTGTGATGGCTTAGTTATGCCTTCGCAGACGTGGTGTGGGATATGCATGCACAGGGGAGGTGAAAACCTCGATCCTCTGCCCATTGCAGGTTCGTGGGCTGGGACCCTTTATGTTAGACTGACGAAAGAGATTAACAAAAGTTCATTAATACATGTGTTCCGCTTACAAATGGGAACACCTGGTGATGAGTAACTCACAGGGTAGGTAGGACTTGGGCTTATATGTAGCATCTTATAACAAAAGAATAACTTTCTAGAGAAGTGACAAGACAAAGGAAAAAGGACCTTTGAGTTTAGGGGCAGCAAATTGTGAGAAGGCAAATAGACGAGAAAGCTAATGGCAGATAAGGCCTAGTTATAGCCAGGTTTATTGTGCACGTTTCCCGAGTGCTGTCTCAGGGATGATAAAGGTGTAGCGTTGTCTCCACTAATTAACTTCTGTCCTTCCTGGGAGAGAGGGGAGGAGGGACTCCTTTACAAATTTATGTCCTGCTTTTAGGCAACTAGAGGGAGGGCAGGAAGCTTTGCTTCTGTCTGCTTCTTCTCAATTGCCTTCAGCTCAAAATAATCCTCCTGCCAAAGTAGCATGTTTTGGGGTGACACATTCTGCTAGCCCTTACATGACATTCTCCCACATTGTAAACCTTCCTTTATCTTTCATGCTCACCAAGGTCAAGGCAACAGCAAGCTTTCAGAACAACTGTTTTCAACACAGTAGGAGTACAGTGCATAGGTCTAAGCTGAGAAATATAAGATTGTATAAGATGTTCTTAATAAACATGAACGAATGAATGAATGAATGAGGAGAAACGCATACAGACCACATACAGATCATCAGTCGCGTGCCAACAGAAAAACACCACTGCGGTCTTGAGCACAGGCCTTCTGGGTGAGCCCCTGCCGTTCCTATCCAGTCACTGATCCAGTCCTTGCTTTCCCAGACCCTGGTCTCCCCCACAGCCCAGAAGTGATACTAGCAGAGGTGGTATTAACAGATTTCCTTCTCTAGCATTTTCCTTGTAAACCTTGCCCTTCCCACTTTATCAGTTGGGGTGCTTTGACTCCAAATAAAAGAAGGCCCCAAGTACCCCAGATTAAACAATCAGGGATTTCTTAACTCATATAAGTATTAATATAAGTCTCGAGATAGGTTGATTAACCCAGTGACTGATCAGCATTGTTAAGAACACAAACTCTTTCCATCATAAGTAAGGAAACCTTTTCCAGCACCCTGCAGCGGTGCCCTTTTGTGTCCCATTGGCTGGGATTGCTACATTGGTCCACCCTGAAATGAGTCACTGCAAGGAGACCAGGGCGGTGACTGGCTTGGATGTGGCTTAGGCTCTGAGTCACTGCAGCGCACAGGCAGATCCCCACAAAATATTGGGGTTTGCCAGGGAGGGAGAATGGAAAATGGTTGATGGATATGTAATGCCCCCCAAACAGCAGGGGCATTCACTGCTATAGAGTGGGGGCTACAGAACAGAAAAATGCTCTGTGTTTTGGTTCTTACCTTTTAAAAGCCTAGGCAGATCAGATACAAAATGTTCAAAAGAAGATGAGATGAACAAAGGCAAAAGCTTCCCTACCTCCTAGGACTAGGTAATGATTAACTGAGTTGAACGAAGAGGACAATGACAAAGGAAGCCAAGGAATCTTAGATACGAGGTCTCCAGCACTCCCCAGTTTACCTCTGTTGCTTCCTGCCACTACCTCAGCCCAGGCAGAACCTCTGCGGGAAAGACTACAAGACATGGGAAAGGATGGGGTCTCAGGAACATGGAAGCAGGGTGTCCCACGGTCTCCAGTGCTGTAGTGGGGCTCTCTCCATCCCATCAAGCACCCAAAAGCCACAGGAACATGGGCATCTGTGACCCTCAAGAGGCTCTGTGGCAGAAACAAGAGAGGAACTCAAAATGAGAAGATGCACAAGGCATGAGGCTACATGATGATGGGGCGCCCCAATGCCCTAGGAAGGTCGCAGGGCTCTGTGAATGCCCCTGGCTTACTATTAGCCCTATAGAAAGAAGGAACACCTCAAGTTCAATGAGCATAAGCTTCACGTCCCTTAACCCCCAGACACAAAACAGAAAGTAAATTTATTTACAGAAAAGAAGAGAAAATTTTTCCTTACACCCATTGGTTAGTAGACGGGAATACATGTCAATCTGGGATATATTTTCCACTGAGTTTCATAGACATTCTCCAGCCAATGTTTTAGATTAGTGTTTACTAGCCTCCGGTTCACATGCGCAGAAAGAGGCAAAGCCAGCCTACTTCTCAAACACGCCCCGACAACCCAGTCTAGAGGCAGCCCCTCTCCCCAATATCCTCCAGTAAACCTTGTCTTTTCCGTACAGCCCTCACACAGTTTGGAATTGCATGTCTGCTTGTTTGTTTGTTTACCTTCTGTCTTCTCCATTATGTTGTAAGCGGCTCTTTTAATCACCAACTTAGCAGAGTGACTAACACAGACTAGTTGTCGATAAATAGTCGTCCACTAAATCAGTAAGGATTATTTGACTACGAGATCTATGCTCGTGGCCACTATGTTGTGTCACATTATAGATTGTAAATTTGATCTTCCTGACAATTCTTTGAGATTAGGATCATTAAAAACACCAACTCAAAGCTCATGAATTTGAGGAGGCCCAGATGGGTTGGGTCACTTAGCCATCCACATCACGCCAGTAATGACAGTGCCAAGACTTCACCTCAGATCCCTGGACCCCTGGTGGTATGTTTTGTCCACTGCACTAGAGTTGAGCACCTGAGATCCAAGAAATACAGCTACCTGAGCCGCCCCAGCCAGGGAAGATGAAAGCGGGCTTCCGCTCAGAGCCCAGTATGTTATACTGCCATGAATTTCAAAACAAGCCGTAGTTTTCCTCTGTAGCGTTTCCAGAATGCTAACGCAGCTTGTGATTTTAAGATACTCTCTGTAACAAGAACCTCAGGTGGTCAACAGCCCAGGAGGCAGGCTGACATTCTAGCCTACACATATTCTATCCTTTACCTCCTGCTGGGGAAGACAGTTAGTCCCAGGCTGGAGGACTACCCTTTGGAGTGTGTAGAAAAGACCACAGCAAACTTTTCACGCTGACAAAAGGCAAAGTTGAAGAGAGAAAATAATGTGAACCCCTGCCGCTTCAGAATTAATTAGAAATGTCCTTTTCTTTCTTTAAAAAAAAAAAAATAGAACATCTTGTTCTTTGTCGTTGCTAAAAAGTTCTCCTTTTCATTTAAAATGTTAAGTAAAGCCACTTACATGCTCTTACATTATGGTTTTTTTTTTTAAGAACTACACACTGATCCTTCAAACTCAGACATTATTTCCTATTTTTCCAGACTGGTCCAAGACTGCGTGTCTTCTTTGTATTATTATTCTGAAGGACTCATCATTGCATTATCATGGTTTGGAAAGCCACATACCAAGACTTGAGTTTGGGGGTCCTTAGGATTTGATTCAATTTCTTAACAAAGTGACTTGGGGTACAGCACTTTTTAATCTTCACTTAAAGTTTTCAAAGGAAGGTTCACGCCAATTAATTTATTTATCCTGGTTGGGAGAGATAACAAGTAGGGTTCCTATCCAAAATGCTATTGAAAATGAAGCTTTTCCTTTTATCTGAACTCTATCCCTGACCCAAATGCCCTTCTCAGTTGGCATACTTTCAGCCACAGTCGGAACACTGTGCATGGGTAATACTTCTGCAACTTTTTTCTTCGTTCATCCAAACAGCACTGAGAGCATTCATCCAGCGATCCCAGAGAACACGCACCAGCCCCAGCCCAAAAATCACAAATACATTCCTAAGCGCTTCCGTGCCCACCGCCGCCTCCCCCCGCCCCATCCATAGTTTCAGGAACACGCTGAGCTGGCATTTCTCTTGGTGATATGAAAAATAAACAGCCAACCTTGCTGCTTCTCCCAACTTAAAAATTTGCATAGAATTACCATAATATGTTATATGATTTTGTTTCAAAATGATTACTTCCGACAGGCTTGCCAATCTCGACTGAGTATCTGTAGCATAAAGAAGACTTTACCTTCAAGAAGAGCTTTGTTTAAACTATGCCTTTTAAAACATGAATCAGTAGGCACATTTTAACCTCAGACAAGATCATGAGAAAAATTAGTTTTCATTTCTAAGAGATGCACATGGAATCACATATGTCTTTCATGAGGAATTAAGGTGGATATTATGTACTTTTTAATATAATTGTAGGCTCTTTAAGGCCATCGGCATAACTTTTAAAACCAATAACTTTTTTCTTATCAGATTAAACGTCAGACTATTGTGAACATTATAAATGACATCCAAGGAAAACAGGAAGATCACCCATACTCTTACCCCCCTTAATGTTTATTTCCCCAGGGTTTCTATAGGCAGGAAAACATTGTTAATCCCATACAAATTGCTTTTCTAAGCAAGCAGAACAAGCTTGGTTGACTTGGCATGCTTACCTCTCTTTGCGAAGGGTCAGCATCATGCTTATTCTCATATGTTTCCTAACAAAGGCACTCGGCACAGTTCATTGTGTGATATTCATGGCATAGCCACCAAATCAAATCAATAGTGTGTTCGCAACATATAATTCTGATTAATTCATTGACAGCACCAGATGGGAAGTTAGGAGACCAAAATTCTTATCACAGCTCTCTGATTATTGAGCTCTGTGATTGGGACAAGTCACTTCTCACGCCAGTACCATTATCACATGCTGAATCTCAGTCTCTTTGTCTACAAATTAAAAGAGTTGAGTTAAATGGCCTGTAAGTAACTTTCAGTTCTCTTGGTCTAAAATTCAATAGTCCACAGGGCCACACAACAGCTGGCTGAGAGACAGGTTGTTAGGAATGATTCCAGACAAGGCCATGACCACAACAGGGAAAAACGGAGAAACTGCATTTATCACTAAGAGCCATTCCACTAGAAAGCACAGAAGGAGGTGGGGGGAAAGTATTCTGTTCAATACTGTTCTAGCCAAAAGCATAAACAAACAAACAAGCATACACTGTGAAGTGTGAAGTAAACAATGAAGTTGAATGATACATAATTTCAGAGACTGAAAAGCACTATGAATACCTAAAGCATGATAAAGGAGTAGAAAGTAATAATTTGCTGGTGATATAATTATCCACCTATAATATCCAGAGGAATAACTATCAGACTTAAGAATAAAGTTTACTAAAGTACATGGAAACTAGATAAATATTAACAATTAATAAGTTTTCTATGTACTAGTAATAACAAATTTGAAGATAGAATGTTAAAAGTATTCCATTCATAGCAGTGATAAAATAAACTATGAACTACTTATGAGTAATCATAATGAGAAAAAACAGGACATACTAAAAATAGGTAGTGAAGAAAATAGCATAAAACAATGGAAAAAATAAGTCTTGATCAAAAATAGTCAATACCTTCGACTATTATATGTGCCAATAAAACTTTCAGATATATTAAAATAAAATCAATTCTTTTTAATCCAGGAAAATTAGAGATATTTTAAAATATATGAGTGGAAAATTACTTCCTAACATGAAATCAATTTAATGAATCACAAAAGAAAATATCAATGGACTTAACTATAAAATTTAAGCTTCTGTACTGAATGTGTCTGTGTGTGTGTGTGTGTGTGTGTGTAGAGAGAGAGAGAAAATCCCACTTCTAGCCAAGATGAGGTAACAGGGACCAGATTTTCCCTTCTCCCCTAAACAACTAGAAAATTGGACCAAATACATGAAACCGGTTTTCAGCTACAGAACAACAGGCAGCAAAGGACTGTCGCTCCTGAGATAACTGGGGTGAGCCTGGCACTCTAAGCATACCGTCCGGAGGTGATTTCTAAGCTACAGTACAGGGAAGGAGAAACCAAACTCAACTGAGATAGAGATCAGACTTAAAATCAGCAATCTGTAATATAAAGTTCATAATGTCTGGCATCCACTTAAAAATGACTGAGCATACAAAGAAATGTATAATCCATAACCAGGAGAAAAATTAATCCAAAGAAACAGACCCAGAAATGACAAAGATAAAGAAACTAGCAAACAAAGATGATATAAGAGCTGTGATAAATATTGTTCATATGTTAAAGAAGGAAGATGAACATTTGAGCATAATAAAGGTGTTATTAGGTGTATAAACATTGAGAATTAGGTAATAAAGGATGGGAAGATGTAAAGAAAATCAAAATAAACTTCTAAAGATGAAATATATAATACCAGAAATGAAAAAAAAAATGAACCAAACAGGATTAACAGCAGATCAGACATAATGGAAGAAATGACCAGTTGAACTTGAAGATATGAACCAAAAAGCTATCTGAAGTGCAGCCTGGATAGACATTATTAAGGTACTGGGGGAAAAACTGTCACCTCAAATTCTTTACCAAGTGGAGATATCTTGTTTTTCAGTTTTTTTGAGAAATAGCTGACATATATCACTGTATAAATTTAAGGAGTACATCATAATGGCTTAATTTACATATATTATAAACTGGTTACCACAATAGGTTCAACTAACATCTTTTTATAAAGAAGAATAAATACTTAGATAGACAACTGCAGAGAAAATTCATAACCAGTAAACCTGCTCAAGAAATGTAATGTCTTTGACATTCAAAACTCAATCACTACAACTGACCATATTAACAATCTAAAACAGAAAAATGATATGAAGCAGAAAAGAGAAAATTCAACACCCATTCATGATATTTTTTAAAGTCTCTTTTAAAATTAGGGATTCTCCCAACATTTTCAAACAACAAGGTCTCTCAAAGAACTAGATATTAGTTTCATCGATTTTCTCCACTGTTTCTCATTTTCTATGTCACTGATTTCTCTTCAGCTCTTTATTATTCCCTTTCTTCTGCTTACTTGGGATTTCATTTGGTCTCCTATTACTAGTTTCCTTAGGTGGAAGTCAAATAATTGATTTAAGACCTCTCTTCCTTTCTAATGAAGTCATTTAGTGCCGTAAATACCCTCTAAGTACTTCTTTAGCACCATCCCACACATCAGGGTTATATGCAGTGCTTTCATTGTGTTCTTTTCAATACAAAATACGCTCTCATTTTCCTTGAGGTTCATTTTTGACCCGTGGGTTATTTTTAAAGTATTTTAGATTGTTTCCAAATATTGGGGAGTTTTTCAGAGATCTTTCTGTTATTGATTTCTAATTTAATTCTATTTTGGCTAAAACTTACTTTATTTAATTTTAATCCTTTTAAATATATGAAGACCTGTTTAGTGTCCCAGAATAAGGTCTAACCTTGTAAATGTTCTGTGTGGCCTGGGAAACAGAAGGTATATTTTGCTGTTGGGGTATGGAGCATTCCAAAAATATCAATCAGGTCAAGATGGTTGAGAGTGTTGTTTAAGAAACCCCTATTCTTAGTTATTTTTATCCACTTGTTCTGCCAAGTATTGAGAAAAATGTTCAAATCTCAAATCATAATTGTGTAGTGTCTGTTGCTCCTTGCAATCCTAATGGTTTTTGTTTCATGTATTTTTAAGTTATTTCTGCTATTAGCTGTATAAACATTGAGAATTAGGTTCACTTGATGAGCTGACCCCCTTATCATTATGAAATTACCTTCTATATCCCTAAAACATTCTTCGCTCTGAAGTCTGTTTTGTCTGACATTAACATAGCCACTCCAGCATCCTTTTGATTAGTGTAGAATAGTGTATCGTTTTCTATCTTTTTTCAATTTTAACCTATTTGTGAATTTGAATTGGGATTTTTTATAAGTAACATATAAATAATTCTTGTTTTTTAAAATTCAATCTAGCTTTGCCTTTTAATTGGAATATTTAGACCATTTACATCTGATGTGCTGTATTTAGATGACAGATTATTTTCTATTTGAACATCTGTTCTTTGTTCTCTTCTTCCATCCCTCAGAAATCACTACAACGTTATCTCATATGCAAAACCTTGAAGACCCAGTGTTTTACATATTTGTCTAGTTCTTTTTTTCTTTTTAATTCTTGCAGGTGGGAGAATAAATCCAGTTGCTGAACCTCCACGTTGTCCAGAAGTAGAAGTCTCTGCCATACTCCACAGGAACTTTATTCTTATAACCAAAAGCTGGAGACAACCCCAGTGCCTACCAACTGGTGAGTAGATAAACAAAGTGTGGTATGGCCACGTAATGGAATACTACTCAGCAATGAAAACAACAAACTTGATGTGCATAAAACTATGGATGCATGTACTATGGTAACTGAAAGAAACCAGTTACAAAAACTACTTACTATAGGATTCCATTTACACAAAATTCTAGAAAAGGCAAAATTAAAGGGACAGAAGCAGAGCAGTGGTTGTCAGGCGGGAGAAGAGGAGGGAATGAATTGACTCTAAGTGGGGGTGGGGGGGCACAAGAAAACTTCCAAGATGATGGTAATCTTCTATAGCTTGATTGCAGTAGTGGTTATATGATACGATATTTTTGTCAAAACTCATTAAATTGCACACATAAAATTCATAAATATTATTTTAGGGAAATTATACTTCAAAGAAGCTAATTTTTCCATAAATATGGCAACATAAAAAAGCTTCAGTATATAAAAGATCATGTAAACCCACAAGGAAAACACTAACATTCCATGCAAAAGGGGGCCAAATAAATAAACAGAAAGCTCTCAGGAGAGGAAGGAGGAAAAATATTCATTGCTAGTTACGGAGGGAGGAACCGAACATTATCGAACCCTGCTGGAAGAAATATGATTTGGCACAACTTCCTGGAAAGCGATTGGGTACCTGGACAAGCCTCTTAGCTTATTCCTATTCTTTGACCCAGTAAGTCCATACATAAGACTCTCTCTTAAGAGAATATTCAGAAGGAGACTTGACTTGGGGTAGCAAACACACAATACAATATACAGAGGATATATTGTAGAATTATATACTTGCAACCTATAAAATTTTACTAAACAGTGTCACCCCAATAAATTCAATAAAAAAAGTTTTTTTTAAGTATTCAGAGACACAAACAGATACTTGGTAACATGAATGTCCACAGCACAATTAAATATTAGAGCCAAAAATAGCATGGAAAAACTTGCTATTTAATATTAGAGAAGTACTTTAATACCTTGTAATTCATCTTTTCAGTGGTATATATCATGATCATCAAAAACTTTATTTTGAATGAACTGTAATATGTGAAGTGGTCTTGATCTAATATCAAATGAATAATATTAAATAGGTCAAGAAGGCATTCAATTTCACGTTTGTAATTTCACGTTATTTGTAATGAACTAAATTGTGTGTACGTGTGTGTGTGCTTAGAAGTTTGTAAGAAACACAGAATAAGGTTAGCAGTGTTACTTCCAAGTTGTGGGATTCTGAAGGGTTTTTGTTTCTTTTTATATCTGTTCTGAGTTTTTACATCTTCTACATTTATATTGCATTTCTTATGAAAGCAAAATAAAATGAGCATACATATGAACACTTATGTATCATTAATCCCCCAAAATAGAAAATTAGTCTGGACTTGATTATTTTAAGGAGGTAAGTGAGGACATGAAAATAAGCAGCATTATTTTTAAGTACATCAACTTCCTGACAAATCACTGTCATCACACAGAGTACACAGACCACGAAGTCCACGCCCCTTTGGAATTTTTTTTCCGTCTTTCAGTAAGATTTGCTGATTCACAACCTCACAGAGACACAAAGTTAAACCCGGGATACCACGATCTACAAGCTGAAACTGCCGCCCACGAGGAACCCACAGCCTTATGAGGGAAGCCAGTGTACCAAGTTCCAGCTGGAAGTGGCAGAGGGTATCAGTAGACCACAGCTACTAGAATGCATTTATCCATTTACTCACTCATTCCTTTAATATTTATTGAACCCTTACTAGCTTCATACACTGTTTAATTCCCTGGTTAACAAAACTGACATAATCCCAGCCCTGACAGCAATGAGGTGATTAACAAATAGAGAAGGACGCAGGCCTTACACCTTGAGGAAGAAACAAGCTAAATTCAGAGACAGACAATAACGGAAAGGGGAGAGACGTGAGGGCTGTAGGGAGTAGATAGGAAGATCAGGGCAGGCTTTTCTGGGGAGGTGGCATTAGAGGCGGGACTGAAGGATGAAGGCGAACCAGCCGCGCTAGATCGGAGATGGCCATCAGGCAAGACTGAGCTTGCACTGTTCAAGGGGCCAGTGTGCGGAGACAGCAGACAAATAGAAGAGCAGAACACAAGGCACTGAAGATGAGGCAGGGACCAGGTCATGCAGGGCCTTGTCTTTCTCAACACACACAGAATAGACTGACATCTGGGCCTTGTAGTCGTATTTTTGGCATCTTCAAAAGACATTTTAGCAAATGTGAATTTCAAGAGGCATCCTTTGAAATATTTGGGCAACCAGATGCCCAAGATGCTATGTGAACTTGAACCAGCTTAGACACTCCATTTTCTTTATATGAAACAGAAGCAATGTAGAGTAACAGTGCTGTTGTGAAGGAAACTGAAGGAGAAATGCCTTGTGCAAAAGTACCACTTTTCTGCAAAAAGCAACAATCAGTTGAGACTGTGGAGGGGGTTCTTTTGCACTAGAAATATTAATTTATGAGCTCTAGTTGGATGTTATTGAATGCCATCAAAAATAGCACTTCAGCATTGATTCAGAGCCATGGGGTGCACTATCAGCATAATTAAAATGAAAGAATCTAAGCCATTTCCACATCTTGCTTCCTTATTATTGTCTAATTGTTCAGAATGTCTGTCTGTTATGGAGACAAAGCAATTAAGCCCAGCAAGTCGCAACAATGGGGATCATAAAGCAGGGGCCCGCTTCATTAGCAACTTGGATATCAGCGTAGAAAACATTAAAGAAAGAAACGCAATTGTAATTGGAAATAATTGGATAGCACAGTTCGCTTAGCTGGGGAAGATACACTATCTGCATTTGCGGCGGGGGGGGGTTCATTTTGAGGGTCTTTTTTCACCTGGGCTCTTTAAATTGAGTTCCACAACACCACGGTATCATAGTTGAGGTACGAAGGGGCTCAGGAGCACCAGATTCTTTTTGAAGTAATAGCACCTGTCCCCTGGAAAACCAAAAAAAAAAAAAAAAAAAATTTATCTCATGTTAACCGTCAACTGGCCCGGGAAGAAATGCTTCTGCTAAACATAAATCACAAGAACAAAAATTTGTGTCTCACAGAGAAGAGCTTTCTTCGAAAACCCAAAGTCCATTCTTGGAACACATGTATTTCTCAATACTGATCATCCTTAACACATTCACAGTGCAAGATGTTAAGTTACAAGCTGTGAGAATCACAGGCATTATTCCGTCTGGGACTGACAGCAGTTCTGAAAGTCCCTCATTTAAAAAAATGAAACCAAGGCTCAGAGAGGAGACGGACACGCCTGAGGCAAAAGCTGCAACAATATAATAACAACGGCATCATCATCATCATCATCATAGCTACTGTAGACGGTATTAATATCATGTGGTAGACACTATGTTAAATGTTTCATATATATATTGTATCATTTAATCCCATGAGGCATAGGAATATGGATTTTATAGATAAAGAAACTGGTTTCAGAAAGGTTATGCAATTTGCCCTACTGGGAATTAAAACTAAGATTTTATTTCAAAAGATTTTGCTTATTTATTTTTAGAGAGAGAAGAGAGGGAGAAAGAGAGGGAGAGAGACATGATGTGAGAGAGAAATACCAACCGTATATACCCCAACCGGGGACCAAACCTGCAACCCAGGCATGTGCCCTGACTGAGAATCGAACTGACGACCTTTCGCTTTGCAGGATGACGCCCAACCAAACCACGCTGGTCAGGGCAAAAACTAAGATTTGAAACTCATTGTGTCTCACTACAAAGTTCGTGCTGACAACTGCTTAACAATCCCACCTTCTTATACCAAGGACAAAACATAAAGCAAGTAATATGTCCTATTTTCCTTTTGCCAAACCAGAAGCAAGAGAAAACAGTGGCATGGGTGAGAAAACTGGCCAATCCCTTACACCAAGAATCCGCACACTGCCACCTGACATCTGTGCTTTGCACCAGTCGTGAGTGGTTTCCTATCTTTACATGGTTTCTAAAAATACGAAGAAGACTATTTTGTCACACATAAAAGTGATGTGAAACTCCCATTTCAGCACCCATGAGGTTTATTGGAGCTCAGCCAAACTCACCCATTTATGTGCTGTCTGTGGTTGCGGAGCTGAGGAGCTGAAGTGACCTGCATGGCCCGCCAAGGCCAGAAACATTTACTACCTGGCCCTTTTCAGGAAAAGCTTGCCAGTATCTGCCCTAGACCACATTTAGTTTGATTCCCAGAAACCAGACCATGAAGACATAGTCATATGACTGATGTTCTGCACTTCTGGGGAGAGGATCACGTGGTCAGAAGAAAGGAAGGGGGAAAGGGTGAGCCTCACCTCCATAGTTGAGGATCATTTTGTCTCCAGATGTGGAGACGTGGTGTGTGTCCCCCCAAAAGGGAAGAGTAGGGAGAAGGGCCACGTTGCTGAGCCAAGTGAACATCCTGTCAAAGGAGACCTAAAAGAAAATGCCTTCCAAAAATCTCAGTGGTGGCCATGGGTGGGGGGTGGGGCTCTCAGGCGTTCTCCTTCTGAGGCCAAGGAGTTGGCCAATAAAGTGAGTTCAGTGGGAGAGCAAAGGTCTCCCTCTCTTAATAACGGAAAACACAAAGGAAAAACAGTAATCAGGGTGGGCACTGAACCCTATTCCATTCTCCTTGGCACTCCCATAAATTCAGCTCCCTGTGAGCGTGTGGTAGAAAGACGAGGGCAGCTGCACATGAAAGCGATTTGTCCACCATTGGTCCGTGCAATTCCCCATCGGCTGAACTTGCAGCCCCTTCCCACACACGAGCCAGCAGAACGACGTGCTGGCTTGGGAAATGACTTAACCCTTCAGTCCACCAGAACCCTGCAGCAAATAAGCGTGGACCGTTTCTCCTCTCACATTGAGTATTTCAGAATTGCTTTTGTAAATGTAATTTGATTTCCCATATAAGCTGCCTATAGAAAAATTGCAGTGGTCTGCTGACATCAGCATTTCAGTGCATGCAACAGCTATATTTTCTCAATGTAAATTGATATTCTGGTTCACGTGCTCATTGGTCTCCGTGAACTACAAAAACAATCACTTGTCGAAATTCTGAAATCATTAAGATTTTAAGGACCAGACTCTGGATCGCATTAAATTCATTAAAGAAGACCCTGTGGCTTCACAAATCCGGGCATCTGATCTTCCTTCCCTGGGCAAAAATTCTCCCTGGAATTGTGTGCACAACACAGAGACAGTGCAGCATACGCAAATTTAACATAAGCAAATTCGATATGTGCTGAGAGAGAGGAAGAGACACAGAACTATTTACAAAGAATAGGTGATGCCACGGACCAATCCACTGAATGCACTTACCATCCACAGCTCAGGATAGGAGACCTAAATGTGCTGCTCCCCCAGCCAGTCTTCATCTCCACTCATCTTCAAATGTGAACATCGCGTCCTGTGGAGTGTGTTTAAAGGTACATGCTCCTCACACTTGATGGTGTCCAGGTACTTGATCTGGTTCTCACTTATAGAAACAGTGACAAGCACAGCCCTGGAGGTAATGCGAGCAATGTTGAACTTCTTAAGTGATGGCAAGTCAGTCTGCAGTATCTGGTAATACCGCCAAGTTGTTTCCAAAGAAAATGTTGACTCAGAAGCCAACTTTTTGTTTGATGCACAGACTCCGGTTCCTGGATGATATAACTTCACTGCAAGTGCCTTCTTCTTGGGAAATCTGCAAGTTCAAAGTATAGGCAGTTAAGCAAATGTGATCTCCCACAGGGACAGGGGATCCAGGATCATATTTTACCTGTTCCAACACAGTGAGTCTCCTCAGACTGATACTTCCTATACTGTGTTCTGTGACACATTCATTTTTAAAAGGTATCCCTTCAAACCAGGGTTCTGCAACTTTAAAAGTTTGGGCAATATGGCATATAGTCTCTTCTTAAAAGTCACCCTGTACATAAGCATTGCTATGGACTAAACTGTGTCCCCTCAAAAAATCTCACGTTGAAGCGCTACCCCCAACCATGTGGTGTTTGGAGACAGAGGCCTTTTGGAGGTAACTAGGGTTGAGTGAGGTCACGAGATGGAGCCTTCCTGATGTCGTGAGTGAGTGCCCTCACAGGAAGAGACTCTGAGGAGCTTGACCTCTCTCCCTCTGCCCGCCATGTGAGGACACAGCAAGAAGGCAGTCATCTATAAGCCAGGAACCAACCATGCTGGCACCCCGATCTTGGACTTCCTGGCCTCCAGAATTATGAGAAAATAAATGTCTGCTGTTGAAGCTCTCCAGTCTGTGGTATAGCAGTCTGAGCAGACTGGGAGAAACATGCTGAGAAAATCCTGCAGTAAAGAAATCTCCCTGGCTGGTGTGGCTCCGTGGATTGAGTGCTAGCCTGCGAATGAAAAGGTCGCCAGTTCGATCCCCAGTCAGGGCACATGCCTGGGTTGCAGACCAGGTCCCCAGTGGGTGGGGGTAGGGGGGTGCTGCACGAGAGGCAACCACACATTGATGTTTCTCTCCCCCTCTTTCTCCCTCCCTTCCCATCTCTAAAAATAAAGTTCAAAAAAAAAAAGAAATCAATTTAAGTTTCTTAGAACCAGCGTTTTCCACATGCTGTTGGGAAAAGATATCAGCTATTTTTGTCCTGCCTTTTTTTTTCCAGTTCTTTCCAATAGTAGAGAGTCGTAATCTGATTGTTCAGATCTGTGTAAAGATTGGTCCCTGACTAGCAGAAGGCAGGATCACTGTTACTAAAGTCACAGATAGACCCCCAAATGAGCAAGTGACCCAAGGCCTGACTGCGAGGACACAGCTTCTCCCCTATGAACATGCATACACATCAGATGGAGACCTTGTTTTAAATGCAGGTTCTAATTTGGTAGGTCTTGAATGGGCCCCCAGATTCTGCCTTTCTGAGTAACTTTCAGGTGATGCTAATGTTGCTGTCCTAGGGACCACCTTTTGAAGACTATGGTGCTAGGAACAGTCCCAACGGCCTTGCTCCCATCTTCCCATCTCTTCCTGACTTGATGTGCAGATGGTTTATGCCTCTAGCAGCCAACTGAGGGTACGATTGGAAAGCAGAAGAGATAGAGGCCTTCTCTAGGCCAGGCCTGGCACCTGAGGTGACTGCTCCAACCCAGCTGTAGGCCACAGCTCCCATGGGGGCGCAATGCACTCACTTCAGTGGAAGTAGCACTTATCTCCATCTTCTTCGCCTCAGGTGTCAGAGGTCTCTTCAGGAACCCCAGAGTGAATGTCGTGATTGACAAATTTTCCACCAGGGCCCTTTACACAACACTTGCTTCATGGTGGATCCCTGTTTACATAGGACATCTTTTAGCTGAAGACTATGAGGTGGGAAATGGAGCTTCTGATGTTTGAAAGTCTATTTCTTTACTTGTTTAGGGCACGTGTAAGTTGGTCACCTTCCATGCTGATCAAGCATAACATAAATTTCCGCTCAGATTTCCCCAGGCTCCGTCCTCTCTTTCCATCTGGCAACTCAGATCCCACAGCACCTGGGAGGGTAGTTTGGGGTTGGTAGCCCCATCTCCTCAATGGAAAACAGGTGAGCACACGCCAAATCTGCACGTAAGCCACAGGTAGCCAAGCTCTGCAATCTACCAGGTTAATGTTTGCAAACACAGTGATCCAGGGGAATCCTCTCTGTCCCTGCTCAGAGGAAGACACTGACCTCCTGGGACATGTTAGCTTGGCTGGAAAAATGGGCATTTATTCACTGTCCGAATGCTGAAGGAGAACTGTGTGTATTTGGGAAATTCAATTACCAAAACAAACAGAAGGATCGTCCCAGCTCACACCTGGCAGTCAGAAAATTGCTTCACTTTGCATTCATTTTTCTGTCCATGAGGAAATTATCACTGCTATTAGATGACAGTGAAGGTGATTCCCACAGAGGAGGAGGGGGAAGATGGTCCAGGTGACCTCTCAAGCTGCCTTGTAATATGTGAAGCCTAGGTGTCTAAAAACTAGGTCTTGAGTGTTTCTGATTTTTCATCCAAGAAGGCAGACAAACTGTCTACCTTACCTTGTTAGCTGTAAAGGATCGGTATTCCGAAGAATGGTTTAATCAATCCTTCATTCTGATTTCCAGAGCAAAAGGAAACATGGTTGTTGTTTTTTTAAAACAGTTTTCATGTGCATTATATTGTTTGAAATGCATGAATTCTTCAATTCAGTAACAGAACAAATTTTGGATATATTGAAGGGGATGGCAGAAATTCTTAATGTTGTGGTCTCCCAGGGATCCTCTTTAACATAAAGAACTGTTTTTGGCCCCTCGGCCATTCTCCACACATGGACTGTCATCGCACATAACTTCCAGAAGGGAAACGTGAACCGTGTCAAGAGGAAGGTCTTTTTCAGTGTGATTTAGAGAGTCAAACACAGAAACCAGGAGGAACGGTTCCCACTCAGAACTCTCTAACAGAATGGTTGGAAACAGACTTATTTCACTAATAGGCTCCTGGGTCAGGAAAGGTGAGGTGTGTGTTTGCAGAGCTTACAGATGGTGGGAAGAACCATTTCACTGTCAGTTTGATGACTTAGAAAAGTGGGTGCATTATCATCCATTTATATATAGAAGTGGCTGGAAGAAAAATCCTGGAAGCGTAATGAGCAAAGGAAGCTCTTAATAATAACCCTATACCTATAGCACCTCTTCATTTGATACAAAAACAATCCTTGGTATTATTCTAGAGATTTATACTCTTAAAGCACTCAACATCCAGAACATAGTTACATATACAATAATCTATAAAGTAGGCAGAATAGGTAATAGAATGCCCAGTTTTAGAAGCCACATAAAACAACATTTTAAATAAATGGGAAGTTGTTTTTTTATATTATTTTTCCAATTATAAAAATAATAATTGGCTACTTTGAGGAATCCAGAAGCTAATCCCTATCCAAAACAAGCAAACAAAAAGGAACATTTTGGTGCATTTCCCTTTCTATGGCTGTGCGTGTTCACGTTACTACATGTACCTGTGCATTTGCATACATTTTTTTAACAAAGTTGAGGTCTTACTCTATATTGGGGTGTTCCTTTCTTGCTTTTACTCCCTACTGAAATTTGAACAGGCATCTCGGAAGATGGAGTAAGCAAACCTATCTCTCTCTATTAATCTCTGTAAGCACAGCTCAGGACTTTATAGAGAAAACACGTGTAAAGATGCTAAAATGTGAGGAAAAGACCATCTCGGAACCTCAGGACCCAGGGGACGATATAGTGGCAAGTTCCCCAGATTGCTGGTTTCTTTGCTTCATTTATTCCAGGCTCAGAGTTTAAAAATAAAGCCAGCAACTTAGAAATGTCAACAGATACAGATTTTTTTAAAAAAGGCCCCAACCAAAGCCTACTCTTTCTACACAAAGACCAGGAGAGGGGCAGCCTAGCAAGACAGAAAACCACTCTTATTTAGACAATAACCACTCTACTCCAGCAAAATGGTTTAAAAAGAGTGGTTTAGACGAAAACCACTCTTATTTAGACAATAACCACTCTACTCCAGCAAAATACCCCCGAAAGCACTGTGACCCCACCTCTGCCCATGTGAGCAAGTAGTCTAGTCCTCTGTCCTTCCCAAGCTGCATGGAGGATCCCCAAGTGAACCCCCTCACTGGGGTGGAGTCGGGGACAATGAAAAAGGAAGCTGGACCTTTGACCCCAACGGGCACTAACAACTGGCCCCTCGTGTCAGTGGAGACTGGATGGGGAGACTAGACTCCAACCCCACCCAGCAGCAATAAGATACCCCCCACTGCCCGCTGGTGTGGTGTCAATGGAATCCTAACGGGCAGTCAGGACCTCTCCCACCGTCCAGTGGTAACAAAACTGCTCTTTTATGGTGTCAATAGAGGCCTTGTAAGGAGCAGTGGTAACAAAGCAGTTTTAACCCTCCCTAGGCAGGGAAGTACCAGAGGAGAACGAATGAGGAGCCAGAAATCATCCCCCTGCCTGGTAATCATGAGGAACAGCCCCCTGGATGGCAATAAAGGTCAGGTGGAGAATGGAAACGTCTACCCCTCCTTACAGTACAAGGCAGTGCTCCGCCCTCCTCTGCCAGAGCATAGTCAGGAAACACTGAAACAAGATTGAAATAAGTGTCAGAGCCTCATAACATAGTACCCCAAAGGTCCAGGTTTCTATCAAAAATCACACAAAATACAAAGAGCCAGCAAGATCTCAAAATGGATTTTTAAAAAGAAAATAATTGGATGCCAATACCAAGATGACAGAGATATTAGAATGATCTGACAATGACTTGAGAGTACACGTTATTAAAATGCTACAATAAGCCATTATGAACTTGAAGCAAAAGAAAAAATAGAAAGTGTCCACAAAGACAGAGAAAATCTCAGTAAATAAGCAGGAGCTCTAAAGAACCTAATGGACATTTTTGAACTGAAAAGTTTAGCAACCGAAATTTAAAAACTCAGTGTATGGACTCAACAGCAGAGAGGAGGGGACAGAGGAAAGACTCACTGGAAGAAAAGCCTGGGAAAGGGAAGGTAAAGAAGAAGTATGACTGAAAACTCCATATTTGGCAGAAAGACATAGATCTACAGGTTTAATCATCTGAGCTAATCCCAAGTAAGATAAACTCAAGTGATTCACACCAAGACACATCACAGTCAAACTTCTGAAAACTCAAGATGAAAAAAATCCTGAAAGCATTGAGACAGAAATAACACTTTATGCAGAGGAAAAAATAATTCAAATAACAGCAGATATGAGCAACCACAGAGGTCAGAAGTGGGTACCATTTTTAAAGTGCTAAAAGAAAAGAGTTGTTAATCCAGAATCCTGTATCCAGTGAAAATATTCTTCAGGAATGAAAGGGAAATCAAGACCTTTTCAGATGAAGAAAAGCTAAGAGAATTTGTTGCCAGTGAGATCTACCCTAAAAAAAAAAAATCTAAAGGAAATTCTTTAACCAGAAAATAAACAATAAAGAGAGAAAGTTGAAGCATCAGAAAGAAAGAAGGAGCACAGGAAGCAAAAATAGGCACAAATACAAGTCTTTCTTTATTCTCTCGAGTTTTCTAAACTACGTTTGCCAGCTAACGCAGAAGTTGTAACACCATCCAATGTGGTTCTAAATGTATGGACAGAAAAGAGGTAGGACAATTGTTTTATAAACAGGGGATGGTAAAAGCATGTAAAAGGAGGGAAGGTTTCTATATTGAACTGATATGTCTGTATTGAACTGATCAATAACACCACCAGTAGATTGTGATGCTGTGTATAAGTAATGGAATACCTAGAGAAACCACCAAAAAAGTTATACAAAGAGATAATACTAGAAAACAATACAGAAAATCCAAATGGGATTTGAAAGCATGCTTACATTGCCCACAGGACAGACTGTGTCTGCAGTGCTGCTGTGCTTATTTTACGTCTGTGTCTCATAGTCCTGATGCTCCCAGCTATGTTTCTGCTCTTTCTTCCTCATCGTGGATTTCCTTTCTCCTCATATATTGTGTGGTATATTTAAATATGCATATAGTTTTATGTAATGATTTATACAATGGGAGTTGTCTATGGAAATATCGTATAACCTAGATTTTAGGTATGCCCCTTCAAGGAAGTCCTACAATTATTTCTGCCAGGTGCCTCTAAAGTATCATCTGTTCAACATGACATTAAGGCACATGGATTCCTGGATCATTTGGGTAGTTTGTATTCAAAGTCCTATTCCCAACTGAGCAGTCCAGTAATTGTGGTACCTCATTAGAAACTTGTTTTTTCAGGTATGCTTCAGTGAGACAAATGGCCTTGCTGACATTTGGACAGCATATGGACAGCATATGGCTCTGACAGCATATGGACAGTTCTCCTAGTCCACCCATTCAATGGAATCCAGCTTTACTCAGAGTGCAAGTCCCTGCATCCCACCTAGGATATAACCGCCCTACTGCACATAGCCATTAATAACTGAGCCCCATGGTTACGGAGATCAGAAATCCCCACCTCTAGCCCCACCCCAGGGCGGTCAGTGCTTCTACTTGACATTCTCTGTTTCAACATCCTCTCCATTTCTGGCCCCTGGGGATTTCCCTAGCATCCCTGTAATTGCAGTTATGCAGTAAAACTTATTATGTAAGCATTGTTACAACAATTCTAGGTGTTTTGCAGCAAGAGACTTTCAGATTAACTAATGCACACACATTACTAAGATTGGAAGCCCTTTACCCTTTTTCAGCCTGTTTCCTCATTTGACATGAGAATCAGTAAAATAAAATGTGTAAAGTATCTGGGATACCGGTGATCCATAAAAGGAAGCAACTATTTTTGTTATTGTACCATGATTATTAAATGTACTGCTGACTCTATTTATTCACTACTTCTTTCTATTATAGGTAACACTTTAATATGTGTACATGAGTGCAAATCTTTGTTCGTTTATGATTACCTCATGATGTTAAAAGCCAAGAAAAGTCATTCCTAGCTCTAAGAATATTTTCACATTTTTAAGACTTTACCAAGCTGCATTCCTACTAGTCATATATGGCAGTACCCATTTTATCCCATCTCATCACTAATACAAGCCAATTTTCAAAATGTTTTCCAAATCTATAGGTAAAAACAGTACTCTGTTTTAAGATGAGTAATCCTTTCATTGCTACCATAAGAACTAAGCATGGGAAATGTTATCAAGTGATGTGTCATAGAATTTCCTATAAAGGAAGACAATCTGTGACCTGAGAATATACTTCATTGCATAGGGAGGCGGCATATGAAATTTGGATGTGAAATTGGGTTTAAAGGACATGAAATTTGGACCTGAAATTTGGGTTTAAAGGATGTGAAAAGAGATCTTATGGTTGCAGAAGGGAGATAACGTTTAGACAGTAAGACCAAGATGATGCAATTTCCTGGCACAGGTGCCTACCCTCCCCTTTCCCACGCTCATTAGACATGCCTAATTGATCAGAGAACCCCTTCCCAATGAGCGGAGAAGCAACCTCAGTACCCTCTCCAACACGACACTCCAAGCAGCAGTTGATTACAGTTGGCCCATAAGATAAAGCCTCTTTACCCTCCCTGATTTAGTACATTATAATTTCCAGGTCAAGACAGGAGGAAGAGGTATATAATATTTAATGTTGCTTTGCATCTAAGCCAGTGTAATTTGTAGCTGGGTATAAATGTTGTTCGTTGCCAGGATGGGTTTACCCAGCACAGAGCCAGCCTCGTCACCACTGGCGACAAATTCTCCCATCACGAGGCAGGATGACAGGAAAGATATAATACCTGGAGTGCAGGAGATCATCTAAACACTGGTACCTGAGCTGCCCGGCTAGGGAGTGGGCCCCAGTGGAAAGATGAAAGCAATCAGACCATCTGCAAACGTTACCTGATATTTAGCAAAGGATATTTCCTTTGTGAGACCAAGACAAGGGAGATAGGGCGCGAACACCTGCTTCAGTGCTCTTCCTCTCAGACCTGGGAAGGTGCAGGCCAGAGTTGCCAGAGCTCATCAACCTCAAGTGCTCACAGGAAAAAAAAAAGGTGTTCCAATATGACTGTCAGGCACTAAGACTAAATCCAAGGAGAGGAGTTGCCCAGAGGGAAGCCCTGAAATGGAGATGTCAATTCAGGAGCCCCGGAGGGGGGTTCCTCTTCGGTCCGGGGCTCAGACTTTTTCACTGAGCAGTGGATTTGTGAGGCAGTTAACCGCTACCCAAGGGGCCAGCCGGGATCACCATCATTAACAAGCCAGTGTGACAGCATTCGAGTTCCCCACTCCCTCGTTTTTCTACTTCTGGCATCTCATCCTAGTGTGCTACTGCAAGGGTTTTCTGCTGATGAACTCTTAAGACAATAAATAAAGTGACTTATATATCATAAAATTTAACTACCACCTAGGGAACTCTTCCAGCATAAAGAAACATGTTTATAACCTTCCTCCACCCCACCTAAGCGTTTATATGACGAGCCATGCCTATACTTCCTGGCTCTTCAAGCCACACAGATCGCTTTGTACAAGCAGTTCCCTCCCCGACCCCGACGTTGGTAATATTCCTTCTCATCGTGAGCAAATTGCTTTAGTCTACCGTGTACCTCTCTAATCATGCAAGCTACACTCTCTCATGACATTTTGCAATGTATGAACACACACACACACACACATCCCTCTGTACCTTGTCCAAGTTCTGCTTTTTTCTCATGTCCTACCCACTGCCAAGACAGGGCTGTCATTCTCCCCACCAGGATGGGAGAGATTTGAGCCAGTAAGAACAAAGAGAGGGCACAGTGACCCTCAAGGAGAGAAGGCGTCAGCCCTCAGGATGCGTTATTTTATAGACAATCACAACTTTGTCCTGCAAAGAGGAACCCCTGGTAGTATGACTCCTCTGCTGACTAAAGAATCACTGTCTCCTCCCTCACCCTTAAGTTTCAGTCTAAAAGGCCCCTTCCTTTTCTCAGCATGCATTGCCTTCCATAGGCTAGTCCTGGGAAAGGGGAAGAAAAGCACAACCAGCTCACACATGCTTCCCACCACCCCACCCCACCCCCGGGCTGAAAAGTCTCCACCTCTTCTTTTCTGTCTGAGAGACTCCTCATCCTGTCTCTGCTCCACTTTTTTGCAAAAACAGGGCCTGCCCCCAGAGACCTAGGCGTTCCTCCCTAATGTGCCTTCTGCAGTCTACTAGAGCAAGTCCTTCGATGATCCCCCAACTCTCCCACGTGCCTGCCTCCTGCTGCACTGGGACTCACTGAAGGCAGAAATCTAGAAACCTCTGCTTCTGATCTTCCTTGCTCCAGCACTTAGCCTGCTGTTGGGTGCTGGGATGGTATGTGATCAATTTTGCTGAATGATTGGATGGATGAATCCTCATGACAATATTTTTTGTGATCTTTTTCTTAGGTAAGTCCCTTTAACATTTCATATAATAACGGCTTGGTGATGATGAACTCTTTTAACTTGACCTTATCTAGGAAGCACTTTATCTGCTTTTCCATTCTAAATGAAAGCTTTGCTGGATAGAGTCATCTTGGATATAGTTTGCTGCCTTTCATGACTTTGAATACTTCTTTCCGGCCTCTTTTTGCCTGCAAGGTTTCTTTTGAGAAATTAGCTGACAGTCTAATGGGAACTTCTTTGTAGGTAACTGTCTCCTTTTCTCTTGCTGCTTCTAAGATTCTCTCCTTATCTTTAATCTCAGATGATGTAATTATGATGCACCTTGGTGTGTGCTTCCTTGGGTCCAACTTCTAGCTTGCCCTAATACCAGTGAAGAATCTGGGAAGGTGAATGCTGGAAATGACTGCAAGACTCACACTGATCAATCCCCTCCTTGTAAAGATGAGGTCTACAGTGAGGTGACTTAATTAAGGCCACACAGTGTGCATGTGGCATGGCCTACCTGTGTCTAGACACACAGCCCAGTCCTTCCTCCACTGAACAATATTTTTTCACCCACTGATGGAAGAAAGACACACTGAGCACATCCGGGATGCTGTGCCCTGAAGATACCCTGGTGAAAAGGGCAAAGATGGTTTCTCCCACAGGTAGCTTAAAGTCTAGGTCCCCTAGACTAATACAGCTAAGCATTCAGAGAAGTAGACAGGCCAGGACCATAGGGAGGCAACTGAGATGGCTCATACAAGTCAGGGTCAAATTCTGACTTTATTAAAAATGTTGATATTTTGTTCATCAAGGATTTTGGGCCCTACTTTTGATTTTTTTTAACGTTGTATAAAGATATTTTTTTTATCTTGACTCCTAAGTTGTTTTGGCACCTCCTTACACTCTGTTCCTGAGGCAAGTGCCTCACCTGCCGCACCCTAATCCTGGCCCTGTACAGAGCTGAGAATTTTAAAAAGGAAGAAAGCAAGCGACCAAGCCTCTATGACGTATATCTTCAGAGAACCTTCATGATTTTCTACGGTTGTCTGTCTGCTTCTGAACGGGAGGCGCTTTCATACACCGGAGCATGGACTTGTTAATTCATTGTCTAGTTGTTGAGCAATGTACATCTCCCAACTTATATAGTCACCTCTTAACATGTGCCAATTTATTAGGTAATCTTTGTGGTCAACTAACTGTGCAAAATCATTTTATTTCCAGTAAATTCTCCTAACTGCTGGCAGCTTAGATGACCAACATTCCCCCTGAGATGTGTGTCACAAGGAGGGTGGCAGGGGCTGAAGCCGTGCAGTATCGTATTATTACCAATGAGGATGGGGACAACATTAAAATAAAAACAGAATACAAGTGAGAAACACGAAGCTAAACAAAACTGCCAAGTTACCGCCTGAAGAGGTCATTACCGAAGGCCACTGAAACAGAATCTGCAGATCACATGGGTAGTGTTTTAAATTCCAAGGGTACACAATGCACTTGCCACACTGACGCTGTGTACAGGTGCCCTGATTCCAAGGTGACTCTTGGATCCCGAGGCTACAGCTCAGAGCACAGAACCAGATGTACAGGTCGTGTGCTGACATCACCACGAGCCTGCAGAATGACCTTGAGCAAGCAATTTGACCTCTCCAAGTGTCAATCACACTGCTATGCGGCTGCTACACAGCTACTTTCCCAGGAACTTGCTGGAAAGAGGATTAAAAAAAAAAAAGACTTTTAGACTTACCAGGGTGATCATTTCAAAAGTTATATAAGTGTCTAATCACTATATTGTACACCTGAAACCTAATATTGTATACAACCATAATTGAAAGCTAAAAAATTTTATGAAGATTTATAAAAAAACTGGAAAGTGCCAGGTTGCAGTGCTCAGAGAGAACCCATTTGGACATGTGGCGCAGGATGGATATAAGAAATGACCGGTGGGGGTACCATAGCATTATGAGTCCTCAGCACAACAGAGAATTTCAAGGCAATTTAAAGCAATTGACCTACATCAACATTAAAATGAATAAAGAGAATGCAAGTAGGAAAATTAAACTTGTTTATTTGGTGTTATTGGCTGATCTCATTTCGGGAGTTAAACCTCATAGGATAGTGGCATTAAGTCTTTGTCAAAACAATGCGTCTGCCCACTTACTGCCTGTAAAATCTTAGACAGGCACTTGAGCATCTGTGTAAATAAACTTCATCACACGGCACCGCCAATTCTTCCTGGGGTTTGTTGTGAGGATTTGAGGAGATCACGTACAGAAGAAGCACTTAGTCCAGTGCCAAGTGCACGGGAAGCACATGGTAAGTGTGGGTGAGCGAAGACGCGGAGGAAGGAAAGGAAGGAAAATGAGGGTTTATGTTTCCCTTAGTATTCCTCACAGTACCTAGACCAATGCCGGGCACAAAGTAAACATGAATAGATGTTGTACTGAATAATGAGTACTTACATGCTCCAAGTACTATACTAAGGAAAAGGAAAAGAAGAGCAAGAAAGAGATCGGCTGGGGATAAAGACAGACACCAAAGAAAATGTTCGCTGTATGCCCCCCACCCTCACCCCTGGGGGGAGGGGTCATGTTACTGCCCATAGTTCATATCCAGTTTAATCTCTGACCACTTCTCCTTACACACCAAATGGCCAATCAGATACACTGCCAGGGGTCCACCCGCTGAGAGGATTATGCTTTGTCACTGTCCTTCAATCACAGTCTCAAGATGTCAATGCAGCTGTCATACACCATTTAACCCTTCCATAAACTGAGCTTGGCTTCTTTCCTCCTCTGTCACTTGGTCATAAGGAGTGCCTCATGCAGCCAGAGGTCTAGGCTGAGGAAGGGGCCCTCGTGGACGATGCACGTGTTTGGGCTACCTGCCTATGAGCCTCACTGTAGCCTCTGCTTCTGCTTGCGCTCCATCCCAGATATATCCCTTCTGCTTTGTGTTGCACTGCTGGGTGCTCTCAACCTTATTACTTGGGAAATATGATAGCTAATGGTGGGCGGTTCTGGACACATGATATTACAGTAAGCCATGTAGCTCCTTATCTACCAGGCTCCAGAATTGTTTTTTTTCAAAAGGTGTCTAATGAATGGCATAACATTCTTGTTCCAGAACCCCAAGGAAACTTTGTTGCGCTTCTCACACAGAAGCGTGACATAAGCTCTACGAGGCATCCCATTGCTGACACCTCCCAATACCCTAGGATCTTCCATGTTGTGTGATTCAAATAGCAGGTTGCATGCTCTCTAGCCTGGTCCTGCTACAGAGCCCTTTCCTGCTCTGGCCCCACTCAAAGCTGGCAGCCTTTTGTGTCATTTGGCAATGGGCTGGAGCAACATTCTCAGCAAGGGGTAGGTAGCTTTCAAAACCCAAAGAGGTCTGCCAGATATTCGGTGTTCTTTTTAGTGGTGGAAAGTAAAAGTACTATAATTTGTCTTTTACATTGCAGGGGATGGGGTAGGTTGCCATTACCACTGCACCCCTAGATATTTTATTAATATGTAGGCCCCTGAATCTTTATAGTGCTGACCACCCATTCGGTGCAGACCATCTTACCAAAGCTGCTAGCATGCTAGTCACTTCTTATTCATTGGGCTTGATCAGTGCAATAACGTCAGGGCAGTAAATTAATGTGATGTTCTGCTTAATGTCCAGATGGTCCAAATCCCTTTGGAGGACAGCACAGTTTTAACATAGCTCTCAGGCAAAGCTCTGTCTGTTGCTGACCACTGCATGTGAATATAAACTGTTTCCGATTCTCTCTTCTGATTGGAATAGGAAGAGGATGTATTTGCCATTTCACCGGGGGCCTCATGCTGAGGCCATGTTAATCTGCTCTAGAAGAGACGCCACTTCTGGAACAGCAGCCGCCGTCAGGGCTTCTAAGTGGTTGATTTTGTGCGGATCTTCACAGAAACCCCCAGGGCACACCGGGTTTCTTTGGGAGTTAGAACGGGGAACTGACTGCAGACTTTATGAGGACCACGAGTCTAGTATCACTTGGATGCATATGAGTGACCCGAATGTCAACCACCCTCCTCACTATGCAGGAAGACATTTCATCTTTGATTTCCTCTATTTTGGGCTTGGGATAGGAGTGGATTTGCAGTTTTAGAGCTTCCATTGGCCTTCCTCACTTAGCCCATAGGCTAAGGAACCAATGTAGGCGAATGGCAATTACAAAGTATCTTAATCTCAATTTTGCCTTTCAAAGCCTTCAGATGGGTTTGTTGACCAAGTGGACACACTGTAAATCGGACTTTGGCCAAAACTTGTTGTATTACCTGAAACCCACATACCTCTATTCTATCCATTTAGGCACCGAGCCTCCAGACATCAAGGTCAAGTTGAGCCCTGTGTCCAGTGGTCCTCAGAAGTGCGGCATTCCTCCTCCCCCAGCGCACAGCCGTAGTGGCTGGAGGTCCCTCTGGGACAGGACTGGGGAGCCCATCCATGGGTGTACTTGCCACGTGCCGCAGCACCCTTCCTTTGGGAAACCCAGCCTCTTCAGTCAGTGGGTTCGGAGTCTGAACACTGGATTGGGTCTGAACACTGGTCACATGAGCAAGACTTTATTAGGGCACCCGTCCCCAGCCTCCTCAGGTTGCCTCTGTTTCCAGCCTCATTGACTGAGTAACTTGAACTTGCTGGCAGCCCATCTAACTTCCCTGCAGGGCCTCTGTGTTCCACTGAGCAAATCACAGCTCTGAGTGGGCCAGGGCCTATTTGCTGCCACTCTGACCCTGCCACTCGTAATAACTGCAGCCTCCTGGTTTCTCTGGTTTTAGGCCCTATCTTTCCCATGCTACCCATGAGCCCATTTCTGCAACAGCTTCTCCTACCATGAGGCCTGGTTTCAGAGAAGACCCCTCTCTCAACCCCCAGCTACTTAGGCTGTGGCTGAAAATTCAGCTGGCAAGGTGGGAGGCCGGAGAAAGAATTGTTGTGAAAAAGCCATTAGAAATGTACAACATTTTTTATCCCCCTTACCACCTAACTGCCCCCAGAGAAATTGATATGAGTGTTCTAGAGATCTGGAGAAACCATGGACCAATGTCAGTCCGTAACTAAAGAATCCAGAGGCTTTGGCTATAAACTTGAGGTATCAGAGCAGAGACAGACCCATCTGCACAAGGATCTAGCCACCCATCCACAAAACAGAGGGCAAATGTGCATAAAGAAAGGCCTCGGGGGTCCTAGACATGAGCCACAGGGGAGAGGGAGAGAACTGACCTTCATCTTTCTCTACACCCTGGCCTAGAGTACTATGTGAAGGACTGAGAAGCTACTAGCGAACAGGGTCAACCACGCGGTCCCTAAGAATGATGAAGGAGAAACGAAAGGCCAGCGGATGAAACAGAAACACCTGCTTCGAGCACACGACTTATCTATCCCAGTACGGTGGCGAGGGAGGGCCTCCAGGGGACCCACCATTGGCCACCTGCGACTGTTCACTCGCTTAACCCAATGAGAATCAGCTTCCAACATGCGTCAAGGGCAGAGGAAGAAACCAGTGCCAGTCTCCTGAATCCTCTCTTGCCCTTTTCTGCCCCACCTCGACCTCCCCCTACCTAAGGAGCAAGTGGGAAGTGAGAGGATAACTAAAAAGGTAGGGAAATAGACAAGCCGCTGAGGTGCCCACCCTCACCTTTCCCACTGGAAGTGGTCAGCCCAAGCCAGAGCTGGGACAGGGGAGACAAATTAACTCCCAAGTCCAAGTCCTTCCTATTTCATGGGAATATTCATTTCATATTCATTGCTGAACTGAGACTTCTTAGGGAACTAAAAGATCAAGTGAATTTTTAATAATTCAAGAGCATGACGATGAGCTAGTGGACCTGCCTGATGGCACCCAGGGGCCTGGGAAGACCTATTGGCTCTAAGGCCGTGTGTGTGCATGTGCACATGTATGCTGTGCACGCTGGAGCAAAGAAGGTGAGGGTAGCGGAGTGGGCAGAGCAAAGTTGTGTGAATTGCACTCTATGAGTCGTACCCATTTAATACAGTAATCACATACAGTTTAACATGGTTTTTCTTAAGTTAACTTTGGAGCAAATACATTTTGTAGCTGCCACCTTGAGCTCACTTACCACTGTCCCTTTTCTATCCCCTGGGAGGAAATACCTTCAGTTCCTGGGAAGTGTTTATTGATTTCTTCCTTCAAGAAATGGAGCAAATTTTTGACTGTGTGTGAGACCACTATTGTCTGGGTGTTTTGTTTTGTTTTGTTTTTTCCTTGCAGCTGCTTTTGAAAAAACAAATTCTATTGAATTGTATACTTTATACATCTCAGGGCCCTGGGTTTATTATCTATCAAACACTGTGCAACTTGTTTTGAAATATTTCTCATCGCTCTTCGGCGGACTTGCAGTCGTGGGAGGAAAAACGGTATGAAGTCTGGAGGTTTCAATTCCCTCTGCCAATGTGCAGGTAGCAGAGGCAGGAAGACTTTGATAAAACATGATGACTTTCTTATGTCATAATAAAATTGTTAAGTCTTCACAGAAATCCTCACACGAGGGCCTTTTCTCCTCCTTAATAATAGGAGAGCGGATAAATAAAGCCATTAAATGAGTTTCCTTTTTGTGCGGCAAGAACTGAAAAAGCTTCAGGGACAGAGGGAGAGGAGCAGGAGGGGAGGGTGCTCGGGCCCCTAGGAGGCAGCCAGATATTACCACCTCCTTTGTACCCTTCACTCAGTTAACAGAGAGGTGGGCCACCTTGATCCCTTTTTAATTCCAGGGCACAGTGCGATACCTGGCACGCTGTAAGTGCTTCGCACCTATGTTTTTTACACAAAGGCGGCTGGAGTTGTAGAGTGGGTACCAGGACACCGGCCTGAGTACCAGAAAGCTGTGCAGCTGATGCTAATCAGAGAACCAGACGGTTAAAAGAATTATTCTAAATCATTGCATCACATCTCCCTAAAACATCACACTTATGACTTTTCCCTCACACTCATCATTTTATGAAATTATCTTGTTTATTTTTAATATACTCATTTTATGCTATGATGACATATAATGCATATCTATACATGTGCACCTAACCCCAAGATTAGCACCCCCATCTCACAAACACACTTCCTCCCCCATATAGCTGTGCTTATTTCACCTTGCTACCTTGCTAACCAATCTCGTTTCCTAGTCCTAGGTCAGATTCCCTGAAAACAGACAGATTCAGGTACACCCGATTTATCCGGGGTATGCTCGGGGTGGGGTGGGGTGGACATGAGGAAGGGAAGTTGCTAAGCAGGAATGTGGTCTCCAATCAAGGCCAGCCTTGGGTGGAGCGGGTCGGGGAGTAGGGGCTACTCTGAAGCATAAATCACACCACAGAGTGTTGCTCCTGAGGCCGTATCGGTCAGGCCTTGGCTGCTCCTGGGAGGGGGGCAGATGGGAAATATAGCTAGCTTCATGGGGTAGACTCGGTCAAGGGCAAGGCTCAAGACAAGGTTCCACTGGCCACAGCACTTGCAGCTACGGGGGGCGGGGGTGGGTGTACCAGAAGGTAAAGAGGATCAGGATGGAGGCAAACAGCCTGTGACCACTTCCTCTCTGTACTGTGATATCTACAGAATCATAAAGTCCTTGAGGGTGGGCACTGGCCTCACTAATTGTTTCCAACTTCGTACATCCCTTGGTACTGGGCCTGGAGAGCTGAGATACATACTTCCTCATTTTTGCAGGCTCTTTGGGAGAAGTCTCTGAAATGGAGGTGGAGAGCTGCCTCCAGTAGTACCCGGCCTCTCACAGTTTCAGCTGCCTAGAGGAAATTTGGGAAACGAGGTCCCTCTGTGTGCCTGGAGCTTGGCCCCAGAGATGAGTCCTATCATCACCCATCATTACAGGGAGCAGAGAGCAAGTCAGACTCCAGCGGTTCTAAATGGGAAATCTCAGCCCCTCTTGGTGAGCAGCCAGCACAGTAGCAGCTATCTTTGCTAGCCAGCTGGGGAGATATTTGTTCACAGTAAAATCCCAGACTTCCTGGAAAGCTTCTGTGCTCAGAAGCAGCCTGCCTGGCTGCCTGGCTCTCTCCAACGCTGCTCAGGGGAGCGTAAGTGGGTAGAACCATTGTGGAAAGCCATTCAGCGACCAGACGTACAGCCAGCATTGATTGAGTGCTTGCTCTGTGCCAGAGACCATCCTACGTGCTTTACACATTGGCTCATTTCATCCTCACCACAGCCCTGGGAACTAGGTAATATACTGACCATCCTCGTTTTCATAGGAAGAATCCTTCAGAGGTTCCCACCCTTTGACCCAGGATTCAAATTGTAAGAATTCCTCCCTTAGGAAACATTACCTACTACAAAGAACCTTGACCCACAAAGTAATTCGCCCATACCATGTTTATCATAGCCAAAAACAAAAAGAGAGGATAACAGTTAAATGTTTGATGAAAGGGAAATGTTTGCTTTACGGTCCCGCTAAACGATGGAATTTTATATAGCCATTAAAATCATGTTTATGAGGATTTGTAATAAAAATGAAAAAATCTTACAGGGTTACTGGGCATAAAAAGATACAAGATTTTCTGTTCCAAATGATCCCAATACAGATTTAAAACCATACACAGAGGGCCGTCTGGCTTAAGAAAGCAGGGGGAACATACAACATTTTCACTGTAAAGGAAGTCTTGGTGGTCTTTTGAAATCTCACATTATAAAAAATAAAGTAGAACAACACGAGTTAAATTGGGAAAATTCAACGTGAACTTAGAAGCTTGGAAACAAACATCACCCGAAGCACTGGCCCCAGCGCAGCCGGGGCAATGCTTTTGAACACCACCACCATCACGTGCACCCACGGAGCCCGCGTCCCCAGGGCTGTCGTTCACTGCCAGGAGCCACAAGAGAGACTGTGGAGTGTACAGAAGGGAGTTGTAACACAAACCAGGGACAAATGGAGCATGCTATTTTTTATCGATTTTAATACGTAGCAGTGTATAATACATATGGCTTTCTTTTTTGTGGCATTTTGGTTTTAAAAGCAGACATGCCTGTGGTATTGTGATATAATGGTTTATTTATGTTTTGAGCTGTGCACGTGCTTAGAAGTGTGTGTGCACACGTGGTACAGCTGTGCTGATCTGGGCACCAAGCGCTTTTCTAAATTGAATGAATGCTGCCTGATGAATATACTGCTTAGAGAACACGTGGCACACCCGGGGAAAGCAGGAGAGCTTCGTGCCCTTCCCAGTCGCTTGCCCAATGCATCTCTTCCATCTGGCTATTCCTGAGCTTTATCCTTTAATGATAAACCAGCACTCTAGTAAGTAAAACACTTCTCTGACTTCCGCGAGCTGTTCTACCAACTTAATTGAACCCAAGAAAGGGCTGTTGGAACCCTCAATCTATAGTGGGTTGGTCAGAAGCACAGGGCTTGAAACTGGTATCAGAAGGGGGCCTGGGATGTTGAGGGGGCGGTCTTGTGAAACTGGGCCTTTAACCCATGGGGTGCAATGCTGTCTTCAGGCAGACAGTGTCAGAACTGAGTTGAACTGTGGGACACCCCGCTAGTGCCCAAGAATTGCTTGGTGGAACCATAGCAGAACCATAATCCTAACATTGGAACTAGGTGCAGAATCCAAATTGGGTACAGAATTGTGTATAGATACATTTTTAAAATCATGTGAATCCCCCCCGCCGCCAAAATATATGGAGAATGGTCCCAAAAGAGATAGAGACTATTTCAGGAAGGGCGATCAGCACTAACAACCATTCCTAATAACCAAGCAGAAAGAGACTTCTGCTCTTCATTAGCGCCAATGATCATGCACAATAACTAATTAAAAAGAAGGTCCAGCAGAATGCTCCAAGATGAAAAATGAGCTGTGTTCCAAAGACTAAGGGAAACTAGACAGACTTTATTCCTTATCTCCTAGAAAATTAAATCTCAAGCTGACCCTCTTCATTATAATGAGGTCCTGATAAGGCATACACAAATCCCCAGTAAGTTTAACCCACCAGGACAATATATCCTGGGGGCAGAGCAACGGGATAGATCACAGTGGCCAGGCAAAACTTAAAAGAGCACACCATTTCTGGAAAAGATACTAGGTTCAATTTTTTTTTTTAAGATTTTATTTATATTTAGAGAGAGGGGAAGGGAGAGAAACATCAATGTGAGAAAGAAATATCGTTCAGTTGCCTCTCGTACATGCCCCGACCGGGTACCGAACCTGCAACCCAGGCATTTTCCCCAACTGGGAATCAAACCATAGCCTTTTGCTTTATAGAATGATGCTACACTGGTCAGGGCTGGATTTGAATTTTTAAAAAATCCATATAAAAGTTGTGGCCTAACAAAGAAATCCTGGTTGTAAAGAGAAAGTTAGCCTAATGACAAATGGCATGGGTTTTAATTACCTTGGACTTCGTAACCAAGGCCCATATCCTAACCACCCAGATTCTAAAACTTCTAATGATCTGAAGTGGTATTCTTTTTTTCTTTTCAGGTTGGTAAATATGACTATAACCCTGGGAAGATATAAAATAACATCCAGCAAAACTGCTGCAAACTTAAGAAGGTAGCCTTTGGAAGAAATTAGAACAGAGATAATGAAATACCAAATTTAAATCCACACTATTCATACTGTAGATTAGATTTTTAATTATAGTATAATAACCACTTTAGTAACCATTTTAAAATGTTTGTGTGTATTATCTTCTATATCTTAGGTACTTAATTTAATAAATTCATAAGTGTGGACTTATCAACTGTGTGAGTAGTATACACATATTTAGAGAAGTATTTAGAGGAATGTTTATTATTAAGTTAATAAGATTTTAAAATCAGGCTTTACACCTAACACAAATCATAGTGAATCTTTTTCTCCCATGGCCGGGAGTCATTTGGGTAAAGTCTACTAATAGTTATTGCTTTGGCCTCCTGAGACACCATTAAAGCAGTAATAACAATTTTTAAGTTAAAACACACAATAGTGAGAGAAGGAGAAGGAATAATAGAAGAATCATATGCTTATAAATTTCTTGAACACAGAGATGGGTAAGCACTGGGTGATGAGCAGAGAGGGGGAAGCTGAAATCCAAAAACAGAGAGCTGAGGGGAACTAGGTATAGCAAGGGATAGGGTGGGAGACTAGAGCCCCCCACCCACCCAATGCCAGAAATTTAACCACCCACCTCCTGCTCCAAACCCTCAAAAAAGCACTGTGGAGAAATTCGAGAAAACATCTGAGCAGAACGAGGGTAGTTGGCAAAAACATCTAGGTTTTAAAAGAGGAAGCAAAGAGGATCAGAACGTGCCACTCCAAAATATGCCACTTTGGCATAAGGATTACTCTGAGCTGAAGGCATCTGAGAAACAGCAGATGCAGGGAAAGCTCCCTACCCTCCTCTCCCTTTCTGCCTGAAAGCAGGGTATAAAGTTCCAGCTGCAAATGTGCCCTCTCTCAGCAGTAAGTCATCCCTGGAGACGGCACTAACTTGAAGCTATGTAAACAAACCTCACTGCTAGAACCTTTGTCCTCCATTAGTTTCTCCCTTCTATTTACCTTTTCACAATCTTCCCATTTCTCGAAGCCCAAATGCCTTTCCTTTTGTGTTGGCACACCTCCACAATGTATCACTCTTTGTTCAAATGGTGTATAAGCTCTCAGGTCTAACCACTTCGGAGTTTCTCTTTTCTATGAAGCCCCATGGACCATGTAAAAAAAATGTATTAACATCAAGTGCAATGTGTATATTTTCTCCTGTATTTATGTCGGTTTCATTTGCCAGGCACATTGCACTGAACCTAAGAGCATAGAAGAAAAAAAATTTCCCTCCCTTACAGAAGAAAAGGCCACGCCGTAGTTCAGAGGACTCACGTACCAGGTGTGGTACGTTCAAAGGTGAGGGGAAGCGCTGCCTCTGACAGGAACATTCTTGCCACGGGGCCATTTGCCCCACGTAGGCAACCGATGACTCCATCTTAGGGCCTGCTCATTCAGGGGCGGAGCTGGGTTTCCCACGCACAGGTCAGCGGCCGTGCATGCAGGGCAATTAGATGAGGGGTCCACGGTGATTTCAGAAACACAACCAAAGTCTCCCCTCACTGCCCCCACTCCCCCACCGCCAAATGGGAAATCTCCCATGTATAAATTCTAAACACATAGGAAGTTTTTTAAATGACCTGATGTTGAAATACTACCGAGTTTATCGGACTACTACCAAATTCATCGACACAAAAACATGTTTTTCTCACTTGAAAAATAAAAATCCTAAGAGCTTTTAGCATGTTGTTCAGAGCCACAAAGCCACTGTTGCTTGAATAGATGAGAGTCACAGACTTTCATGTACTTGAATAGAGATGAACACAATTTGTCATTTAAAAATAAACTACACAAAAAAGAGAAAGGCTGAAAGTCCTTCCTTTCTTTCTTTTTTCTTTCTTCCTTTTTTTTTTTTTTTTGGCTTGCAATGAATCAAAGACATGAGTAAGAATCATTCCACACAATCAAACACAATCACAATCCACACAGCATCAGGCTGGTGTGTCAGAAGGAACTCGGTTGCTAAGACCCATCTAGTATGAACTGAGGGTTGTCCACAGATCTCAGAGAACTCCATTTCCTTACCGAGTTCCAGGTTTTTACATCTGAAACTGGGGGGAATTGAACAATCCAAATGATCCTATGCATTTCTTTCCTAGTTCTTTCCATTTGTCAGTAGGCCTCATTTTTCACAAGGATTTTTAAAAAACCCTCATCTGAGGATATGTTCACTGACCTTTTAGAGAGAGGAAGGGAGAGAGAGAAAACATCAATATGAGAGAGAAACATCAATTGTTTGCCTACCAAACGTACATGCCCCAACTGGGGATCAAACCCATAACCTAGGCATGTGCCCTGACCAGGAATCGAACCTGCAATGTTTTGGATATATGGGACAACACTCCAACTAACTAAGCTACTAGGCCAGGGAGTTCTCATTTTTTAAATGTCTCTAATTATTCTTGTAAGCATGACCACTAGCTTTTGTAAAAATATACTTGTATCCAAAGCGCAAAACAGCTGGAACTGAGATATACTGGTCAATGATGCTCAAAGCCTGAGCACTCGCCCTTCCTCATGGATCAAGGAGCAGGCTGGGCTAGGCAGAAGCAGTGAAAATATAATCCAAAGCAATATAAATGTTGGCACCTAGAAGAGACCTTCAGAAGCTTATGAAAAAATCTTACTAAGAATCAGTCCCAAAACAATATTTCCAGATACATAGCCAAGTTTA